>CM028127.1:39927514-39945430 GCA_016254315.1 Anopheles parensis
GATAAGCGATATGTTCAACGGTATCTCGGTTTAGCGAACCGTTTGCGTTTTGCACCTGCACACACTCCTTCTATATAGTGAACAATAAGCTGTTGATCGAACTTTATGGACTATTGATTTCCGGTCAGAATTTGGAAATACAGCGTTTTACAGCCTATTTTTTCTATCAACTGACATTTTAATTTCAAATTTGTTGTGTTTTGTTATTCTTTTTAAATAGCAAATTTATAAAAAAAACGAATATTAATATTTTTCAGCAACTGTGGACATATTTTCTTGAAAGTAATATGTTGTATTTTTTGTAATATTATTCTTTATAATAATAAAGTATAAATAATATAATATAAAGTTAACCATAAAATAGAATTGCGGCAAAACGTGCGACATTAAAAATATCTTTCCACATGAATTGCGCTACAGAAAGGTAATGATTGCATGCAAAAAATAGACATGTTCCCCAACATTCCTGATAAGACAATGACAAGAAACGAGCAAATTACATGCATTTGAACTTTATCATATTGCTCATTTTTGCTTACCTTACCCTCCTAACAAATACTAAAACATGTCGCTTGGGTCGCTAAAAAATAATTCCAACTTGGATGCTCCAGTCCATCCGATTCCTTTCCAAACGTAGTGCGTGTTACATTTACGTTTCTCGAAATAAAATATTGTAATCGATTTTTTAAATATCATAGCAGTTCGATAGTTCCTTTCATCTATGTGAAACGGTCATCTCCACAATGAGGGTTAGTGAGGGTGGAGTTTGAAACAATGTTAAACTGGAGATTGAATCCCTCTTTTATATGTGTCTCAGGTTGTGCCATACCGCTCCACGACTTGCAGGTCGGAATTTATACTACTATTTCTACTGGCCACCGCTCTTGTCCTGATTGTTCATCAATACTCTCGTGCAGTGTTTGAGCAGAAGGAGTTACATCAGCATACGCGCAATCAAGTGCTTTCAGGCGTAAATGTGAACGCTCCGGGCCATATGGGTGAACCGGTAATAATTCCTCAAAATCAAGGGCAAGTACTGGAGCGAGTAAAGGAACAGATAGCAAACGGTTGGCAACGGCAGGGTTACAATCAATTCGTTTCTGATCTGATATCCGTTCGACGAGAGCTTCCGGATGTGCGCGATCCTTGGTGTCGGCGGAAAACATATCATGCATTAGAGTTACCACCGGTTTCCGTTGTGATTGTGTTTCACGATGAAGCTCTCTCGGTATTACTACGAACGGTACACTCGGTGTTAAACCGTACCCCTCCGGAGCTCATCCGGGAGATCCTGCTGATCGATGATTGGTCGAGCTCGGGTAAATACTTTGGTGGTGTTTTTGGAACACTTTCCACCATTCGTCTAAGCGACTTTTTTCATCTTTAGTACAGCTCAAAACATTTCTGGACGATTACTTCCTGCCCTACAATGATAAGGTACGAGTTCTGCGAACACCGAAGAGACTCGGTTTGATTAAAGCGAGAATTTTTGGTGCCAAGCGTACCTCCGCCGAACACTTGCTATTTCTCGATGCACACTGTGAATGTCTGACCGGGTGGTTGGAACCATTGCTAGAACTGGTAGTCAATCGGGATGGAAGTGGGAGACATGTCGTCGCAGTACCCACAATTGATTGGCTTAATGAGACGACACTCGCTCTTCAGATTGGACCTTCCAGCGGACTTTACGGAGCATTTGATTGGAATCTCAGCTTTCAGTGGCGTCCACGGTATGATCGCTATCGGCAAGAGCAGCAGGTGAGTTCAATATCTCCAAAAGAAGGGCCTAATATCGAGTGAGACTGACATACATCATTCATCACTACAGAACCCGCTGGAACCTTTCGACAGTCCGGTCATGGCTGGTGGAATATTTTGTATTCGGAAGGAATTTTTCGCCCAGCTAGGATGGTACGATCCGGGAATGCAGGTTTATGGCGGAGAAAACATGGAGCTATCGTTCAAAGTCTGGATGTGTGGTGGAACAATTAAAGAAGTGCCCTGTTCCCATGTAGCTCACATCCAGAAACGAAACCATCCTTACATTGGGGTAAGACCCGAAACGTATCAGTCAGTAATATGAGCATTTTAAAACATCTCTGTGTACCTTTCCACAAAACAAGAGCTACACCAAAGAGCGGGAACTAACGATGAAAAACAGTCTGCGCGTGGCCTTAGTATGGATGGATGAGTATGCAGACTTCCTGTACCGATTGCATCCTGATTATCGGACCCTATTGACTACCCACAAACCTAAAGATCTTGATGAACGACGACTTCTTCGGAACCGGTTAGCGTGCCAATCGTTTCGTTGGTATATGCAGCATGTCTTTCCCGAGCAGGACGATCCATCTGAAGCACAAGCGATGGGTTGGATACGGAACGAAAACCATTCCGATAGCCTCTGCATTACCTGGCCGATGAGAGATCGTTCCCTAGCATTGCTTCATTGTCATGGTTTGGGAGGACAACAGATCTGGTTCCATCAAACTGCGGGTGAGATAACTCGCGAAGGACATTGTCTTGGTGTGGTTAACGGTGGATCACAAGGATACCAAGTGGTGATATCACTCTGCAGTGCCCAGGGTAACTCCGATGCATATAAATGGCTTTATCGACGACAAACAGGCCAACTAGTTAACATTGCCAGCGAACTATGCTTGATACCGGCAGGAAACCGTTTTCGTTTAACCGTCGAGCAATGTGATCCCGTGGAAGTGAGTTTCAGTTCCGGCTCACTTCCATCCCATCAAAGATGNGATGCATATAAATGGCTTTATCGACGACAAACAGGCCAACTAGTTAACATTGCCAGCGAACTATGCTTGATACCGGCAGGAAACCGTTTTCGTTTAACCGTCGAGCAATGTGATCCCGTGGAAGTGAGTTTCAGTTCCGGCTCACTTCCATCCCATCAAAGATGGACCTTTCAGATCGATAAAATATGATCTTTTTTTTATTGAGGATCAATAAAATTTGATTAAATTAAAATAGAAAAAAATAACTCTTCGGGACAGAACTGGACAGCAACATAAGCTGTATGGAATGTATGGAAAACCGGATGGTGCATGGTGAAAGGAGAAAACCATTTCTCCGGCGTTCACCAGTCGCCAGCGCGTGCAACGATTGCTAATTTTGTCGACCACGGTACGCTAACACCACCGAGAAGGCGCCATTATCAACGTGCACCGGATGACGGTTAGGGTAAGATACGGTGAAAGAAAATAAAAATAAAACAATCACAGACGAAAGGAGCGCTCGCGAAAAGATCAATGACAGCGATCATGGCCGCACTCACTACTCTCACTCTTTCTTCTGCACCATGGTTACGGCAACGGTAATGATCTTTTTTTTTACAAGCGCCTTTTGCGCGGACGGAAAGGAAAGTACGCAAAGTGCTAAGGTGCTATATATAGGCCACGTATGAGCCAGTATTGTAAGGGTTATACGGACTGGGAATGCTTTGGCGATTAGTTTACTACAGCGTTAGGATTGCACTGAGTCGATTGATAAAGTGTGATGCAACGATACGAGGCGCTATTCATCACCACAATCTCAATTTTGCAGAGATGTAATTTTAGTTTAGGAATGGATTGATGCGTAATGTTCGTAAATGTTGGCCCCAGTATTAGGCTTTGATCAATCATAAATTATTGTGGTAATAAAAAACAAATCATCTCAACACGATTATTTTTCATTAGTTACTCCGATGAAGTAGATATTGCAACTTGTGGGTCTGAATTAATTGCTTTTCTTTTGCTTTTAAAAAATAAAAAAATGCTTTTCAAAAATTCCTATGAAGGTCAAGGGGAAGATATTTATCTTTGTATTTCACTTATATGTTATCGATGATCCTGCCAAAGAGCAGTGCCGATAATAAACGACCGAATTTTGGGTTTAAATCTCGATGGAGCCCCATGCCCTCCTCCATTTGCTGGGATTGTGTGAGACTTTTCGACTACTGATAAGCTAGGCTATTAGATAGCAGGCATATTATGGCACACAAAAATTCATATTCAATCAATCATAAAGAAAGGTTTTTATCGATTGAGTGAACCTCAGTGATTTTTTGTCATTATATTTACTGACTTTGAGGAACCTATTTATTTTATGTAGTGTAATATTGATAAAATTATTGCTTCAAAATCTTTTCATGTACATTAAATTAACTATGATTGTAACATGCAAGTACTTTTGGCCATATTCGAATAAACGAAGAGCAATTATTTCGCATTGCAATAACCGCATTTGCGCAGAGAAACGTGTACGTTTCACACTTCAGTGTTAGCAAAGCTGCAGCTGGTAGCCCATGTTGTCCGACATTTCAAAGCATTCCATAGTAGAAATAGAGAAAATCATCTAAAATGAACAGACAGATGTTTGGCCATGCATTCGCTTTCCTACCTGCTGTTTGTAATATTGTTTTTCTTTTGTTTGGTTTTTCTGCCCACAAAGCTGCAGATGTGCAGATTGCTTCCGTTAATTGTTTTTGGAATTCAAACCGATTGATACGCTTTTATGGATGTGTTTTGTGTTGCTTAAATGTAATTGTAATGTAATGTAATTAAGATTTATTTTTTAAATTTATTAAAAAAATAGCAACCAGTAAAATCTCAATACAAATCAAGAATTTCGATGGTGCATTCTTCAGATATGTTTAATTATCTTTCGATGCCGTCATCGCCTACTTGAGATCTCGATCATTAAATCACTACAAGTGGACCAATCTCGACTTAGGACCAGGCAGGTTTTACCACAATCTTCGAGACATGGACCAGCTTCCATATGGGAATACCATTTAACGGCTTTTTAAAGTTTACCTACTGATAAACGCACATTTTGCCTTCGTAACCGATATATCTGCACTCATTTCAATGGACATTCCTAACCTACTAGCCTTTGTAGACGCTCGTTGCATCGCTTTTACAAATCCATATCAACCGGGGTAGCAATAATTCGGAGGCATGGAATTGGGCCAGTAGAGAACAAATGAAGGTCGAGGCGTTGAAAGCAACGTAAAGTACTGCAACACCCATGGTTTTCGCGGCGCCCGTTCAAAAGGTACACATATTTGCAATTACTCCGCATCGCTTCCGTTGGTTGAGAAAGTCATTGGAAAACAAAAACCTTGGTGAATAAAAACTACCAACAGCAAAAAAACGCGTTAAAAACGTTCTGCACTTTATCGGATCGATGAAGACGAGCGCTAGGGGCAAACCGTTTCCTTAGCGATGCTAACGAATCATTGTTTGGGCGTAATGGGTGGTGCCGGGTAGCAGCAAACACATGCAGAACAATAAATGTAACACACCTCCTCCTAACATTTTGTACCGCACGCTCCGCAACCCACCATTTCCTCCTGTCTACACGCACCATTTTCTGTACTGCCTGACGTGATAACAAATAAGATGCGGTTACGTGGTACATGCGCCAGCTTTGCGTTTCTCCTCTTAAGCACAATCAAAGTCTGGGCTTTTGTATCGCAGCAATCCAGGTATGATCGACGAATGATTTCTAATTCGTTCCCAAGTGCCTACGCAGCAGTTTCTTCGCCGGTCAAACATTTTGTTTTCCATCATCGGTAGATGGTTGGTATTTGCTTGAAGCAAAATTAAACATTGGAAAGCGCTGTACGCGATCCCCAAACACAATTTATTCACAATTGCCAACCATTCGTTATCAAGGGGCAATTGTTTGTAGACTTTGTCTTATCGTACGCCAAACATTTTTGCTGAATGGATTATTCACACCGAGGACAGCTGTCTCGTTGTGTCTCTGTGAGGTACTTTTCCGATTCTAATTACGCTTTTGGTGTGAGAGCCGAATCGGATGTGAGGTCAAAGTCGACTGTGATTAAATGCTTCACCTCGAATAATACCATTGTTTTGTTACGCAATGGAANACATTTTTGCTGAATGGATTATTCACACCGAGGACAGCTGTCTCGTTGTGTCTCTGTGAGGTACTTTTCCGATTCTAATTACGCTTTTGGTGTGAGAGCCGAATCGGATGTGAGGTCAAAGTCGACTGTGATTAAATGCTTCACCTCGAATAATACCATTGTTTTGTTACGCAATGGAATACTGCGCCAGCTGGAATTACACTTAGTAGGCACCTTTTACAAGCTTCCATGTTTTCCTGTCTTAAAACACTGATGCACTCGCCAGCACCGGTGACACCGTGACCTAATTTGAGCTTCCACTGCGCCAGGGAGTGCGATAAAACAAAACCAACAACAAAAAAAGGTTTTTTGATACAGCAGCCAAATTCGCTCGAATACTTACGATATGCTCTCGAACCGTGTTGTGAAACATTTGTTCCCGTATGTCGGGCACTTCTTGCTCCTCGTCCTGCTCCATAGCGTTCAGGACGGCGAACAGTTGCGTCGCGTTGAGTGTAATTTTGGTGCCGTTGGTGGCCTTCTACGGCCACGAAAGCAAGTACAACGGGGTTTCCTAAACGATAACGCCTAAACGAATAGCTTCCAGAGATTACACTTAACCTCCACGCTTGGTTACACCGGATTACTTTGATTCGCACACGTTACTACAAGCACACACGGGACGGGAATTTATATCGCGGTATCCACTCTCCTCTACCACCGCACTAGGCATCACCATCCGCGAATCCGGGAGGCCTCAAAATATCACAACACATCACCATAGGGCCTACGGTCGCCGTTGCATTTTTTTGTTAGCGAATGGTACACACGCACGTAATACACAAACCAACACACTTTCTTATATTTTCGAACAAATTCCCTTCAAACCGGACACACCTTCCCGGACAGGAAGCATCCTCGGCCCGATGTCTTTTTCGATGAAATTTTACTACTTTCACTTTGATGCAGATGAAGCGGAGGCAAATGCACTGCACGGACAATGGTATAATGATGAAATCCTTAATCAGATTTTTCACTATTTGTGGTTAGTTGTTGGTAGAAAACTGCCCTATACGAATCGAATTAAATTGTGTCGCAATTATAATGTTAATTTCGCTTTATTTCTCGCTCGCTGCGCGACGCGAACGTTGTTGATTGCAAGCTTGTTGTGTTTACAAGTCAAACGTCATGCAGCAGACGAGTTCGCAAAGCAACTGAATCAGCAGCGAAACGGAAGGTTCGTCCCTTTTGTACTTCTTGAAAGCTTGTAACGTCTTTTCAAAATAAAGCGGAATCAACTGGATAACAACATTACAATAGCATTCTGTATTGTTGCCCTATGGTTTATAATCAGTTGAATTAGTCCTTAGAAGAAGTTTAGAGCAAGTAATGATTTGTTAAAATTGTTCCACCGCATCCGACGCTGTTCTCAACTGTCACTGAGTTTCAACGGCAAATTCACTGTCTGATAGATGGTTTACATTTTAACGAAGCAAATGTCAAAATCCCATGTTTTAACGAAAGTAAAACGATAAAAACACCATCAACAAATTGTAATGTGAAATAAATATATTTTAAAATCTACATTGCGTTTCTCCAGCAGCGTACTAGTTTACATATGTCCTACCACGATAGTCTCCTCTTTCGTTGGTTCTTTCTAAGTACAGAAGTGCACATATTCACTTGTACGTTCAAAACTATCCAAGATCCGGCTGGATCTTTGCACAACACTAAACATTTTTGATTTACTTCCTATGAAAGAATTTATTCATCATCCAGTACTGCAACATTTACAAGACACACGATGGTCCGTGCCCTAGAACGGAGGAAGAGTCATCCTTTCTTTGTTTACTTCTTGGAGGGCGCAGATAGCTCAGCGATGGCCTTAGCTTCAGCTAAAAAAAAAAACAAAAATGTGGTTAGCTTCCAGACTGATAACTTGTGGATTGGTACCGATACGCGTAATCACATACCTGCCTGGTTCCGCTTCTTTTCTTCTGCCAGCTTAGCATCACGAATAACTTTCTGTTGTGCCTCGATTTCACGAATACCAACTTCGCGCTTGGCCAGGCGCTGCTGATGGTAAGCACCGTATGCAACTCCGACGACCAGGAAGGACCAACGGCCGAACTGCAAAGATACAATACTGATTAGGTCACTGTTGCTTCAAAACTGGTGTATGGATTTTGGCAAGCCATGAAACAGCAGCCGGGTGCCACTCCGGAACGAAGTATCTCCGGTAACCATTACATAATGTTTTGGTAACACGGTGATTAAAGCACTTGATTCCCGCTCTGGTTTTAGCCGTTACCTTACCCGGATCAGTGGGGATACACGAACTGGAGCGCCTAGATCAGCCATTTCGGATTCTGCGGGAACAAATTTGCAGCAAGTCAGAAAAATAGAATATTTTCTGGCGCAGAACAATTGCTATCGGTCCGGATGGCAGAATGTGAAAATTTGACAGATGACAGGCATGCTGAAAACTCGATGCAGGGTTTGTATGGTTGATCGTTCACACAGCTGACGAATTTTTGCGATCGATTATGTTTGATTAGTAAAATTACATTTTCAACTCTTTGATACTCTATCAAACTACATTCTAAGCTCTTTTTTTACGTTACAACATTTACGAGTTACATATTATGCTTAAATATTACCAAACCGCATAATTTGAGATGTTAGTTTTTTCATCGATTTCTCAGCCGATAATTTCGTCGATTGCTTGACGTCTCAATCATAAACATTAGCTTTGCCGCTGTTGCGTAAAATTAAAACAATCTGGTTCATACGTTCGGTTTCCCTGTGCCGGTAGCAAAATTATGAGCTCTCTTAGGCGTGAGGTAAGCAAGGACTTGAAGAATAACGTATCTTCTCCAGCATTTACACAATCAATTCTGCGTCAACCTATTGCAGGCCCTACGGTGGTACAAAATATTGCAGCGCACCAAAAATGAAGTGTTTTCCGGTGACTTTCGTACCCTTTCAGCAGCGAGACAACGCATTAGAGAAGAATTTATCAAGAACAAAGATATTAAAGATGAGCAGCAAATCAAAGAGGCGAGTATAGACGTTGTGCTATAATTATCTGTGGCAGGTGTGCTAAGGAAGTTTTTTTTTCAAACGATTCAATAGAAGATTCAAATCGCCAAGGATGTCGACGTTGAACTGCGCAGATCGGTAGTGCAGGCCGTGAGGAAACAGCCGACCCTGTTTGGTAAGTAAAGTGTGACCGTATGTGGCCGATGGCCAAACGTGTACGGTACGCTTTAATCATTGCGGTTGATTCCTTACAGAAGCGCGCATCACACCCGACACGAGAAAGATGGACAATGTAATGTTCGATCCGAACGCAGAGCTTCCTCCACCTCGGAGCAAGAAGTGTAGTGATAAAAAATAGTTAAATGTCTTCCACGACTCTNGTGTTTTCCGGTGACTTTCGTACCCTTTCAGCAGCGAGACAACGCATTAGAGAAGAATTTATCAAGAACAAAGATATTAAAGATGAGCAGCAAATCAAAGAGGCGAGTATAGACGTTGTGCTATAATTATCTGTGGCAGGTGCGCTAAGGAAGTATTTTTTTCAAACGATTCAATAGAAGATTCAAATCGCCAAGGATGTCGACGTTGAACTGCGCAGATCGGTAGTGCAGGCCGTGAGGAAACAGCCGACCCTGTTTGGTAAGTAAAGTGTGACCGTATGTGGCCGATGGCCAAACGTGTACGGTACGCTTTAATCATTGCGGTTGATTCCTTACAGAAGCGCGCATCACACCCGACACGAGAAAGATGGACAATGTAATGTTCGATCCGAACGCAGAGCTTCCTCCACCTCGGAGCAAGAAGTGTAGTGATAAAAAATAGTTAAATGTCTTCCACGACTCTACGGCACCAGTGTTACCGTTTTGGTGTAACCATGTGTCCCTTAGTGAACTTGTTACCGGTATCATGAGGCTTATGATAGCATTTTCCCTGTAGATTCCTCATCCCAATGGTTAATCACAAAATTCCCGAGCTCGATACGTTCAAGTGTTTTTAATTTCTCAACCTAGTGTTGATACCAGAACATGTTAATGCAATACACACCATATCATAGGTAATCGTATTTGTGTTAGTTGTTGTTTGAAAGTAGCTTGAGTTTATTGTGTGAAATAAGCAACACCTGGGCATACATGTATTAGTTATTTAAATTATGAAAAGATTCATTTCTAGGCATCATTCTTCATCCCATAAATTTTAAGCAATGGTCACATTCAAAATAAAATTTTGAAGTTAATGTTTAGCTTACCCTTGCAAGCAAAAAATGTGCTACTTTTTAATTGCACTTCGTTTTAATAGTGAGAAAACGGTGAACAGTTAATAGATGATTCAAACATAATGATCAATTTAATTGTTTACAATTTGTTTTACAATCCAGTATCAGAAAATTGTATCAGAACTACCATGATCGATGTGATCGCTGCAACAACCTACAGTCAAAAGGAACGATTTGTATGTAAGATCGGTACAGATGGAGATAAAGATAACATTTACTTACGTTAGAGATCAGTTTCATATCCAAAGTGATCATCCCGCAGGCCTGATGGATATCATGTAGATTACAAATTTGCGAAATGTAATGTTCAATCTGAAATGAGCAATTATATACGACGGTATAGTTGATCGTGTGTCTTCCAATCAGTTCACGTTCCTTCAATGCACATGTTATTTGAAGGGGACTGTATCCTGCACTTACCGCCCCGTTTGTGTCCAAAGTGCATGACGTTCGTTTAATTCTGTACAACATAAAAATCGTATGTTGGTTCTAGAAAATCAATGAAACGAAAAATGAAACTATGCCAAACTCTTTAAACATGATCAATAAATCACCTCATTTTGTATCAAACGATTGGGATACGCGATCAAAATGTAGAACGAAAACTTGATTCCCGCAAACAGAAACTTCAAGACAATGTAAAGTGGACCCAGATTGCCCAACTTGAGGCTTTGGTACAACTCGAGCAGTTCTATGTTAACACTGGCAAAGGCTGCTACCACTATCAGGACAATTACCGTTCCAAACTTTGCGCTCAAACTACCAGCGATCTCAAGCGCTCGAACATTTAGCAAACGAAGTTGTTCAATCTGTTCCAGGTGATTGTTTTCCATTTTGGACGAAGATAATGGATGTCCGAGGATATTGTAGACGGTATACTTCTGTCGTAGAAAATCCGATTCTAATGGTAATTTCACGTTCATAAGTGAAACAAGACGCTCGTTTACTTTTCTCAAGATAGATGATACATGGACAAACACACAGTAATACTGCATCAGTATTAAATAGCTGACTACAAACGGAACAGTATGCGTAACTATGTAGGGAATCGAACCGATCTCCTGCGTAATCGAAATCATAATAATAGGAACCAAAAACGCGACGGTGGAATATAGGAATAACAGAACTTTAACCGTGTTTCGAAACCAGATAGTCGTCTTACAATCGGTCTGGTGTGCTGTCTCCTTTATCAATGACAAAACTTCGGCAAAATAGCCTTCATAATTCGTTCGACGCGACTCGCAACCGATCAACATATTGGCAGTCGTCATCGACTGCAGTATGTTCACAATATAATAGAGAATCACTAGGAAGATTGGAACCTTCGGTTGATACAACAGGTGTGGGTAGTAGACAAACAGTACGAACTGTGATCCTATGGTCACTACCGTCGTAAGGAACGCAAATGTGTAGCGGAAAAATATAATCACTCGATATCGTACATTCTTCGTGGAACAATCATCCTGGAACAGTGATAGCGGGTACGGTGCAAGCGATAGACACTGCGAAATACGCATCGTCGTGCCAATTGTAAGCCTTAGCTGTTGGCGCAATTTACCGATTTCTGTGTTACTCCAAGCCATGCTTCCAAACAATACTAACTGCGGCTAATGCTACTAGAATAGCAAAACCGGAAATGGAAGTGCACATTTTTCATGTAGCATATTTATGATTAAAAATTTACACGACATGGGTACAACCGTGGCATTGAGTTGGTGTGGCATATGAAGTGGCATCACGCAATATTATAAAGAATCACGTTAAGGAGCGCTCCCAGTGGTTTCATTCCTACCAGTATATAATCATTTCTAACCGTATTTGGTGTGATAAAATTATAAAAGATCAGTACTTACCACCATATTTTGTTCGCTGCTCCAAGAACATTTGAATTCATGCAACAGAAGCATTGTGCGTTCATTCTGCAACACAAAACGGATCAAATGAAATTACTGATGGCGAAACGGAATTCAAACGTGGACATTCAGTACCTGTTGTTGGATCGAATGATTCGATTTGGCGATTGTCAAGAAGAATGTAAAGTGAATTAGGGCGTGCAGAAAGTAGATCCATAGGCTGTACTCCGGCAACATGGGATGGCTTATGTTATGGTACAGTTCGATGAGCACCATATTGATTTGAATGAATGACGAAAGTAAGATCATCAACATCAGCACACCGAACTGTTTGTTAGCGCCTCGAACTAGATGCATAAGAGCTATATGCAAGGTGGATAGTTTTTCTATTGTAGCAACATCCACCTGCAGATTGTGTTTCACCAATTGTTTAACATTGTCAAGGCTTATGTAGCTGATTGTTGTGTGTTTCTCGTAGGGTCGTGCTGAATGCTTCTTGTCTAGCAATGTAACTTCGAGCAGTGTGTCGTTCAAACAACTCACTATTGAACAGATTGATGATAGTAGTGTCTGGTACAAGAGGGTGTAAACGGTTATGGTCGCGTACGGTGCCAGGTAGTTCGCTAGTAAAAGCGTTGATATTGGCTGTTCGGTACTTATCCACATTGTTACAGCGATAACCATCGAATGGCAACAGTACAGTAGCAGCAATCGGTTGGTGGTGATCGCATTTGCCCCAAGTGCACCCTGTATCTTTCCAGCATGATCGTAATGCTGCATCACATGCACTAGAGTGTCGATGGTTTCACGAAAGTAACATCCACTTAGCCTGGGTCCGACTAAAGCTATCATCACCAGCAATACTCTCAACCAACTATCCACGTGATACATAACTCGAATTACATTCGGAAATGTATCCTTGTATATTAGATAAGGATAGGTAATGTAAAGCACCAGGTAGCAGGCCAAAGAACCACTAAACGTGAGTACAGGCAGTACAATATTAGACCAACTCAGTATCCACGTACGGAAGTGGCGACTTTCGGTTTCCTGTTGTAAAGCATACGACGGATAACGCAGAAAACCGAAGTATTGTGCGATGTACAGCAGCAGCGGAATCTTTTTGATAAGTAAATTGTGGTAGAAAGCTTTATCCGTTTTAATGGGATCCATGTTGACGACTAACTGAGTTATGCTACTGGTGTGCATGTACACCACTCAGTGCATAAATAATGTTGTCGTTTAATGCACGAGGTAATAATCAATTAAAATCGTCACGTTGATGCAATAATTCCAATTCTCTTTATAATCCTTATTGCGGAAAAATTACAAATAAATATTTAAACCGNTACGGAAGTGGCGACTTTCGGTTTCCTGTTGTAAAGCATACGACGGATAAGGCAGAAAACCGAAGTATTGTGCGATGTACAGCAGCAGCGGAATCTTTTTGATAAGTAAATTGTGGTAGAAAGCTTTATCCGTTTTAATGGGATCCATGTTGACGACTAACTGAGTTATGCTACTGGTGTGCATGTACACCACTCAGTGCATAAATAATGTTGTCGTTTAATGCACGAGGTAATAATCAATTAAAATCGTCACGTTGATGCAATAATTCCAATTCTCTTTATAATCCTTATCGCGGAAAAATTACAAATAAATATTTAAACCGGGGAATAGACACGAAGCTGTTGCGCTTGCAAACGCTAATGCGGATAGAAATATCGTGACATATGATTATATCATGAAAAGATAATAGGTTAGCAAGAATTGTTGCAACAGCCGAAACAGGATGTATCCGGTTTATAAGAAAATTAACAGCCTGAACGTGGCAACTGTCTATCCCTCATAGTCGTAAATGACGCCTACAGGAACTAATCGCAAATTCTTAATGATTGAACTGAGGACCAATGCGACACAGAGTATCCATTTAATCTGTGATCAGGTTCTGGATGCTTCGAGGTTCTGTTGTCAGTGTATGTATCAATACCGCACTGATATGGGTATGGATCAAAAGTATCTCGAAGGATACATAGGCTCTTCATACGCCACTCCGACTCAATAACTCAATAACTCCACGACGTACAGAACGGTAATATACATCTCCAAATATCTGAGCTTGGGTATACGGGGAAATCCAACCCGTTGGAAAGATGGGTTATATGGCTAAATTGAGCGGAGGGGGACAGCCAGTGACTGTTATCCATGTTAGGAGCGGCTGAATGTTGATTCTGTCCTGGCATCCTACGGGACTTTAAACAGCTAGGATGTGTAGGCTCTCGAACGAGATAGGGGGTTGGGGGAGAGGCTTTGCAAGCCATCCCCAATACAATCGCAACGCAAAGAAACCAAGAAATTATGATTCGGATAAACAGATATCGATCTACGCACCAAAACAAGCACAACGATTGGAAACTCGAGATATGGAACTGCAAATCCCTCACAGTATTCGGAAGTACCCGCTTTTTTCGGACAATGTGATGGCCCACAGCTTAATATTAGCACTTCAGGAGGTGCGCAGGAAAGGAGTTACTGAGCGCTCCTATCGCAATCATGATTGCATGACCTACCACAGCGGTGGAGAAAAGCATGAACTCGGTACGGCGTTTCTGGTCATATGCCAGTGATCGGATGGTGGCCGATCAACGAACGGATGAGGATTATTAATGTTCATAGTCCGCACCTTGGAAGCACCAATGATGATAAGGAGATCTTTTATACGCAGTTTATAGAGATGGAGTAGGACCGCTGCCCACAACATAACGTCACGATTGTCATCGGACACTTTAACTCTCAGGTCAGACGGGAGGAAGCATTCAAATCCACAATAGGAAATTTCAGCGCCCACCAACTGACGAACGACAATAGACTTCGCCTAGTAAACTTCGCCTCCTCCAAGTACATGACCATTCGCAGCACCTTCTTCCAGCACGCACCTCGCTTCAGCTTCACATGGAGATCACCACAGCAAACATATTCCCAGTCTGGTAAAACTCATAAGTTGTACAGGATGTTGAATGCAGCACGAAGCGGTTTTACTCTCATGATCCCTATGTGCCGCAACGAGGAGTGAGATATCATGTCAGATGAGCGAGAGGTGCATCAGGTGGAAATGCTACATTGACAGACACCTAAATGGAGCAGATGCAGGAGATACTGAATAAGATACAAGAAGCAGTGGAGAGCACTACTACGACAGCCACCATGATGATGACAAAGTTTCCCGTCATCCTTTGAAGATCAGTGCCATCAAACAGCCGAAATGCAACAAGTCAGCTGACAGCTATAGTCTGGTGGTCGAGCTGTTCTAGATGGAGCCGGCGAGGCTTGCCGCCATTATGTATCGGCTGATCGTAAGGATTTGGGACTAGAAAGAACTACCGGATGAGTGGAAACTGGGTGTAAGCTACTGTAGAGATGTGAGTAAGCAGAACCCATGAGAGCGGGATGATTGTGAGCAGTGGGAAACTCATGAGTTACGGCGAAGTGCTAAGATCAAGGATCGGAGCAAGGATGAGACCAGCAGGAGATGGAAGACACACCAAAAGAGGCAGAAGCGATTGAACAGTCGAAGGTAACGGTCGACAGTGAAAATACTAATAAATAGAAGAACTCTACAGCTACCAGGCCGGATTTGTTGGAGGCAATTCGACCACCGACCTAATTTTTACTATACGGCAGATCCTCCAGAAGCGCCAAGAGCACCAGATCTCTACGCACTACCTGTTCCTTGACTTCAAAGCGGCCTATGGCATCATAGATCGGACTCTGGAACAAGGGGATGGATTCTCCTGTTTGCTGTTCAACGTCGCTCTGGAAAGAGTCGGGACACAATTTACACTCGTTCTTTCCATTTTCACGTCTTCGCGGATGAGATCAACATCATTGGACGCATATCTGCGGCGTGGTGCGATGCGTACACCCGACGAAAACGCGAGGCCAATAGGATTGGGTTGAGGATCAATGCGACGAAGACAAAGTACCTGAATGTCGGAGGACTCCAGCAACACACGAAATGCATGATAATTTACACATATTCTACTAAATACTGGTGTTCTGTCAATTTCCTAGAGTTATGCTCCAATAAATGCTCCATCATTTTCTTCTCTCGTGCTCGTCAACCCGTTCTCTTTAACTATCACTTAAACTCAATTCCGCTATATCGTGTCCATTTAATCCGTGACATGAGAGTGACCCTCGATTATAGACTGACTTTTACCACCCATTTCGACGCCGCTGTATCGATAGAATACAACGTGCTAGGCCTTATTCGTAGGCTTACAATCGATATGAAAGATCCAGCATGCCTTAAGGTACTTTTTTCCATAGTCCGTGCACTTTTGCAATACGCCTGCCTTGTCTAGAGTCCTGAATCTGTTGTTTGGATTACAAAGTTCCAACGAGCGCAAAAGTACTTCACAAGGATGGTTGTTCGCCGCGCCCAGGATGCCAATTAAACACAGTTGCCCACATATGATACACGGTGCCAAATTCTTGGTCTGGAATCATTGGAGATTCGACGGGATCGTGCCCATGCATTTTTCATAGGCGTGCTGCTTCTAGGCGCTCTATGTTCCTTCCCCTGCTCTTCGCTCCCGTCCAGTCCTCTCAGAACCTTCTGTTGTATGGCTCAAACGATCTGTTTCTTGTCCATATTCGACACTTCAACAACCGTTATCACCTCTACGATTTTAACTCCTCCTTGACCTACTTCCGTTCCCGCACATTTCAGCTTTCTGATCCTCCCTCTTCCTCACTTCCCTGCTAAACTTGATCTTTGATTATGCTTTTAGTTTATAAGTTTAGTTTATTAGTTAATTCTCTTAGGCGGATAATTCTAAATAAACAAATATCACTAGGCCTAGGCCGAGTTTCCTGTAAACCGATTTGGCGACCTGGCCATGTATTCGCGACGTGCTTAACGCTGAGCAGGCCAATAAGATAGAGAGAAAGAGATCGTTCGATCCGAACGCAGAGCTTCCTCCACCTCGGAGCAAGAAGTGTAGTGATTAAAAATAGTTAAATGTCTTCCACGACTCTATGGCACCAGTGTTACCGTTTTGGTGTAACCATGTGTCCCTTAGTGAACTTGTTACCGGTATCATGAGGCTTATGATAGCATTTTCCCTGTAGATTCCTCATCCCAATGGTTAATCACAAAATTCCCGAGCTCGATACGTTCAAGTGTTTTTAATTTCTCAACCTAGTGTTGATACCAGAATATGTTAATGCAATACACACCATATCATAGGTAATCGTATTTGTGTTAGTTGTTGTTTGAAAGTAGCTTGAGTTTATTGTGTGAAATAAGCAACACCTGGGCATACATGTATTAGTCATTTAAATTATGAAAAGATTCATTACTAGGCATCATTCTTCATCCCATAAATTTTAAGCAATGGTCACATTCAAAATAAAATTTTGAAGTTAATGTTTAGCTTACCTTGCAAGCAAAAAATGTGCTACTTTTTAATTGCACTTCGTTTTAATAGTGAGAAAACGGTGAACAGGTAATACAAGATTCAAACATAATGATCAATTTAATGTTATTTGTTTTACAATCCAGTATCAGAAAATTGTATCAGAACTACCATGATCGATGTGATCGCTGCAACAACCTACAGTCAAAAGGAACGATTTGTATGTAGTATCGGTACAGATGGAGATAAAGATAACATTTACTTACGTTAGAGATCAGTTTCATATCCAAAGTGATCATCCCGCAGGCCTGATGGATATCATGTAGATTACAAATTTGCGAAATGTAATGTTCAATCTGAAATGAGCAATTATATACGACGGTATAGTTGATCGTGTGTCTTCCAATCAGTTCACGTTCCTTCAATGCACATGTTATTTGAAGGGGA
>CM028127.1:39973227-40009449 GCA_016254315.1 Anopheles parensis
CATTTCTCTTTCCACATTGTCTTCCACAACCCAGCCAGCCATTGTTCTTAATGCGCTTTATGCGTTCGTAATTAACTTCACACTTAGCATTCGGTCTACGATGTTGTTCACTCGACGTTCTATAACATTTTAACGTTGGTCCTCACGTTTCGATGGCACGGATGTACATGTTTGCTCACGATCAACCGAACAACATCCGTATTCTCCTGCGATATCATTTCTGCGAAACTGCTATATTCCTAATAGAGTTTCACAGTGTGATCGTTATTTCTTTATGTCGCCAATGTGTTGGATGCCCCCATGAATTCCAGCTTATTTGTCATTATTATTTCCGTGTTAGAAACTGAGTACGCCACCGTGATCCTTTGTCTTCTTATCCAGTTAGTGCCAGTTTGGGACTTTCCCCGAAACACTCCCTTTATTTCAGAAGCCCGTACTCAACTGGTTACCAACTCATACTCCTTTATTTCTGAGAATCCTGGACCGCACTCGGTGACCAACCATCACTTGGTTTTGTGCCTTTTTTTTTCTCTTTCTCTCTTTTTTTTCACGAGGGACCATGAGCTAAACTCGGTTACCAACTCGAAATCACACTTTTATCGAGGGACCATGAGCTAAACTCGGTTACCAACTCGAATTCACATTCTCTTCGAGGGACCATGAGCTAAACTCGGTTACCAACTCGAATCCACACTCTCTTCGAGGGACCATGAGCTAAACTCGGTTACCAACTCGAAATCACACTTTCATCGAGGGACCATGAGCTAAACTCGGTTACCAACTCGAATTCACATTCTCTTCGAGGGACCATGAGCTAAACTCGGTTACCAACTCGAATTCACACTTTTATCGAGGGACCATGAGCTAAACTCGGTTACCAACTCGAATTTACACATTTACTTCACACAAACATATCTATTTTCATGGCAGGATCGCCAATGGTATATCCCATAGAACACCATTACCCACGATTGTGACACGTCTACTCTTTATTACGCTTACCGCAAGACTGCCCCAGTTACACACACCATCGCCTAGGTATACCCAGTATACCACAATACCTTTTATCAATATATTCAGCAAATATCCTTTATTTTATCGATGGCTTCTCGGCACGCGTCTGTCGCTGCAAAACGATAACACAAACTGAACACGATCGACGGCATCACTAACTNTGCAGGCCCTACGGTGGTACAAAATATTGCAGCGCACCAAAAATGATGTGTTTTCCGGTGACTTTCGTACCCTTTCAGCAGCGAGACAACGCATTAGAGAAGAATTTATCAAGAACAAAGATATTAAAGATGAGCAGCAAATCAAAGAGGCGAGTATAGACGTTGTGCTATAATTATCTGTGGCAGGTGCGCTAAGGAAGTATTTTTTTCAAACGATTCAATAGAAGATTCAAATCGCCAAGGATGTCGACGTTGAACTGCGCAGATCGGTAGTGCAGGCCGTGAGGAAACAGCCGACCCTGTTTGGTAAGTAAAGTGTGACCGTATGTGGCCGATGGCCAAACGTGTACGGTACGCTTTAATCATTGCGGTTGATTCCTTACAGAAGCGCGCATCACACCCGACACGAGAAAGATGGACAATGTAATGTTCGATCCGAACGCAGAGCTTCCTCCACCTCGGAGCAAGAAGTGTAGTGATAAAAAATAGTTAAATGTCTTCCACGACTCTACGGCACCAGTGTTACCGTTTTGGTGTAACCATGTGTCCCTTAGTGAACTTGTTACCGGTATCATGAGGCTTATGATAGCATTTTCCCTGTAGATTCCTCATCCCAATGGTTAATCACAAAATTCCCGAGCTCGATACGTTCAAGTGTTTTTAATTTCTCAACCTAGTGTTGATACCAGAACATGTTAATGCAATACACACCATATCATAGGTAATCGTATTTGTGTTAGTTGTTGTTTGAAAGTAGCTTGAGTTTATTGTGTGAAATAAGCAACACCTGGGCATACATGTATTAGTTATTTAAATTATGAAAAGATTCATTTCTAGGCATCATTCTTCATCCCATAAATTTTAAGCAATGGTCACATTCAAAATAAAATTTTGAAGTTAATGTTTAGCTTACCCTTGCAAGCAAAAAATGTGCTACTTTTTAATTGCACTTCGTTTTAATAGTGAGAAAACGGTGAACAGTTAATAGATGATTCAAACATAATGATCAATTTAATTGTTTACAATTTGTTTTACAATCCAGTATCAGAAAATTGTATCAGAACTACCATGATCGATGTGATCGCTGCAACAACCTACAGTCAAAAGGAACGATTTGTATGTAAGATCGGTACAGATGGAGATAAAGATAACATTTACTTACGTTAGAGATCAGTTTCATATCCAAAGTGATCATCCCGCAGGCCTGATGGATATCATGTAGATTACAAATTTGCGAAATGTAATGTTCAATCTGAAATGAGCAATTATATACGACGGTATAGTTGATCGTGTGTCTTCCAATCAGTTCACGTTCCTTCAATGCACATGTTATTTGAAGGGGACTGTATCCTGCACTTACCGCCCCGTTTGTGTCCAAAGTGCATGACGTTCGTTTAATTCTGTACAACATAAAAATCGTATGTTGGTTCTAGAAAATCAATGAAACGAAAAATGAAACTATGCCAAACTCTTTAAACATGATCAATAAATCACCTCATTTTGTATCAAACGATTGGGATACGCGATCAAAATGTAGAACGAAAACTTGATTCCCGCAAACAGAAACTTCAAGACAATGTAAAGTGGACCCAGATTGCCCAACTTGAGGCTTTGGTACAACTCGAGCAGTTCTATGTTAACACTGGCAAAGGCTGCTACCACTATCAGGACAATTACCGTTCCAAACTTTGCGCTCAAACTACCAGCGATCTCAAGCGCTCGAACATTTAGCAAACGAAGTTGTTCAATCTGTTCCAGGTGATTGTTTTCCATTTTGGACGAAGATAATGGATGTCCGAGGATATTGTAGACGGTATACTTCTGTCGTAGAAAATCCGATTCTAATGGTAATTTCACGTTCATAAGTGAAACAAGACGCTCGTTTACTTTTCTCAAGATAGATGATACATGGACAAACACACAGTAATACTGCATCAGTATTAAATAGCTGACTACAAACGGAACAGTATGCGTAACTATGTAGGGAATCGAACCGATCTCCTGCGTAATCGAAATCATAATAATAGGAACCAAAAACGCGACGGTGGAATATAGGAATAACAGAACTTTAACCGTGTTTCGAAACCAGATAGTCGTCTTACAATCGGTCTGGTGTGCTGTCTCCTTTATCAATGACAAAACTTCGGCAAAATAGCCTTCATAATTCGTTCGACGCGACTCGCAACCGATCAACATATTGGCAGTCGTCATCGACTGCAGTATGTTCACAATATAATAGAGAATCACTAGGAAGATTGGAACCTTCGGTTGATACAACAGGTGTGGGTAGTAGACAAACAGTACGAACTGTGATCCTATGGTCACTACCGTCGTAAGGAACGCAAATGTGTAGCGGAAAAATATAATCACTCGATATCGTACATTCTTCGTGGAACAATCATCCTGGAACAGTGATAGCGGGTACGGTGCAAGCGATAGACACTGCGAAATACGCATCGTCGTGCCAATTGTAAGCCTTAGCTGTTGGCGCAATTTACCGATTTCTGTGTTACTCCAAGCCATGCTTCCAAACAATACTAACTGCGGCTAATGCTACTAGAATAGCAAAACCGGAAATGGAAGTGCACATTTTTCATGTAGCATATTTATGATTAAAAATTTACACGACATGGGTACAACCGTGGCATTGAGTTGGTGTGGCATATGAAGTGGCATCACGCAATATTATAAAGAATCACGTTAAGGAGCGCTCCCAGTGGTTTCATTCCTACCAGTATATAATCATTTCTAACCGTATTTGGTGTGATAAAATTATAAAAGATCAGTACTTACCACCATATTTTGTTCGCTGCTCCAAGAACATTTGAATTCATGCAACAGAAGCATTGTGCGTTCATTCTGCAACACAAAACGGATCAAATGAAATTACTGATGGCGAAACGGAATTCAAACGTGGACATTCAGTACCTGTTGTTGGATCGAATGATTCGATTTGGCGATTGTCAAGAAGAATGTAAAGTGAATTAGGGCGTGCAGAAAGTAGATCCATAGGCTGTACTCCGGCAACATGGGATGGCTTATGTTATGGTACAGTTCGATGAGCACCATATTGATTTGAATGAATGACGAAAGTAAGATCATCAACATCAGCACACCGAACTGTTTGTTAGCGCCTCGAACTAGATGCATAAGAGCTATATGCAAGGTGGATAGTTTTTCTATTGTAGCAACATCCACCTGCAGATTGTGTTTCACCAATTGTTTAACATTGTCAAGGCTTATGTAGCTGATTGTTGTGTGTTTCTCGTAGGGTCGTGCTGAATGCTTCTTGTCTAGCAATGTAACTTCGAGCAGTGTGTCGTTCAAACAACTCACTATTGAACAGATTGATGATAGTAGTGTCTGGTACAAGAGGGTGTAAACGGTTATGGTCGCGTACGGTGCCAGGTAGTTCGCTAGTAAAAGCGTTGATATTGGCTGTTCGGTACTTATCCACATTGTTACAGCGATAACCATCGAATGGCAACAGTACAGTAGCAGCAATCGGTTGGTGGTGATCGCATTTGCCCCAAGTGCACCCTGTATCTTTCCAGCATGATCGTAATGCTGCATCACATGCACTAGAGTGTCGATGGTTTCACGAAAGTAACATCCACTTAGCCTGGGTCCGACTAAAGCTATCATCACCAGCAATACTCTCAACCAACTATCCACGTGATACATAACTCGAATTACATTCGGAAATGTATCCTTGTATATTAGATAAGGATAGGTAATGTAAAGCACCAGGTAGCAGGCCAAAGAACCACTAAACGTGAGTACAGGCAGTACAATATTAGACCAACTCAGTATCCACGTACGGAAGTGGCGACTTTCGGTTTCCTGTTGTAAAGCATACGACGGATAACGCAGAAAACCGAAGTATTGTGCGATGTACAGCAGCAGCGGAATCTTTTTGATAAGTAAATTGTGGTAGAAAGCTTTATCCGTTTTAATGGGATCCATGTTGACGACTAACTGAGTTATGCTACTGGTGTGCATGTACACCACTCAGTGCATAAATAATGTTGTCGTTTAATGCACGAGGTAATAATCAATTAAAATCGTCACGTTGATGCAATAATTCCAATTCTCTTTATAATCCTTATTGCGGAAAAATTACAAATAAATATTTAAACCGGGGAATAGACACGAAGCTGTTGCGCTTGCANTATGCAAGGTGGATAGTTTTTCTATTGTAGCAACATCCACCTGCAGATTGTGTTTCACCAATTGTTTAACATTGTCAAGGCTTATGTAGCTGATTGTTGTGTGTTTCTCGTAGGGTCGTGCTGAATGCTTCTTGTCTAGCAATGTAACTTCGAGCAGTGTGTCGTTCAAACAACTCACTATTGAACAGATTGATGATAGTAGTGTCTGGTACAAGAGGGTGTAAACGGTTATGGTCGCGTAGGGTGCCAGATAGTTCGCGAGTAAAAGCGTTGATATTGGCTGTTCGGTACTTATCCACATTGTTACGGCGATAACCATCGAATGGCAGCAGTACAGTAGCAGCAATCGGTTTGAGGTGATCGCATTTGCCCCAAGTGCACCCTGTATCTTTCCAGCATGATCGTAATGCTGCATCACATGCACTAGAGTGTCGATGGTTTCACGAAAGTAACATCCACTTAGCCTGGGTCCGACTAAAGCTATCATCACCAGCAATACTCTCAACCAACTATCCATGTGATACATAACTCGAATTACATTCGGAAATGTATCCTTGTATATTAGATAAGGATAGTAAATGTAAAGCACCAGGTAGCAGGCCAAAGAACCACTAAACGTGAGTACAGGCAGTACAATATTAGACCAACTCAGTATCCACGTACGGAAGTGGCGACTTTCGGTTTCCTGTTGTAAAACATACGACGGATAAGGCAGAAATCCAAAGTATTGTGCGATGTACAGCAGCAGCGGAATCTTTTTGATAAGTAAATTGTGGTAGAAAGCTTTATCCGTTTTAATGGGATCCATGTTGACGACTAACTGAGTTATGCTACTGGTGTGCATGTACACCACTCAGTGCATAAATAATGTTGTCGTTTAATGCACGAGGTAATAATCAATTAAAATCGTCACGTTGATGCAATAATTCCATTTCTCTTTATAATCCTTATCGCGGAAAAATTACAAATAAATATTTAAACCGGAGAATAGACACGAAGCTGTTGCGCTTGCAAACGCTAATGCGGATAGAAATATCGTAACATATGATTATATCATGAAAAGACAATAGATTAGGAAGAATTGTTGCAACAGCCGAAACAGGTTGTAATGTATCCGGTTTATAAGAAAGGTGGGCAACCCTAAATGAACCCTACAGTAACTAAACGGGAATTCTTCATGATTGTATTATTATTATTATTAATTTTTATTTCTGATGTTAAGTTTTTATAATACAGTTTTGCTTTCACAAGACCCAGCACGTATGCTTTACAAGGTTTTTATACGATTGTGTTGGCGACTTAGTCAGCCACGTGTATGATTTTTTGTTTTTATCTTTAGAGTTTATCTAAGATAAATTTGACGAGCGCGAAAAAGAAAAAATAATATAGTTTTAATACTACCTAAATTTAAATATTACCCATCACCAACTTAATATTAATTCTTCCTAACTTAATTTAATTTACCCTAAACCTAAGCCTATGTGAGTTCATGTATAATAGAGAAAAAAAAAGAAAGAGAGAAAAAAATACAAATATATACATTTGAACTTAATTATAATCTAAACTACATTTGAGGCGATTTCACGTATAGCCCTATGAACAGAATAACTGCACTTTTTTAAAAGTTTTGCTCTTTGCCTCTCAATTTCCTCATTAATTGGGATTACTTTACAAAGCGCATACAAATCTGTGTTTCGCGTATAACGATCGCAATTTGTAATCATTCGCAGCATTTTGTTCAGCATTATCTGGACTCTGCGCGATGAACATTAGCACAAGAACCCCATACAGGGCAGGAATAGAGGACTGCCGGAAGAATTATTTGTTTATAAACTGCCAACTTGTTTTCAAAGGAGAGCCTTGATCTCCGACAGATCAATGGGTATAGACTCACTAATAGAGTCTGTCCCAAGCGCAAAATACTCTCAACCTGACCGTGGAAGAGCATCTTACGATCCAACGTTAGGCCCAAATACTTCACCCTAGCTGTCCACGGTACCGGCAATCCATTGACCACCAAACCGCAGTGCGGTGTTGGTATCAAGGACCGCCTGAGTCTATGCGGCACAACCAGGGCTTGGGTTTTAGTCACGTTAACACGTATCCTCCAGTTAACGGCATACCCCATCATGATTGTATTGAGGATCAATGCGACACAGAGTATCGATTGATAACGAGGTATTAAGACAGGATGAAGAGGAGTTGCTAAGATTTACAGAATTAAATAGACTGTAGTGAATTTGCGTCAAGCGCGTACGAATCTGGCTTGTCGGTTACAAACATATCAGATATCGATCGTTATTGTACCTGATCGAGTTTGTATGTTGATCATTCATTCGTTAGATAAATGTAATCTGTGATTAATTAACTGTTTATTAAATCAGAATGTTCAAAATTTCATCAACTAGTTTCTAGAAAAGTTCTGTATTAAGCTGGTGGGTATAATGTCCACGGAATTAGGACTTTTTGTGTTTTCCTTTTCTTGACTAACTTGTCGAAACTAGATAAAAAGATCCGTTCCATATAGGGTAAACATGGTAACCCCTTGATGCCGTATTTAGTTGTATGAGGTTTTCGCTTCAGAGAACTGCACAAGCACCATAAGAATATTGGCCACTCCAACAACGACCTGGAACAAAGAGGGGGGAAAGTTATCATTTATTGTTACTCAAAACGAATCTCCAACATTACGTTCAAGACCAGCGTCATATCGATGGGTACCATCCCGTACGCCTGGTGTGCATTTTTCAGAAAGAACATTGTCTGCGTTATGAAGGATTTAGTCTGTATTGGAAAAAGGTTAGCGTATTAAAAACGTTTCTGCCAAGAAATTCTACTGTCTCTGCTTACTATATCTTGACATCGCGGACTGTTTCTCGAACTTTGGAGTTGATGCAATAATTTTAAGACACGCAGATTCTGTGTTTTGGGAAGAAGATATAACGAACAACAAATATAGCTAAAATAAGTAAATTCCCCGTAGATAGTATATTTTACCTGTCGCTGTATCAGCCGATTTGAGAAGGCGAACATAACCAGCATTGCAAACTTTAGTGCAGAGTTAGTCAATTTGGTACCTATTACATCGAATGTAAACGCAGCTGCCTTTATCCCTTGATACAGCTGCAGCATCTCGGTATTGAGAAACACGAAGATAGTTAGCAGCATCACTATGAGCAGCCGACCGAAAGCTCCACGATTCATCTGCAAAACTATTTGAAGCAATTGAAACTGCAGACGACGTATCTTTTCGATCGTTTGCTCCTCATCTCGGATTAGACGAACCGGTGCGGGGTGTGTTTGAGAACCAGTTCTCATTTCATCGTAAGCTTTACCATAAAGCATAATCTCCAATGTTTCGTTCATTTGTCGAAGCAGTACGGCCACAATGCCAAACAGGGTCATATATAGCAATGTAAGGCTCGTTGCTATCAGTTGCGTTGTGATAAAGATCACGATCTTTAGCAGATTGTTCCATGAATGGTCGCGTAAGAGCAGGGCAGCAAGAACGAGTATGACCATCAGTAGCATTGCAAGGAACAACAAAAGAATATTCGTTCGAAGCGCGTACAAACGTCTACCGATATCAGGACGACCAAACTCCACCAACACGGACACGAGGCGGTCAAAGTAAAAGCGATGGAAGCTAGTTTGAAACTGAAACACTAACAGAACATAGCTCGTGGATCCGGTTTGGAGCAAAGTTTGCAGGCAAAACATTAGCGTGATAGATAGTGGAGTTTTGAAGCCGTGCATTTTTCCATCGTTAAGGTAGAGTAATAATGGCACAGCAAGCACAACACTGAAGAGTAGCGCCGTATAGAGCCGCCTTACAGCTTGCACAATCCAGAAGTATTTGGGCGAATTTCGGGGCTCGTTGCGTTGATATGGTTCCAGCGGAAACGGAACAGTGCAACACCATTGTGATAGACGAATCACCATCCGGAAGGTGTCTGCCAGTAGATCTCTAAAATAAGCACAATGTTCCGCCTGCAGTCGGTGCATTCTGGAGAACAACTGAGGAACTTAGTACTCATCAGTGACGGTTGATGAGCAGTTGTAAGCTAACGAGTGAGTGCATTATTAACAAAGCAATGATTGGAACATGAAATTCGCATGTTTTTAGGCGTTATGGAACGAGTATTAGCATAAACGTAACGCCTATCGAAGCGGATTAAAGTACAGTTGATTAAAAAGTAATATTAGTTGTTGAAGAGTTCCCTGTAGGATATTGCTCTGTGTAAGGTTGCAACAAGTCCTGCAATCGAGAGTCCGAAAATTGCATCAGAATGAAGAGAATCGATGCGATGCCCGCCACAACCTGCATTTAAGGCAAAATTTGATAAGCTTAGGTTTTTCAAGATCACGAAATCATGTGTACACACGTTAGGAACAAGTTTCATATCCAAGTTGATCATGCCGCAAGCGTTATGCGTATCCGGAAGGTTGGAAATTTGATTAATGTAATATTCTATCTATAGGGAAGGGAAGGAAAAACAAATTCAACCCTTATTAATGACTGAAGATCAAGTTCATTGCTACTTATCTTACCATCACATTTTGTTCGCTTTTCCAGACGCAATTGAAATCATGCAATATCAATATCGTGCGTTCATTCTGTAAATAGATTAGACCTGCTAGAAAGAAATTATCTTTTCCACTTTGTTTTATTAAATACCTGCTTTTGTATTGTATGGTTAGCACGAGCAATTATTACGAAGTACGAAAAATTTGTTGCGGTATGAAGAAATAAGATCCAGATAATGAAATCCGATAATTCCGGATCCTTGTTCATTGGATCACTGTTGAGATAGAGCTCGACCAGTGCAACATTGGTCTGAACGAACGAGCATAGCATAATGATCAGCAGTACCGGTCCACAGTGAGCGTTGGTTTTTGCAGTCAGGTTCATAAGAGCTACATGTAACGTGGAAAGTTTTTCAATCGTTGTCAAATTGGTTTGTGATCTCAATTTCGCCAAACGCATAGCATCACCGTTGGAACAGTATTTCTTCTTGTGTTTTTCGTACGATCGTTGACGGTTGGCATCATCTAAAGCAATGTTACAAAGACTATCATTTAGACCACTCGCAATTCCGCCAATCAACGAGAACAGTGCATTATACTCCAGAACATTGATCATGATCGCTATGAACGGGAAAATATAACTCATGCTTAACAACGTGGAAACTGGATGTCCAAGAACAAACCCCAATGAGATGGTGTTCACAAAAGCATCGAAACAGTATAGGAACAGTAAACGCTTTGTTATGGCGGTCACAGAAACAATTACACTGTCTATACGTTTAACCGCACTGTAAAGCACTAGTATTTGCACTAAACCGTTGTAAATTTCTCGATAGAACGATCCACTCGTTAGTGGCCAAAGGAGGGTTACCAGCACAATTAGCACCTTGAGTACATTTTCCAGATGATAAGCAATGTTTAATACAGGTGGTACATCTTCCTCGTACATGATTTCCGGAAAGTAAATGTACAGCGCTATGCAGCAGATAAAGGCAGTACCGAACATCAGCATCCCTAAGGCTTTGTTGAGAAATTGTAAGATTTTTTTGCAGAAATGTTGTTGATGCTGCCCTATTTCCTGTTGCAAGGTGAACGGATAAGGTAAAAATCCGAAAATTTGAGCAATGATAAGCAGTGGACGAAAACGATCAGCCAACAAATTGTGGTAAAATGCTGTGTCCATCTTGACTGGATACATTCTGGATTTTAACTGGAATATAGAGTACTATTAGGGAGATAAGTACGTTTCATCATCCATTAGTAATGGTATAAAGCATTTATTTCTCAAGTACTTCCGCTGATGTTCATTACATTAGAAGAGTTTTTGCTAGAAAACCTTTACGAGCTATACGAGGGATGATAAAAAATTTTGTTTAGAGGTGGGTTTTTTTCGTGCTTTAGTGCATTAGGATATCTTTCACTTCTGACATGAATAGTTAACAGGTAACAAAACCACTCTTTTATACCACTTATGTGTGTGAATGTGTCGCATCAGAGAACTGCACCAAGACTACAAGAATATTAGTTAAGCCTCCAACAATCTGGAATGATGTAGAAGAATATCAATACAAAATATTAACATTCGCAATGAGATGGAGATAAATTAATTAACAAATTCAAGCGACAATTTACACTCAAAATCAATGTCATATCGATCGAAATCATCCCATAAACTTCATGCGCTTTTTCGATAAAGAGCGTTGTCTGCGTTATGAAACGGTTTGTCTACAAAGAAAAACACGAATTATATTTAGCATTGGGTCTTTCATTTAGAAACCTTTTTACGTACAATTTCGATACATCGTGAATCATTTCCGGGTTTGTTTAGCTGATACAGTATTTTAAGACCACGTATATTCTGGAGAGGGAGAAAATTGAATAATCAGCTTAATAAGTAATTTTAGAGCGGCCTAACCTAAATAAACGGCGCCTGTCCACACGGCAGGACCGGGTTCAAATCCCATCCGGACCGTCCCCCCGTAGCAAGGACTGACTATCCAGCTACATGGTAAAAATAAGTCTAGTAAGCCAGAAATGGCCGGCGTGACCTGTAAGGTCGTTAAAGCCAAGAAGAGAGAGAGAGAAGTAATTTTCCTCTACAAATGTTATTTTGTATTTTATTTTCCTTACCTGCGTTTGGATTAATCGATTCGGATATGCAAACATAAACAACATTGCAATCTTTTGTACGGAATTCAGCACCTTCGAGCCAATAACGGCGAACGAAAATGCTCCAGAATTGATGCTTTGATACAGCTGCAGCAGCTCTGTGTTGAGAAATATAAAGGTGGCCAGCAGAATCATGATCAACAGCTGACCGTACTCTCCACCATTGATCCGTAGCACTATGTGCAGTAGTTTCAACTGCAGCAGACGAATCTTTTCAACTGTCCGCTCGTCATCTCGCGTTAGGCGTACGGGTGTAGTATTGACGAGTGAGAAATGAGCTGGCGTCTTCTCAACTATCGGTATAAGGATGCTTTCTAAGGTGTCGTTCATCTGGCGCAATAGCATGGCCACTGTACCGAATATGGCTACGTAGAGAAGCGTTAAGCTTGTTGCCATTAGTTGCGTTGCTAAGAAAATAACAATCTTTGGCAATACATCCCAAGATTGTTCGCGTAAGATGTAGGCTGTTACTATCAGTACGATGTACGGCAGAGTTACTGCGAGCATTCGACGAATGTTCGTTTGCAACGCATACAGACGTGCGTCAATGTCCGGACGACCGAAGCCTTCCAATACGCACACAAGACGCTCGAAGTAAAAATAATGAAAGTTGATCCGAAACTGATATACTAACAGAATGTATCCCATTGAGCCGGTTTGTATTGCCGTTTGAACGTAGTACATCAACTTGATTGATAGAGGTATACTGTAGACGTAGATCTGTCCAGAATCCACGTAGTACAGCACAAAGGGTGCAGCAAAGATGATGCCAAACAGTACTCCTGCACAAAAACGACGAAGCCTTCTAACTATCGTGTGATGGTGGTGCGTGAAGCGTTGATACGGTTCCAAAGGATACGGTGCTGTACAACACCATTGCGAAAGAACGATCACGTCCCGAAAGGTGCGCACCAAGAGAGCTTTAAAGTATGCTCGATTTCCCGTCTGCATACGAGACATGCTGGAGAGAGACTAAACACGTGCTAACTTATCGCTGATGATATTTACTGGAGGACTATAATGCACTACTGAAAAATGCATCCTTTGCATGACCGCTACTTGACATGATGTTCGTTTTGTGGTGAAATGGCTCATTTGTTAAGTGGTATTTATGACAAGCCACTACATAGCAGTGTAAGGATTTCGATTCTAACTACTTACTACCTATAATGTGATTCTTGTTACGTACTGCCCATTGAGACAATTATGGTTGGATAATCCANTATAATGCACTACTGAAAAATGCATCCTTTGCATGACCGCTACTTGACATGATGTTCGTTTTGTGGTGAAATGGCTCATTTGTTAAGTGGTATTTATGACAAGCCACTACATAGCAGTGTAAGGATTTCGATTCTAACTACCTACTACCTATAATGTGATTCTTGTTACGTACTGCCCATTGAGACCTAATGAACTGGTTTAATAAAGAGTATTCTACGGGTAAATTAGAAGTACTTAATTTAACCATTCGATTCCCCAGTATTTTATTGCATGCATTTTCCCCTTATTGTTGTTCTCCTTAATCCCCTTAATTTATTGTTAAATTAAACCGCAAAAGGAAACCTGGTTCACCAAGGCATACAGGGCGGAGAGGGAGGATTGTTGGGATTTACGGATCAAATCGCCATACAAACTATTAACAACAGTGATCCCCGATCAGACGGATTACATCACCATACAATGCATCGCGAATCATTTGATCCCTTATAATTGGATTGGATAAGATAAACTGATCCACCTACAAATTCACATCACTATCCCCGTCCTTCAGGGCCTCGTGGCAAGAACGATGTAGAATTCCAGGTTATTTCCGATGTGCTACGACCGTCCCCCTTTTCAGAATCAATACGATTCGTGTAAAATAGCGAATAATTTGGATTTGTCTTGTACAGTGCATCTCAAGTACTCTGTAGGTCCTAATAATGGGTCATATGTTTCATTTCCCGGCTCAACCATGCATGCAGCGGATTCGAGCTGACCTGCAAAACAAAGTAGGGCATCACTTAAATAATACGTAACGCAAAAATTGAGATTGAAAAAATTTAGATCCTGCTGGAGTCTACGAAACACCCGAAAAGTACTTGAAACACATTGCGTGAAGGAGAAGAGGCGGATTCTTCATTTGCTATTACAGTAAGCTCGTCGTGTTTTTATCGGCCTTTAAGATTCTGAGCATCCTGTTCAACCATGGAGGTTGAGGAGAAGGATGATCTATATAAATATTTTTTCTACAATTTATTTCTTTACCATTTTTATGTATTTTCCCCATGCGCAAAAAAAACTCCATTTTTTTTAAATTTTGCGTATCTGGTATACCGCATAACTCTAGAAAAGATTGTTTTTTGAATGCGAACGCCTGATGATATGCAATAACTACACACCTTCGATCATGTGCCGACAATCTGCAATTTCAAATACATAATTTAAACATCGAAATAAATTTTTTTTGCCTACTGGAATTTAACAATCAATAAATGTAAAATCATTTTAAGTTATTTGATTTGTGTTTTTACATCTTTACAAATATATTTCTCCGAACTTATAAAATTCAAATTATTTAAAATTGTTTCCCCACCAGAGGACGCCACCGATCATCAATCACATGGCGCTGTACACGTGGGATGAAATCGTTGCACAAAGTACGCATGTGCCCGGTTTGTATTGATTTTTCCTGCCACTTTGTTTTGTGTTGAAACTGTACATTCAGTGAGACGCAAGTTGGAAGCAAAACATTTAGACGCGATTTTAAGAACGTTTGCGAAACAATTTAAAGTATTGTAGATCCTGGGTGTCGGCTTTGGTTTGAGTAAAGCTGTTTTGTTTAACCTTAGTGATGAGATTGCAGAAAGCAAAACAGTTTATAGAAAAAAACGCAATAATTTAGCTTAGGGCACATTTAGTTTCCGAATCTATTTTGATCTGTTTATTTTTAAGCAACTAGTTGCTAAAGTTATTCGTGCTTAAAAGTAAAACAGCTAAATAAGTAGGGAAAATTCGTTCCTTTTCAAAAACCCGAACAAAGTATCTAGCATCATTGTGACATTGTTTATCGCAACATATCGTTGCGAGTCTGCATTGTGCATAGCTGCGCCGTAAGGACAAACGTCAACATGAGAGAGTTTAGTGTTTGCACAACGAAAGAACCCTCCCGGTCCTTTGCGAGCTTTTACCTATACTCATGCACGGCCGCGTACGCACACACTCTCCGGTGCGCGCAGTTATGATGTAAGGAAAAGTCAACAAGGAAAACTTTGCGTTCGGTCTCGGGAAAAACAGTCACTAGTGGGCTGCGTTCAGTTCTCGTGCAGTAGGTAACTTGAGTGGTAACGCTGGATGTCAATATTGTATGTTAGTCATTAGCCTACAAAGTGAATTAGTTGTGGAAAGCAAAGATTTATCCAGCTCTATAAAGGGGTTATCAATTGTGCGCTTATTCATATTATGGTGTGATTATTTTGTGTAACTTTTGTTCTAGCGAAAAAATCAGACCAAACGTAGGCAATAATTTTCTATTACAATAACAGTTTATGTACAAATCAACAAAGTAAAACGATGTTTACAAATGTGTTTCTACACTTTTCTACAGTGCAATGAGGTTTGATTGTTTCCAGGAAGAACATCATTTTACAGTGCGAAAATTGTTGGGTGTGTGAGTTCCAGTTTTCAGTAATAATTTGGTGAAATTATGTGCATCTAGACTAGCGCTTCTTTGTTATTATCAGTGATAAAAGTGAGACACAACATCATTAAATATCCATCATTCCATCAGTGACGACAACGACGGCGCAATAAAAGTGTATTTTTCCACCGGAAGGAAATCTTAAACAGGACACAAAGACACCCATTTCCATCGGTTCTGAGCCAGCTGCTATTTTGTGGGTGCTATCGTGTTGAGACAAAGGAGAGAAAAATAAGGACGAACCGTCAACCACGTACATACACTGCATGGTACGGTGTACAAGGATTCGCTAGACAAACGGCACACACACATACTCATACACAGGCACACACACACACAAAGTGCACCTTTTTGCGTCGGTTGACTCACGCGAAAGGAAACAGCAAAAGGGACATCCGTTTTCTTGGGTATCCGGAGTTTGCTAACAGCGCATCGAAAAAAAAATGGCACTCGATTTTGCGGCCACATACAAGGTGCTGGTGCTGGGTGATTCCAACGTTGGCAAAACATGCATCGTGCATCGTTACTGTGACGAGCGGTACTACGATACGTACATTTCCACGATCGGTAAGTAACGTAAAGCTTGGTTTCAAAATCGTATCCTTAAAGAGCTATCCCATACAGAAGAGTAGAACACATCATTATCTGCATTGCTCGTTTATGCAATGCTGAGTGCCGGATTATACTGCAATTATAATCTATTAACATTAACGATACCTTTCATAAGTATCAAAAGAATTGATCGAACAACGAGAACTCACCATTACATTAATGTATGCTTTATCGCTTTAACGCTTTCGTCGTTAATTCCTGACCTTTACTTTCTTTTCCCATCCCGAATGGTGGAAAGCAATCTAAATTCTCGCCCGCGATGATTCATAGGTTCGTAGGTTCGTGAAGATAATTACAGGCGACTGGGGAATTGCAGTTTGCATATGCAATGATGCATCGTCGCCAGCAAGAGATTTGCCCTTGCTGGCCGTATTATCATCATTATCATCGTCATCATCATCATCATCATTGATGCATGGAAAAGTGCATCCCTTGTAGACTGAGGAAATGTGTCAGAATTGATTACCGGATGCATTTCTGCAGAGGGAAATGAAGCTGAGTGAAAAACTGCTACCACTTGCCGGTGTTTTGATAATGAACTGCTTTCATTGTTTGGTATACTACAAACTATGGATAAAAAGCAATTAAATACTGTATTACATTTTTTTTATTCTAGAATAATTCTAATGCCGGGAATTAGAATCCAGAAATACCTGAACGATTATAATGCTTTTGACTCAATGTACACTATAAGGCTCAAGCTGCTTCATGCATTGCATACCTTCAGGCGTTCGAAACAGTGCTGTTTTATGACTCATTGGTCAGAATGTTCACTAGTTCAAACTAAAATAGTAAACACTCAAGAAAAAATCTTTACACGTTCCATGCACCCGAAGCAATCGTTACTGTTCCCGCTAGTGCAATGCAGGATGCTGAACGGAATGGCGCGTTCACCTTTTTTATGACCATTCCCGACTGTTGGAAGGAATAACATCCGGTGGTTGGTTTTCGGAAAAGTTTGGCTAAAAACCCGCGTATCACGTATTTACTGTCCAGTTTCCTCCTATCCTTCTCCCCGGATTTCGACGAGACACTTTTTACGATCGACATTAACGTGGGTCCGGTGTCGTATTTTAGTGCATTTTACCGCTTTTCAGTTTGTTCTCGTCGCTTTCGAGACAACCAGGGTGAGGGTGATGGTTGACGGTTGATGGATCGGATGGCCAGCTTAAACGGTCATTGCCAGTGTCCTTGTAGTGGAGCACGAACGCTAGAATGTGCAGATAGAGCAAGACATGAACTTTTTTTATTCCTCACATAAAGCACGGAACCTTTGAAACAGAACCATTAGCGAAAAGTGAACCCTCCTGCGCCGTTTCTAGCATAGGGCGTACGAAAATGAATGATTTCAATGTGGAATAGTTTTGTTCGGCGGTAGAGAGAAGTTTTCTAGCTTGTTTGCAGTGACATATGGTTCAATAGAAATTGGCGATGACAGAAACAAAAACTGTTTGCTCACCGTCTGCTTGAGTTGATTGAATTCGCCAAAGGTAAAGAGCCGATGGTCGATGATAAAAACAAAAACCCAATCCTTTCCGGCAGGGAGGTCCCTGCAGGATCTAATAAAGCTTCATGTTTTATGGATAGTATTTGTCCCAATCCGAGCGCGTCCCAGGCAGAAAAAAATCGCAACGGATAATGGTTTTAAACAAAAAAAAACAGTTCAGTTAGAAAATTGAACCTCCATGATGTGTGTCCTATTGCTTACCACGTTTCTTTTATGGCGCACGAACAAAAGCCTTACGACTGGGACCTTATTTGATCAGGCCCAGTCAAGTGTGCATGTCGTCTACGAGAAATTCCTCTAATATATTTTTTTGTTGTTGTATGTTTGTTTTATGGTGACACACAGGCATTGATTTCAAGCAGAAACTCATCAACCTGGACGGTGTGCCGATCAAGCTACAAATCTGGGACACGGCCGGTCAGGAACGGTTCCGCACGCTGACGACTGCCTACTACCGTGGTGCAATGGGAATTTTGCTGATGTACGACGTGACGAGCCTGGAATCATTCAACAACTTATCCTACTGGTTGCGGAACATTCAGGAGGTAAATGCGCTAATTTAAACAGTGCAACATTTATGTACTTCATGTTATGAATTAAATTATGTATATTTAACATACATTGTTTCTGATGATTAATAAGCATAAGGGTATACATCCATTTGATATGCAACTGCACCTATATACCTTTCCATTACTCATCAATCTACGTTAATCATCATCAAATATGGCTATTATTAAGCTTTTTTTCTTTTCTCCACTCCGCAGAACGCGGCTCCTGATGTGGTAAAAGTTTTGGCTGGCAATAAGTGTGAATGCAATCCACCACAGCGAGCAGTCGACAAGGAACGAGGTGAAAAGGTAATGAGCGTTGTTGCTAGTTTTACCGTCGATCCGACAAAAGGGAATTAATTAAAATTAATTTATTGCACCGTCGCTACGGTACTCGCTTCGCCTTTTTGGAACCGAGACTACAGGTTAACACTAGAATGGAGAACTTCCGAATCACTTGTCGCCAAGTGAGTTTGGGAAGTAGCAGGAAAAATGGGTTCCTTTCCTCTAAAGACTAAAGCACTAATCGGGTGACTATTTTGTATGGTTCCAATTTTGTTGTTGTTATATCCTTCAACGACTCTATATCCACCTTCGACACTTAAATGAGTGGTGAAGAAAAGTAGTGCTACTACCGTCCTAACTATGTCCTCCATCCATTAAGCACCTGAACGGAAACGGGTCAATGGAAATGGAAAGGAATATTAACCGAGACAAATAGGCGACACACGGAATGTGATGTTTGGTGGCGCCGTTTTCCGATCGCAGCTGTGATTTGAGCTACGTTTTTAGTGGGGGGATTCATTAGTCAAACAGGACGCTTTGTTACTGGTTATATGGGGCCTGTCTGAGACGCAAAGGAATAATGGTAAAATATTCCTGGTTTTTTTTTTGTTCTACCTGGGGATGCCAATGACCTGTGGATTCTGAAATATATCCGCTCAAAGGAATTGTTGGTCGGCACGGGACGAGAAATAGGAAACATAAATATGTAAATGTTTAGTAAACCCTTCCTAAAACATTCGATTTTGTAGACTCTTTTACAACAGTTTTGTAGATTATATCTACGAGCAAAATGTAATTATGTTGGTGTCAATATAATTTTAAATTACCCGGAGTCTTGTTCTTAACGTTACGATTTCTTAACTAACGTTATGGTTATAGCCGCGTAGTGTTTCTTTGCTACGTGTAGCTCGTCCAGATGAGATTCGATACACGATACTCATCAAAAGTTAAATATGGTGTTGGTGAGAACGACGATAATGAGCTAAAATTAGCCATTCAACTTTTTAACTCAAACTTACTTAAATTACTACTACCTATTACTTAAACTTACTTAAGTTGCTAGTAGTTTCTTAAACAACTTGCAACTAACGTAAAAGTCGCGTATGTTGCCTAAACTATCCTGTTTAAATGAAACTTCTTGACCTTTCTTCGGTACAGATTGCTGAAAACTTTGACATGCCGTTCTTCGAAGTGTCGTGCAAACAGAACATCAACATTGAGGAAGCATTCCTAACTCTGGCCCGGAAGATACGCGAACAGAGGGAACATCGGGTAAGAACATGCCGCACGGAATTAGAAAAACCGTACTCTATATTTTAGGCATTTCCTATATTTCAGGGTGAAAACTTTGACGACGGTGATCGCCAGAAGGGCCTGCAGGATATGATCAAGAACGGACCTGGATCGAACGGTCTTGGACCGTTTACGTTAGGTAGCGGCGGTGAAGGTAGCCGCTGTTCGTGCTAAAATGGTGCTATTATATCTAGCCAGAGAGAACATCAGCCTTCTTTTGACAAGGAGACATGCATTAAAAAACTGTCAACATCGGCATTAAAGCATCGAAGAAGTGGTCGAAGAGCTTCGAACATTCTGGTCAAGACTTTTATGTATCACCTAGCGCCAGTTGCGAGTAAAAGGCGTGTGAAGAATGGAAGAGATTTTGCAAAATCTTCACGTCAATCTGTGGTTGCGCGTTTTACGCTAGCAAAGTTGCTCAGTGATTGCCATAACAAAACACTGTGATTGCACCAAATGTCTCCATAGCTGGTGATGCACAAATGATGTTTCCAGAAATGCGACAGCATTTCAAAGAATACAGGGGAAAAGGGAGCAGTAGAGCAGGGCGGAATTTTAATTTAAAATATGAACTACTTAAAATGCGAGAAATAATTTAGTACATCAATGCTGCTTATCGAAACAAAACGCACGTTGCGGTGATGGACGAATGCGTCATCAGATTTGTGTTGTACACCATCAGCTCAGAGAGCAGTCAATCCTGTATAACGTTAGAAAGGAAACTACAATAACCACGCACTGGTGAAATGTTTAATTAATTTAGGTAATTTTTAACCAGTTGCCACTACGTAACAAAAATCACGCATAAGCAAGAAAGCTAACGGTAACTTGGGTTCAATTAAATCGTACGAAACACGATGGCAAAAGGAGACGAACAAAGGAAGCAAACAACATGTAAAAAGTCTAAACAGTCTTTCAGCGGGTGTTTTAAATTTTATTTTGCTTTAGATCAGTTTTCTTATGAGTATGATTTAGATTTGTTTTATCCACTATAAGATACTAAGTAGTGCTGTATTTTATTATAGTAATAGATCAAGATCTCAATCTACCAAAATCAGTGAAATACATTCGCTGCATAATGATCTCGTATTACTTATGAATATTGTCTTAGTTAATGTTATATTTTTTTAGGCTAATAATCTTAATTTTCTACACGCATACCGCTCAATGTCGATTGGATACGATCATAGAAAAATTGTGCAAAAAAAAAAATACACACACACATTTACGTACATACTTATATTGTAATAGCCAAATTTAAACCCACTAATTTTTTTGTGTACACTGTATTGATAAGAACGCATTTAAAAAAGCCACCGTTTCGAGTTTAATGGTAAGATACTGGTGGTTAGGAGAGTTATTTGGGAGTAAACGAAATAAAAAAAGGAAACCTTAAACATACATTAACATAAACGAGATTCAATACACTACACGCAAGTAAGATAAATATTGAAGCGAATTGTAAAACTGATCTAAAAAAAGGAAAATCTGAAGGAAGGATTGCGATTATAACGATGAGCAAAGTCATGAATGACTAGAAGGTTTGGTTTTAATTTTAAATGTTGCTTCAGTCTACTCGATCGTAAGCGTCCAGGGGCATCACACGGAAACGACGATGTAAAGACAATGATGAATGAATTGATCAGCCATGTTGTAACACAACATCGCTTACTAAAGAATGGAACAAAATTGGTAGCGAAGGACAGAAGGGGGCATTGTTTGCGTTGTAAAATTGATGGTAGTTTTCTTTGAACTATTTCGAAATAAAATTATCACAAAAGAATTTACGTGAAAAATTATCTGTTTTTGCATGGCGTTGATCAATACCTTATCTAGCGGTTTTAGATGATCGAAATCTTCGAAAAAGAAATCCGTAATTGTTCGTTTCATTGCTGAGCTGAAATATGTGTAATGTGTGGCAACTAGTATCAAGAATAGGTGGTGAAGATAATTCTCTTCTTCTTTCCTGGCCTGCTTACGGTCGAGCACGTTGCGAAGACATGGCCTGGTTGCCAATCCATTTCCAGGAATCTCGGTCCAGGGCTGCAGTCCTCCATCCACGACTGCATCCGATCCCCTGATCCAGTCAACGAGCTCGGTGTGCTCCTCTCTGCCTCGTGCCGAACGGATCGCTGACGAGCACCTTCCTGGTGGGGCATGAGTCCGATATCTTCATCACGTGTCCCAGCCACCGTATCTTTCCGGCTTTGACCCGCCAAAGATAGTCCTTAGCACACGACGTTAGAAAACAGCGAGTGCATCAGTGTCCTCCGATAGCATAGTCCAGGATTCGTTCCCGTAGAGCACTACCGGACGTATAAGTGTGCGATATATCGTACATTTCGTGTGTTGCTGGAGCCTTCTGGATCGCAGGAGTTTATGGAGCCCGTAGTAGGCATGATTTTTCTGAACAATGCGCCTTCGGATTTCGCTGCTCATGTTGTTGTCCGAAGTTACGATCATACCAAGGTAGCAGACTCCTCTACCACCTCGAGATCGTCGCCGTCAACTGATACTCTGCTCCCGGGTCGGGCTCTATCACGGTCAAAGCCTCCGGCAAGGAGGTACTTTGGCTTCGTCGCATTGATCCTCAATCCAATTCTGTCGGCCTCGCGTTTCAGTCGGGTGTACGCGTCGCACACCGCCGCAAATGTCCGTCCGATGATGTCGATGTCATCCGCGAAGCCGAGAAATTGGAGAGAACGGGTGAAAATCGTGCCCCGGATGTCGAAGCCCGCGCTTCGCATGACACCTTCCAGAGCGATGTTAAACAGCAAACAGGAGAGTCCGTCCCCTTGCCTCAGACCCCGGTGAGATTCGATCGATTCCGACAGCATGTTCGATACTCTCACCTTGCACTGCACCCCATCCATCGTGGCCTTCAACAGCCGTACCAGCTTCCCAGGGAATCCGTACTGCTGCATGGTGTTCCATAGTTCGGTCCGATCTATGGTATCGTAGGCCGCCTTAAAGTCAATGAACAGGTGGTGCGTGGGGATCTGATGCTCTCGGCACTTCTGGAGGATCTGCCGTAGAGTAAAGATNCATGACACCTTCCAGAGCGATGTTAAACAGCAAACAGGAGAGTCCGTCCCCTTGCCTCAGACCCCGGTGAGATTCGAACGATTCCGACAGCATGTTCGATACTCTCACCTTGCACTGCACCCCATCCATCGTGGCCTTCAACAGCCGTACCAGCTTCCCAGGGAATCCGTACTGCTGCATGGTGTTCCATAGTTCGGTCCGATCTATGGTATCGTAGGCCGCCTTAAAGTCAATGAACAGGTGGTGCGTGGGGATCTGATGCTCTCGACACTTCTGGAGGATCTGCCGTAGAGTAAAGATTTGGTCGGTGGTCGATTTGCCTCCAACAAATCCAGCTTGGTAGCTTCCGACGAAATCTGTGGCAAGGGGCGCAAGTCTGCAGAAGAGTATTCGGAACAAGATATTATAGGCAGCATTCAGGACTGTGATGGCTCGGAAGTTAGCACAGTGCAGTCTGTCGTCATTTTTGTATATTCGGTGTATGACACCCAGTTTCCACTCGTCCGGTAATTCTTCATGGTCCCAAATCCTTACGATCAGCCGACCCCATCTAGAACAGCTCGGCCACCAGACGATAGCTGTCAACTGACTTGTTGCATTTCTGCTGTTTGATGGCACTGATCTTCCAAGGATGACGGAACACGTCGTCATCATCATGCTGGTTGTCGTAATAGTGCTCTCCACTGCTTCATGCGTCTAGTTCAGTATCTCCTGCATCTGCTCCATTCAGATCACTTCTCGCCTCGTAGCGGCATATAGCGATCATGGGAGGATAAACGCCTTCCAATATCCTGTAGAACTTATGAGTTTCCCCCGACTGGGATGCTGCTGCATCAGGGTGCTCTTCGGACTCTTCGAAGCTACGCTTCTTCGCCTGGTGGCCGCGCTTTTCCGGGTTTGCTGCTTTCTCAGACGTTTATAGTTTTCCACATTCTGGCTGGTCAGGAGGCGCTAGAGCATACGGGTACGCGTTAGGTTCTTCTTGGATAGTGCTCACCTTCAGTCATCATCAAACCATTTGTAGGGTACGGCCTACTCCGGGAAACAGGAATGGGAAGGACAGGAGATAATGCTAGCCGTTGGACAAGCCGAACTGACCGAACCTTGGGAAGAAAGGTGGGATCAAAATTGATCGTTGGACAAGCCGAACTGACCGAACCTTGGAGAAAAAGGTGTCAGTAACAAAAATGCAACGGCAATGCTTAAGTACATCGCAGAACGCTAATGAGTATCTGAGGTTTACTACCCGTCAAGGACTCACAACAGATCCAAAAGCTAGATAATTTATGGATTTGAAATAGAATTTCTGACTCCACTCGAATGCCGTTAAAATCCCAATCGTTTATTGAAATGCTGGATCTTTCCACCAGCCATAGTGCTGCTCTTGTAGTGATGTTCAAACTATTTCACTAGGTCTTCTTCTTCTTCTTTTCTGGCCTGCTCATGGTCGAGCACGTCGCGTAGACATGGCCTGGTCGCCAATCCGTTTCCAGGAAACTCGGTCCAGTGATGCAGTCCTCCATCCACGGCTGCATCCGATCTCCGACAGGTTTGACTCCACCTGATCCAGCCAACGAGCTCGCTGTGCTCCTCTCCGTCTCGTGCCGAACGGATCGCTGACGAGCACCTTCCTGGTGGGGCATGAGTCCGGCATCCTCATCACGTGCCCCAGCCATCGTATCCTTCCGGCTTTGAGCACCGTCAGGATATCTGCACCGCCAAACAGCTCAGCTAGCTCGTGGTTCATTCTCCTTCTCCACACGCCCTGCTCGCACACACCGCCAAAGATAGTCCTTAGCACCCGCCGTTCGAAAATAGCGAGTGCATTGGCATCCTCCGTTAGCAGAGTCCAGGACTCGTATCCGTTCACTTGGTGGTCTCTTTAAATTTTGTTTTTCCTGTCTTTTCTAAGGCTTCGTATCCTTTAGCCAGGCGCCAAAGGTGCTGTCTCCCGGAAGGGCGGTCGCAAAGACCCTCGCTACATCAGCTTGTCTCAACCGAGCCTTGTTGAGCTTTGGAGTGCAGCTAATAGCGCAGCCTATTGAATACGCACAATTTCTGGCTTAACTGAACCATAACCTGGAAATGCCCTATATGTACGTACGTCGTGTGGCACGTCACACGAAGCACACAACATGATAGTGAGTAGTGAGTAGTGCGTAGTGAGTAGTGAGATGGTATCCAAACACTTCTAACAATCGTAGTGACGCTTACAACGGCCTCATTGTAGAAAAGACCAGGCAAACAAAATACACATTAGCACAAGGAAACCACAGACAATCCAGGCAATTGAAGTCGATGAATACACCAAATGTAGTTTTAGGCAATGAATGCGTGCCACACAGACTGTCCTGATCACGATAAACAGCAAAAACAGTGCGCAAGCAGGAGCAAGTACAACGCACAAGCAGATGCTTTGACGGTTGACGTATTTTATACACTTGCGAGCACGGGGCCGGCTGCGGGTGCTTAGTTCCGCTTACCGTTGTATCCGCCACTGATTGTTAAATATAAGCGGCTTCTTTAGCATCTTTAGCCATTCGTGCTGCGTTGTTCGGACTGTTGGGTAGAATTCAAAACGCATTATGCTACGCAAAGTTAGCTTATTAGTGGTTGTGCTTTCAGTCTTGGTGTTGTACGTCTGGGGTAAGTCATAAAAAACACATTCGTGGCGATTTTTCATCGGTTTAACGCATTACAATACATGCAACATATAGCACAAGATCCTGAACCTAGCAGTGACACGCCACTCTGCAAACGGGGTGAAGTTTATAAGCACTGTGGAAGCAGTTGTACCGAGCCGAAGTGTAAACCCGANTCGTCTAGTGTTTGGACAAACAGAATTGAATCAGTGCAGAAAAGATTCACACGTATTGTCCTTCATTTCACTCCGTGGCGTAATGTAACTTCTCGTCCCTCGTACCATACTCGTTGTTTGTTATTTGGACTGGATACACTTGCTAGGAGACGTGATAACGCCCAGTGCACCTTTATGGCCAAACTAATCATCGGTGAGTTAGATGCACCCGATCTATTATCTAGAGTAAATATAAATGTCCCTCCTAGAATGTTCCGTAACTACAGACCTCTTAGAACTGATTTTAGAAGACGTGCATATAGCGAGAATGACCCTATGACAGCAATGGCTCTTAGATTTAATTTGCGTTACGCGTTTTTTGACTGGCATCAACCTATTAATTTCAACTAGGCTCATTCGTGTTCGTGGCGTCACTTTTTACATTTGCGTTTCATTTATGTGCAGTAAATAAGGTTTAATTTTTAAGAAAGTGATAAGGCCATGTCTGGCCAATCTCTTATATGGCACAATAAACAATAAACAATAAACAATAAACAGTAGCCGGATCGGCAATCGGCAAGCAATCCTTGCTTCGGTCCGGATGGGATTTGAACCCGGTCCTGCCGTGTGCTATATTAGTTTTGCTATTTTATACTTACAATCATAGTGTTGCATAGGCCACTACACAACTTTACTTTTATTTCTTTACTCGGATACCTCTACACGCATGCTATGCCTACACCAGAATAAATTCATCATCCTTCTTCCATCATCCCGATCGCTCGTTGGCCTATCAGCCGCCTTCCGTCGTCCCGATCGCTCGTTCGTGTATTGTGCATTATAGCAAATTATGTCGCGTCTACACGTAGCGACAAGTCGTTGCGGCCACGGTCGCTACATCTCCTTTTACTTTTTTTTTCAACCGCCTATTCGTTTCTATTGATCTGCTGCAAGCAAATCGCATCATGCCTCTCTTTTTCAAGAGAGAATATTCCATCACACGCGCATATAAACTCACTTCCGTAGGTTTACAATTGTGTCCTTCTACCTGAATTACATCATAAGGTTCTACCTCCGCCGGATCACTATCGTGTCTAGGTTTGTAATCAACACCGTCTGTACACTCCGATTCCGTCTTGCAACAATAGTATCAGTCGCCCTTAACTGCCTTTATATAACTGCAGATTTCAGCTGTAGCGGCTGGTAACCAGGCGTTTGCGATGCGTCTACTTTCCGCCTGAACTCCGTCATTATCGTGTGGATGTGGTCATGCCACCTTCGTCTACATTCAACGATGTTTTCGGCTATATCTATTTATGGGTCCGTCTCTCATCATCATTCAATTGTTTCTTCAATTCAACCCCCTGCTATCATCAACTCTTCGGTACAATGTCGTGTTTGCAGCTTTGTTTTGTGTATGGTGGAGCGTATTCATCCTAGTGTTAGTGCATAGTGTTTTAGTGTAACATCCGTATTACATCCGATTATCGTGAAGTCGCCTTTCTTCTTTTTTTTCATCTTACATACTATTTTTTTTTGTTTTTACCATACTTCACTTACTCTACAAATTTCTTCAATCTATTGTTATGAATTTTTTCCAACTTTCTTCCATTTTTAATTACGCAAGTTTGCTCACTGGGTATTTCTACTACTTCGTACGGCCCTCTCCAAATACTTTGTAATTTCTGTCCTATCCCCGTTTGAACATTTCTTACTAACACCATTTCTCCCCACATGGGTTGCCATTCGTTTGCGTTTTTGTCATAATTATCTTTTCTTTTCTCTTTGGCTTTTATTTGATTCCTTTTTGATACTATGTGCATTTCCGTTAGTTTACGTTTTAATTCCTCGTAAAAATCGCTATACTTCCGTTTGGCGTTTTGATTATATACCGAAGTCGGTATCCTCGCTTTCCTACCAAAAATCAACTCGTATGGAGTGTATCCCGTCGAGGAGTTTACCGTTGTGTTGTAGCCAAAAGTGAAATATTTTAATACACTGTCCCATTTGGAGTAGTTTTTTCCAACAAACTGTCTTAAATATATTTTCAGTTCCCTATTTGCCCTTTCTACTACGTTTGCTTGAGGATGATAAGCAGATGTGTTAATTTTTTTTATTTTCAACAATTTGCATGTTTCCTTCATAACTTCGCTCATGAAGTTTGTACCCTGATCCGTTACTACTTCCATAGGGGCACGTACAAGACAGACCAACTCCTGAACAAACGCTTTGGCTACAGTTGCGGACTCTTGATTCTCCATTGGTGTAACTATTAAATACCTCGTTAAATCATCCTGCATAACAAGTCCATATTTATTCCCTGATTCTGATTCGGGTAAAATGAAAATATACATGTAGATTTTTTCGAATGGACTTTTTGAGGTTGTCGTTATTCTCATAGGTATCTTGTTATATCGTCCAATCTTATTTAGTTGGCACGATCTGCATCCTTTTACATATCTTTCTATATCCCTGTCCATTGCTTCCCAAAAGAATAACTCTTTGATTCTTTTTTTCATTCTTCTTACTCCCACATGACCTCCTAAAGGAGCATCGTGAAACTTTTGTAACACTCTTTCTACTTTATCAACTTCAACTTTTTCAGAATTTGATTCACAGTTTCATACGTTCTAAATTTGCTCTTCTTTTTACTTCTTTTTCGCTTGCTTCATTCACAACGTCTATGTTTAATAAATCTCCCCAGTGATCTTCTTGTGGCGTATTCTTCGTATTTTCTTCTATCCTCTCCTTTTCAAAAGTTTTCTTTTGTTGGCGTGTAACTACTGCGACTGTATTGTTTATTTTATCTTCTGTTTTGCTTTGTTTCACCTCTGGAAGGCGTGATAAAAAATCAGCAACTACATTTTCTTTTCCTTTCTTATATCTTATTTCACATTCTATACCTTGCAATCTCAGCCTTAATCGAGATAAAATTGGTGAATTTTCTTTAAGGCGCCATATTGAAACTAAAGGCCTATGATCGGAGTATATTATAAATTTTTGCCCATATATATAATGCTTGAAATATTCTACTGCCCACACAATCGCTAATAGTTCCTTTTCAATTGGATGATATCGCTTTTCTGCTCCTACAAGTGATCTACTAGCATAGGCGATTGGTCTTTCCATTGATGTTTCATTTGACAACACTGCACCAAGAGCGTAATCGCTTGCATCTGTGGTAATTACAAAAACTTCTTTGTAGTTTGGGCGGACTAGTACTGGTTCAGAAATAAGAATGTTTTTCAATGTACTTAATGCCTGATCGCAATTTTTGTTCCAAACGAACGTAGCGTTTTTCTTCAATAAATCATGAAGTGGTTTACGAATTTCCGAAACATTTGGAATAAATTTTCCATAAAAATTTATTGTTCCTAAAAATGAACGTAGCTCTTTTAACTTTTGTGGTGTTGGCATATCTAATATTGCCTTTACGTTTGCCTGTGTTGGTTTTATACCGTGTTCATTAATAGTGTGTCCCAAATAGTTTATCTCCGTATGTAGAAGCTTGCATTTTAATGGTTCTATTTTAAGATTATATTCTTTTAAGCCCTTTAGTACTTTTTCCAAATTTTCATTGTGCTCTTCCTCAGATTCACCAAATACCACAATGTCGTCTAAATATACGAATGCATTAACAGGTTGAATTGTATACAAAACCGTATTCATAAGCTTCTGGAACGTAGATGGACTATTTTTAAGTACCATGGGCATGCGTAAAAATTCATAATGCCCTTTCGACGTCGAAAATGCTGTTTTATCTGCGTCTTTCTCAGCTATGGGTATTGAAAAAAACCTGACTTGAGGTCTATCGTGGAAAAATATTTGCTATTTCCAATGTTATCCTAGGAATGGGATAGATAAATGGCTTAGTTATTTGGTTAAGTGCACGGAAATCAACCACAATTCTATATTTTCGTTCCCCATCTTGATCTGATTTTTTTGGTATACACATTACAGGTGCATTCCATGGGCTTTTGCTTGGTCTGATTATATGTTGTTTAAGCATTTCCTCTATCTGTTCTTCCATGATTTGATTTAATGATGCAGGAAATCTGTACTGTCTTTTGTAAATGGAAATATTCGAAGTCGTCTCTATTTCATGTGATGCCACAGGAGTGTACGTCAGTTTATCACCTGGCAAATAAAAAATATCTTTAAAGTCAGAGATAATTTATTTCATATTTTTCGACTTTTCCGTATTTAAATGCTTCATCTTTATTTTGCTAACTAGCTCCATATATCTCTCATCTCCTATCAATTCTCTTTCCAATCTTCTTTCTATCAAATCACAATCAGTGTATTATTTCTCCATGTGTGGAAGCAATTCCAAATTTTTTTGTAATTCGCAATTTTCAGTCAACACGCTTTCATTTCCATCTTTAACTTCCTCTTCTTTTTCATTTGATGGTACCTTTAAAGTTATGCTTTGGAATCTTTCACCAATCCGACTCGATATTCCCTTAAAAATTCTGCACCAATTATACCTGGGACGAAAAGAGTTTCTGCTGTATGGAACATTGTCCTGTAAACCGTTTTTCCAACATACATGTTAATGAGAACAGATCCCATGGTTTTTGACAATTTCCCATCAAAACTACATAATGTTAATTTTTCGTTGTAATTAATTGAAGAGACCCCAAGCTCTTTTACTGCACCCCAACTCAAGGCATTGAAGCAGGCTCCCGAATCGATCAAATAATTCAACCACTTTTTGTTTGAATTTCCCGATAATATTTGAACCATTAATTTACCATCTTTGGTTGAATGTATCTCCAAGGTTTCAAAACCTTCTATACTTTCATTAATGCCCATAGGTAGGTTTTTCTTTACCTCTGCTTCAAGTTGGTTGAGATGATATAAATTTTTATACTGCGTGGGAACACTAGCATTTTTATTTGTCTTAGCCAGTGTTCCATTTATTAGTTTTTTCTGTAAGTGCTGTATGTGTTTTGTTGGTCGAATTTGCCATATTTGTACATGCATTTTGGTTATTTGCCTTAATGCTTAATTCCAAATTCTGATTTTCCACACTATTAGATGTATCTATTAAACGATAAACTGTGGGTTCGGATCTTTGTGGGGTTTCAACACTTTCGTGAAATCAGATATATATAGGTTTTACACGTTTGCTTTAATTGTAACTCTTCCGTCGTGGTACTGTTGTTGTGATGTTGTAATGTTTTGTAACGTTTTTATAACTGACAGTTACACACCCTGACAGCACAACTGACAGCACTTACTGACAGCACTAAGCTGCCTTCGATCGTGCAGCACAACTGCACATTGGGCAAATATCAGGACAAATTGTACTTAGGCGGTAACAGTATCCGTATCTTTCAATCGTTCCTCGATTTTCTGCATGTGCTCTATGTGGACGACTTCTTCTTCGAGATATTCTAAGAGATCAATGAATTCCAAGTGCTTGTTTGTTCTAGCTAGATTTTTCAATTGTGTATTCTTCAAACCGGCTAGAAAATGTATATTTAGATTTTTAATCGCATAGGAATCATCCTCATTTTTCGAATCATTCTCTATTTCGTGATCCCTAAGCTCCAACGCTCGTTCTTTGTATTTTAAAAACGTTTCATTTATTCCCTGTTTCAACGTTTCCACTTTATGGAAAATATCTTCCAAATATATCTTTTCACCGAATTGCTTTATTAAATTTGATTTTACATTTTCCCACGTGTCACTCACTATGCGATTAAAGAATCCAGCAGCATCGCCTTTTAATTTTAATTGCACGACCCGAATTAAATCTTCTTCCGATTCTCCTACAGGAATTTGTCTCGCAAAGTACTCCACTTGGTAAAGAAATCCGTCTAAATTTTTACTCTTCCCATTATACTCCGGAATGCCAAGCATAGCCTTTTTCAGTGGAAATTCATACGCCATTTTGATGTTTGTAGCGTTTAAGGCTCTATCTATTTCAATACTTTGATTAAAAAATTCTGCCTTAAGTATTTCCAGTCGTTCCTTGTAATTATATTCTTTTATTAAGGCAGATTCGCTGTGTGCGGTTGAATTAAAATTTGGTTCCTTAGAAATTTCACGAATATTTTTGAGACTGTTGCTACCAGTGTTAATCTGAACAGCTCTGTTTCTAAGTGCCAACACCCTGTCGTTCATTACCCTTTTACCCCGAGGTCAAGAACAAATGGAGGATTCGAGAAAAAAAAATATTATATCAATTTAAACGTATACCTTCTTCTTCTTCTTCTTCTTCTTCTTGGCTTAACGACGTTACAGGTCACGCCGGCCATTTCTGGCTTACTGGACTTATTTTACTACGTAGCCTGATAGTCAGTCCTTGCTACGGGGGAACGATCCGGATGGGATTTGAACCCGGTCCTGCGTGTGGACCGGCGCCGTTTATCACATGTACCACCGGACCGCCCCTTTATACCGTATACCTATATATCTTTATTTACGTATTTTGTATTCTATCTTATAAGACACTATTTAATGAATTGAAAACTAACATGCAACCAATATAAATAAAAAAAAAAAATTATATACCAAAATTCACTTGCCCGTTACCACTGTGTATGACGCTGCGATTACCTTCACCACTTACTTACGTTTATAATTAATAAATTTACAAATCCAACAATTATTAGTTTTAACACCAGCCAGAAATGCAATATGCGCTAAATTTCTGCGCTTTACCGCTGTCACCATATGCATAGGCCACTACACAACTTTACTTTTATATCTTTACTCGGATACCTCTACACGCATGCTATGCCTACACCAGAATAAATTCATCATCCTTCTTCCATCATCCCGATCGCTCGTTGGCCTATCAGCCGCCTTCCGTCGTCCCGATCGCTCGTTCGTGTATTGTGCATTATAGCATATTATGTCGCGTCTACACGTAGCGACAAGTCGTTGCGGCCACGGTCGCTACAGTGTTGATACTGTAAAATGATTTCCTGTTTAGGTAAAGCAGGGAACGATCTTTCGGTTTCCAAATTTTTACATGAGTTCCATCTACGCACATAATTACGTCCTCAATCCCGCTTTTCAAAAGGAAATAATTCTTAGCTTCTTGTCTCTCTTGTTCGTTCATAGCTATGTTTATCCAATCCCCAACCAATGAATGAAGTGGTTGTAATGTACTCCGAAATACCTTACTAAAAGTTGTTTGCGCCATTGCGATATGAAAATATTTTCCAACACCATGTTGGTATATATATTTTTTTTATTTATAATTCATGATTACGGCTTCGGCCGTATTGTATGTTGGTATATGCCATTCGCTAAAAAAATAATACATGCTGCTAATTTTTTTTCTTTTGTAATTACATGTGCTCTTTGCGCATCAATCGAAAAATCGAGGCCATCAAGCAAATCCATGAAAATAGATTTGGAATTCCGAAAGTTATCAACGAATCTGCAATGTAATATCCAAGTATGTAATAAACGGCAACAAATTAAATCATCGTTTGCGTACGCTGTTTCAGTCAAAGCTCAAAGATTCCTCCTAAGTGTTCGTAGTTTCTGCTTCGACTCGTTTTCTGCATTAATGGAGTTATACAGGAACTGCATTTCAAACCGAATATTTTCACTATCAGCAATTTACGAAAGGTAAACTAGGGCCTCTTAAAGTTTAAAACACAATGAAGAGCAAAGGCGCGCTTATTTTTTGACAAGGAAAAAATTTAACTTGAACGACCAAGTATAAACGATAGATAAACATATTTGAAAGTACAGACATGCAAACCTAGAAATATCAGCACTAGCGCCGTGAAGTTAAGACTTGCTTTTAAATGTCATGGTGCTCTTATTTTCGTGAGCGCTGTTGTCATAAACTTTTCTTTTGTTTTAATTTTAGGAATGGTTAACTACAATGCTAAGAATGATTGCATGAAATGATATGTGAAGCAGAATATAACTATGAGTCTCGCACGGCTATTTTTAAAGGAATTTCTGCTTCCAAGAGAACTGATAAAAAATTTCGTAAGGGTGTTTACGGAAAATACCATAAAGTCATAACGCCATTAATAGACATTCCGAATTTCGGTACAATCGATGATGTAGTTACATCTGACCCTCTTTACTAGATTTAAGATGTACACGAAAATTGCTTTTAGGATGGAGAGATGGATCGTTAGGTTTGAAAACAAAATGGTCCACGCAACAGTGCAAACAAGTTTCAGACGGTCTCAGTATAATTAAGCTTCCTTGTGAATTCTCAGAGGAATTCCTTCGTAAAATGGAATATCTACGGCATTCGAAAGGTAGCGAATTAAATTCATTTTTGCTCTATGCTAGTATAGTGGTTTTGAAAGACGTGTTGGGTAAAAAAGTTTATAACCATTTTTTATTATATTTTTGCGCTATAACTATGTTGTCTTCTGAAGTATATAAGCAAAATTGGCTCATAGCATGTAAGATACTTGATAATTTTGTTGATGAATTTAAAAACATCTACCTCGAAAAGTATCTTACCAGTAATGTGCATAATTTGCTACATGTTTTGGATGACGCGAAGAGATTTGGTGTCCTTAGTTCGATTTCCACATATCCCTTCGAGAATCATCTTCAATTTTTGAAAACAAATATTCGAGGTGGAAAAATCAACTTGAACAAGCCATAAATCGTATTACAGAACTACAAAGTTATCTGATGATCTCGTCGAAACAAGAGCTATTCAAACCATCGATAAAGAAAAAAAAGATGAGACTATATTACACTTGAGTCGGACATGCACGTTGAGAGAAGGCAATCGCGATGGTTGGTTTTTATGTACCGATAATACCATAGTGCAGTACTCAACTGCTGAAGAAACACCATCTTTACCGTTAATTTAAGGAACAAAAATGAAGTTCAAAACCGATTGCTTTTCTTATCCTTTCAAATCTTCCGTCTTACACATTTATAAGACGCAAATGTCGAATCTATCCGTAAAACATTATAAATTAAAAAGTGACAATGTGAAATGTAAACTTGTTGCTGTAGCAACTTCAAAAGCAGGTGAAATAGTATTTGTTCCGTTGATACATTCATTTTTCAGAAAATAAAAACTAAAATTGGTATATGTAAGAGTGTACCAAATTCATTGTAGTTAATCAGTTTTTTAACATATATACAAATAAAACAACAAATACAAATTGTAATATTTCATGTAACTTTGGGTAACTAACTTTCTTCCATGAAACTAGTAACAATTCACGCAACTGTATCACTTCACTAAATTCAAGTTTCAACTTATTTCTTGAATATTTTTTTAGAAAACAAGAGGTCTATTGCCTCGGTCATCCTATTCTCACTTCGCGCTTCGGTGATATTCGATTTAACCGTGCAAATAGACGTATAGCGACATTTCTCGTCAATATTCAATGAAATGCGATGAAAAGTCCATATATAAAAAACAGCATAGAAATATTCCATCGAAGTAGCCACAGAAATGTCTCGCCGAGCGATTTGCTTTGTTTGCAGAATTGAGCTACTTTTGAGAAATGTCGCGCGAGAAATGTCTCTCTACGTCTATTTCCACGGTAAGATAGGAGGAATATTTTATCCTGATACTCAGAGTTGTTTAAGTTGTCATCAAATAGTTCCAGCTGAAGGCGAGCTTCAAGTGGAACGAAATTCATTTGTTCTTCTGTATCTAATCGCCGTTGTTCGTTTCGTTTTGGTCCGATATTATATTATCAAGTAAGACTCATTCCTAGACGAAGAACAGCCTGCGGATTTGGGGCGGCCGGTGGTGCATGTGAAAAACCGCGCCCGTCCACACGGCAGGATCGGATTCAAATCCCATCCGGACCGTCCCCCCGTAGCATTGACTGACTATCCTGCTACGTGGTAAAATTAATCTTGATACGGCCAGGCCATTCTAATCGAGAAAACAGCATGCGGACAAAGGCTCGTAATTTTCTATAACAGCAAGGCAATTGATAAATTGCTTATAGGGTTCTTAACATGGTGATGCACATTTACATACCTTTATCAATATGCAAATTTGGTACGTTTCATTTTCATACGTTTCCCCGATCATTCCTTCCGCGATCTCCTCGTCCAAAAACGAAGAACCTATGTGTCGGCGCTTTACGACACAAAGTATTTTGTTCCAGGAAGTAGACGCCACGCTGTCTCCGTCTTTAAACATTTTGTTGATTGATGGGCCGTTCTTTACATTAGGCCATAAGAGAGTTGTGTTAGATTTTGTGGCATCTAACAGCCCTCCTTCTGGAACCACCGAAATTTCTTTTTTGGCATTGGCAGAAACATTTTGAACCACCGCAAAAGGCATTGCTAAAACCGCGCTCAGACTAACATGCTCATTCTCAGTAACAAACGGGAAACTTTCCGTCACAAACACTCTAACCAAACGGGAAGCAAATTTGCATTCCGCACACCCGTTAGAGTCGATCAAAGCTTCACCGACTTTTT
>CM028127.1:40021760-40042350 GCA_016254315.1 Anopheles parensis
AGCTTTACGTATGATCCTACACTTTGCTGTTGCTTGGAGGAGTACAGTCTGAAGAGAAATTGTTTGTTAAAACAGCAAATTAATGTAATTACCGTAGTATATTGTTTTTGTTCAGTATAAAGTGCGGTGCTTGCTGCAACACGGCAAGGCCGTTCTACATGAATAAAAACAAGTGCGATGCAAACAAAAAAAAGTAAGCAAATGTAATTTCTAAACAAGTTTTAAGACTGTTAACCATGGTGTTGAAATCTTTTATTCACATTGTGTTACACTTCATCGTTGTTTAACCTTCGTAATTGGCGTACGCGCACATGAACCTTGGGACGCACACCCCGTTACGGTTACGTGCGAAACCATTCCTACAGAAGCATCCCAGGTAACATACGTCTGGACAGATCATGGGCTTGTCGGGTTTACACTTCGGCTCGGTACAACTGCTGCCACATATCGTGTAAGCTTCACCCCGTAAACAGAGCGGCCTTTGACTGATTGATTCAGGATCTTGTGCTATATTTTGCATGGATTATAATGCTTTAAACCGATGAAAAATCGAAACGAATGTTTTTATCACTTACCACACACACACAACACCAGCACTGAAAGCACAACCACTAATAAGTTGACTCTGAGTAGCATAATGCGTTCTGAATTCTACCAAACAGTCGGAACAAAAAAATACGAATGGCAAAAGATGCTTTGAGGCCGCATATATGTAACAATTGATCGTATATTCTAGGTAGTAGGAGAAGAAGTTTCGTTTAGTGTGAAGGTAAGTGTTAAAATTTTCCAAATCGGTAACACACTTGTACAATGTTTTGCTGGCGCTCGATGATAGCTGTATTCTACGGTATTTCTACGGTATTTTCTACGCAGCTCTGTACAAGATTGCTCAGCTGTTTATCAGTTTGCCAAGTGAAACTGTGTACGTAATATGTGTTTTCTTATTTATCGCAGTTTTTGGAAATTAGAAACGTGTTAGGATTGTATTTTTGCACGATACACGTTTTCATGAATATTATTTGTATGTATGTATGTGAGGAGATTTATCTTGGCACCATTTGTTTTACATTGCTAGTATCAAATGGAACATGGATAAGATTTATGCATTGGAATTTGAGTTCCAATTAATTCATATGGGAGAAAAAGCCTACTTCCATAACAGTTGTTTTGTTTATACACTCTATAGACGGTTGTCTGAAACGAATAGAAAAAGATAATTATTCAATTCATTAATGTGACCAATTCTCGACTTCAAATACTACTTTACATACGGCACATTAGCGGGGAGTTGTATATTAGATCCACGCACCTAAAGTTATGCAGTGTATTTAAAAAAGACGGCAAGCCGAACTAGTAGATCTGCGTGACAGTATCGCACGATAGTATTATATATTGACCGGGTATCATATCCCATCTCGTCTACCCCTTGACTATCCTGAGGATAGAAAATCGTACTACGGACAAATATAGTCTAGGAAAGTCAGAAATGGCAGGAATGCCAGAAAAACCTCTTGACGTTTGTGGTCCCTTCGTAGCAAGGGCGGACTTCCCGGCAACGTGGTAAAAATAATTCTAGTAAAACAGAAATGGCCGGCATAACCTTATGTCATTAGACCAAGCATAAAAAGAAACTAAAACAACCACTACTACAGAGGAGGCGTGGTAAGCCTCAAACTGAGATGGAGCGATGGTATTGATACGTCCGCCAGAATGGCCATGATAATAGTGTGTCAGAGAATTGCGTTTTACGTGAGCGGCTTAGAGGACTCCGGTCGTCGCGCCTGATAAATAATTATGTCGATAGAGGTGGAATTACTCAAATATTTTATTACCCATAAACCGCAGAATTTTGCAAAAAAAAAATTAAAAATTGTTCAGACATTAGTCTGTTCGACATATTTCGGTAAATTTGATTGTTGTACAGTAAAATTATGAGAAATGTGATTTTTTCACATAGTTACATTACAATCTACAAACTTCGTACATATGGAGTTCATGCCGTTGGCGTTCAAGCATTTACCTGCAATTTTGTAATAAACGCATATTCCGTCCTTGTTACGAGCATAGCCTGGCAGGCAAAAACATCCAGGGATCAATTGTTCTTGGCATAACATGGCGCTTATTATTCTATTTGAATTACATTTGGGCTCCATACATCTACTTCCAAGGGTACTATACTCGTTTTGCTTGCAGAGTGGGCTGGCCGGTAGAAGAGTTTGTGCTAGTTTAGGATGGAAAATGAATGTTCAATACGTGAGCAATTTTGACTATACATCTTTTTCATTAACGCNCATTTCCTTCTCAATCGCTGTAGATCGTGCTGCGGGGTTTTTTACAGATGGACGCGTGGGTGGCACATTGATAGCGTATGGCGGGAGGAAATAGTTCACTGGTTGCGGCGGTCCTACAGCGGGGGCTAATGTACGAGCCCTTAGCGGTCGCTGCTCCAATTCTCCCATACGATCCGTGTCACGTAACCACTGATCTATATCGTTTTCCTTAGCGACAATCGATGACGTCGTTTCCACTACAACGTCAGCTATTTCACGTTCGATTGCTAATAGCTCGCGTTTCGCTTCGCGAGCACGCTTCACCAACTCGTCTAGGGTCTCGTTCCGTGGCTTAGTAGATGCTCTCGATGATGATCTCGATGATGCCCGTCCAGCTTCCGCAGGCCTTGTAGTAGAGTTGGCCAGCGGATCAGCGCTGTTCCTGCCGTATCCACGGATGCTGCTTGGCCTACTGACGGAGGGGGGAAGCGGCTCCAGCCCTTCGCAGATTGGCTCTCCTTGATGCGGGATCGGTGTACGGGACATTCTGCAAGCTTCACTATTCACTACGGGATGATGCCTTACCGGGTTGGCAAATTAACTATGCGTTATAACAACGTACGCGTTTTTTAAAAAATGTTGCGAACGCAACTTGTCGGCTCCTCGACAACCGCTGGAAAATACCGTTTTAATAACGCTTCTAACTTTACTTCACATATATTAGTTTTTATTGTAAGGTAAAGTATTTACACGAGGGTTTTAAAAAACGCGGTGGTTCCTTCGCGGGTTAAGATTTTAAGAGAGCGAGCTTGCCCTAAACGCGTCCTTATATTTCCTCTTTCCCGCGATGGCCGTTGGGTCAACCAGTGTCGTTGCCCTTTTCATTTTCGAAAACCTAACCGAACGTCACGGTGACAGTCAAGATCACTAGAGGTGTTTACACGTGAATCCTACGCTCCTGTCAACATTGTTTTGGTTCTTGCTATAATTATTTTTATCCACGCGGTTTGTCGGCACGGTTACGCAGTAACACCGATCGTTCGAAAGAAACATGCGCGAGCAGCATATTACATGGCGACCGTGACGTTAATCTGTATCTCCGGATAGATAGCAGCCGTGATTACGTGAATGTCGTGATTACGTGAAAGAAAGTGGAACTTTTAAGATGTCCAGTGAGCGAACTGATCACTTTGAAAAAGTGACAAGATAAAGGAAAAAGTGACCAAAAAAAAAATTATAACACAATGGGCAAACATCATTCTACGGCTCAAACTCAAGATGGTAACACCAATATTAATATTGTGGAACATCTAGAAAATAATAGTGAACAGCATGCTGAGCATGAGGTAAAACTTTGGCTAATTCTCGCGCTAAACTTTATTCAAGTCTTGTATATCGGATATCAAGCTTTAAAACGAAAGTGGAGACGACATGGTTTTAATCGAGCNAATGCATGTTTAAACTAGGTTCCTTTTCGAAACAATGCTCTTTAGGCACATTTCTAAGCTTCTTATATACTACGTGAGTCAAGAAAAAAATACATGCTCTCGCTTGTTCTTCTTGAAAGCTAACAACGCATGATACGGATACATTTGAATACACCTGTACAAAGATGTTAGTGATTCGAGATATAGCAAGTATACTGCTGACAATTGTTATTGTATTTTGAATTTTTATTATTACTTTGCTGTTCATAAGAAACAATCAAAAGTGATACATAACGATAAAAGTAAATAGTTTTAAAATTAAAAAAAAATAATTATAAAATATCATACACACGGCACATCATATGGCATATTTAGCTATAAAACACATAACAAAATCTATAGTACACATACATAATCCCAGTGATACATGGTACTTTTCGTAGATTCGCAGCCACGCCGATTTTGAAATTTATTAACGACTTAGTGATTTTATAGCACATTTAACATTTAAGGAAGGAACGTTTGGCTGACTATTTTCAAAAATACAATCGAAGTGTTTTTTTTTGATAACTTTGCTCATGCTTTCCTCAAAAAATCTCCTTGAATCGGAATACATTGAGCGTAAAGAAGAATGTTGACTGTTTACAATTGTAATTTTTAAACGAAATTGTGCCGAGAAAAATAAAAATAATCCCTAAATCAATTCGCTAACGTTTCGATTTAAAAAAAATTTAATTGTGAAAAAAGAAAACAAATAAAAATAAAACTATGTGTTTGTTTCAGAAGGTTTTGTTTTAAGCAAAATAAATACATCTTACAATGGTCGTACATCCGGTTCTCATTGTAGGTTTCGGGCATTCCAAATCACGTGTATACGGAACACAGGTACCTTCCTGGTTACGTGCATAGCCATGAGTACAATAACATCCGGGGTTACATTTTTCCATACACGCCCCGCATGCAGTTTGGTCGCATTTCGGCTCCAAACATTTGTTGCCGCAATGAGCATACACTTCGTTTGGCATGCACAGTGGTCTCTTGCTTTCGGCTTCTGGAGATTGTGCTAGAACACGTTTAGATAAGTATTGTTTGAATCATGAACCGTATTGAAAGCATGCACTTGACAACCATACTTACCATTCAGGAATAGTAGCTGCAACGAAAGCACAGCAACTAGAACGATTGTCCTGTGTAACATGTCTGTTGAAAGATTTTGGTGTTGTTGATTCAAAACGATGATTATACCCACAATTCCAAGCTTCTTATATACTCAACGACCAAGACACAAATGACTATGTTTATATACACGAAGCTACAGTAACACGAAATGAGAACATTTGAACACATCTGTTCAAAGATGGAAGGCGTTCAAGATCTGGCACGCATACTAATGAGAAGTGTGTTTGAAACTGTTTTCTGGTTGTATTGCTTGTTCTAAAAAATGTGTATCATATTTTTCCTTCAAATCGTATGTATTAGTACACATAGTATCTTTAGTAAAACATGAACACGTAGTATACTTTCGATAACTGTTTACCATTGAGCTATGCCTAGGTATACATAGTATGAGTTTCAAAACATTTCAAAGCACCTCGGTAGATATGATAATGTTAATATTATTATTTCAATTATTATGGAAGTACATGCTTCCAATGGGCTCCCAATACGTTTATCCTTAAGCTGGAGAGGCTACTTGTGCGGAGTAATAGTCACATTGGAACTACTAATGCGCTGTCAAATATTCAATTCCACGCATTCTTCAGTCGTATCATACATATCAATACTCGATCGCGGAAGTAGTCCACGATAATGTCATAGCTTGCATTGTTAAATGCATTCCGCACATTTAATGTCACGATGGCGCAATATCGATTGTGACAGCCGTTAAATTTGCTTGCTGACGTAGTCAGTTCTATCACCCTTTCAATGGCATTTGTGGTGGAAAAGCCTTTAAGGAAACTAAATTGACTATTTGACAGCGCATTAGTAGTTTCAATGTGACTATTAATCCGCATTTCGAGTCCTTTGCTTGGACCGTCAATCAAACAAGTAGGCCTACTAGAGCTAGGATCCCCAGGCTGTTTTAAAATCTTCGGAATCAAAACAATCCGCTGCCGCTGGAAGCGTCACTCTTACTGATAGCCTTAGCGCTATTGAGGCAATGAAAACTCCAAGCGCTGTTAGGAGTCAAGACTGCAAGGGCTGTTAATAGTAAAAATGGTCGAATTGCTAGGCTCATTCCTGGCAATGAGAATCCTGGTCATAAAAGGCGTCAGTGAGGTCGAATTTTACCGATCCATCAAATCCCAAGAGTTTCTACGTTCCCCACAGCAACTTTTTCTTTCACTTCCTTTCCTTTTTCCATTTCTCGGTCTCTTCGCAAGTGTCCTTACGGCCTCTACGTGTTTCTGTCTACGTGTTCTCTGTAGATCCATACGGATGATGTCTCGAGTTATACACATCTACAGCGTATTAATCTTGCTCTAACGAATCTGTGTGGCTGAGGTATCGGATTGCACGATGTGGATCATCTTCTGCGGTCCTGCGTAGAATTTGAAGCTGCGGAAATGGCAAGGTTGAAGTCGGATGATCTCTATTGAACGAAACGCATGATCTTAGCAAAGGATCAATCTGGTCAGAAATGGAACGGCTGGTTGGGATAAAGATGGGAGAAGATGGGAATTCCTCGGATGGCAGTACCTCCCATGACCCATTAGGACTCGACCGGATTCGACCGGACTCGACCGGACTCGACCGGACTCGACCGGACTCGACCGGACTCGACCGGACTCGGAGTCAATTTTGGTTTTTAGTCGGAGTCGGAATCAATTTTTCGTACGCGGAGTCGGAGTGTCGGAGTGTTGTGTCTAGGTGTGACCTTAGAGGACGTTAAAGCCAACAAGAGAGAGAGAGACTACATGGATCATAACAAAAGCTCCTGCACGGGCTCTTGAGAGTTAGCTACGTACGAAACGGAAATATTTGAATACACCTGTACAGACAAAGGTGGGTTGCGTTCAAGATACAGGCCGTTCATAACAACAAAAAAAAACATTTCTTAGGCTCAATTGTTCTAATGAAAAAAAAAATCCATTACATTCTGCATTAATTCACATTAAACAAAGGAATGAGAATATGAACAATAGTGAATTCAATAAAAGCACTTTTTAAATTTCATGAACCGTTCAACACTAAAATGTAAAGCTTGTTTGGGAGTGCATTGGATATATTTAACCGCATTTTGCAATGGTCATACAACCGGCAGGAACATTGGGTTTCTGGCATGTATTAACTCGTTTATATGGCACACAATTACCATTCTGGTTACGTGCATAGTCAGCAATGCAATAACATCCGGATTGACATATTTTTGGACAAAACATCGTTAAAGAATTTCCACATTTCGGTTCCATACATTTGCTACCGCATGTTGAATATACCTCGTTTCTCCTGCAGAGTATCGTATTGCCCAGGGGGTCAGCAAATTGCGCTAGATGAGATTGGTTAGAAAATTAGCATTTAAACCAAAAGTAGGTTCAGCAACATATTTTTACACTCACACTTACCATTAAGTAACAGCAGTTGCATTGAAAGCACGACAGTTAGCACGATTAGCCTGTATAACATGTCTGTTTTAAAAAGTTTTGCGCTGCAGAATGAGTTGTTACAGAGTTTCAAATTTTTTTTATCAAAACACTTCAAAGCTGCTTATATACGGAATGATCGAGACACACATTGCTGCCGTTGCAAATTTTTGGAAGCCAGCAATGCACAAAACGGAAATATTTGGATACACCTGTACAAAGATGGAAGGCATTGAAAATCCAAGACGTGTACATGTTGGATGCATATTTGAACCTGAATCTCTTGTTGATTATCTTAAAATAGATAAAATAGATAGCACACAGTTATAGTACCTCGCTAGATGAGTTACTGGGTCGTGCACTGGAAGTTATGCAGTAACCACATACGCATTGTGCGCTCACCGGAATATAAGCAATCCGACGTTTTTGCGCTATGATTGATCCAACAGAACCTGGACCTTTTTTCGAGTGATAGACTACCATGAACCGAATAGTGTTAGCAATAGGCTATCCAAAGTGGTAGGGTATTATCGAAATGGTAATACAACCACACCGTTTTTCACGTCTTCTGTACTACCTGAATCATAGCAAAAGCTTCTGTATTAGTTGTTCTACACAGATACAATAATCCACAGAACAGAAATATTTGAATACACCTGTATGTACAAAGGCGAGTTGCGTTCAAGACACATGCCATTCATAACAACAACAAAAAAACATTCCGTAGACCCAGTTGTTCTAATGAATTAAATTCTGCAATAATTCATATTAACGGGATTATAAACGGGAATTACAAGGGGGAAGATAAACAATTGTGAACTCAAAACAAACACTTTTTAAATTTCGTGAGTCGTTCAACAGTAAAATGTAAAGCTTGTTTGGGAGTGCGTTGGTTTTATTTAACCGCATTTTGCAATGATCGTACAACCGGCAGGAACATTGGGTTTCTGGCATGTATTAACTCGTTTATATGGCACACAATTATCATTCTGGTTACGTGCATAGCCAGCAATGCAATAACATCCGGCTTGACATACTTGTGGACAAAGCATGCCTAAAGACTTTCCACATTTCGGTTCCATACATCTGCTACCGCATGTTGAATATGCCTCGTTTCTCCTGCAGAGTATCGTAATGCTCTCGGGATCAGCAAATTGCGCTAGATGAGATTGGTTAGAAAATTAGCTTTAAAATCAAAAGCAGTTCTAGAAACATGTGTTTCTTCACACTTACCATTAAGTAACAGTAGTTGCATTGAAAGCACGACTGCTAGCACGATTAGTCTGTGTAACATGTTTGATTTAAAAAGATTTGAGCTGCAGAATGAGTTGTTACAGAATTCAAAATGTTGTTTATCAACACACTTCAAAGCTGCTTATATACGGAATGATCGAGGCACACATTGCTGCTTTTGCCAATTCTCAGAAGCCAGCAATCCACAAAACGAGAACATTTGGATACACCTGTACAAAGACGGAAGACATTCAAGATCCACGACGACTACACGTGAGATACATGTTTGAAATTGAATCTTTTGTTTTTTTTTTGGAAAAATAGATAGCACATACTGTAGTACTTCGCTAGATGAGTTACTTCATTGTGCGCTCACCGGAAGATAGGCAATCCGATGTTTTGACCGAATAATAGTGATTGGAATAGTTACCAATTGTACCAAAAATGGCAATGCCATGTTTTTTCATAAGCGACGAACCTTTAAATTTTTATTACAAATATGAGTGAAACATTACGGTACAATAATTTCTACACATATTTTTGTTCAATAATTATCCGTTATGCGTTTTTTGGTTTTGAAGTTTTATTTTTTTTCTATTTAGTGCCACTATTTGCATTAGTTTTATATTTGTTTTATAATTTATTATAATTAATTTTAAGATATCATCTTGTAGCGTTAAAGACAGATTAATGAGATACAGATATAAATAAATTACACATATTTTATTAATTACATTATCTTTTCAAAACTTAATTGGAGAACTCACTCATTATTTTAATGAAAATATTTACACTATATTTGGTTTAGTTCTAATTTTTTAACCAGTGTAGTTTTTATATTGACACATATTCTTTGGCACACAGAGTTTGTTGCTAGTGTTACGTGCGTAGCCCGCTGCACAGTAGCATCCAGGAATGCACAGAAGTTTGCAGACTGGTTTTTTGTTCCCGCAACTATCCTCCGCGCAAGCACTACTACATTGTTTATACTCTTCGCCTTTCTTGCAAACCGGTGCCTCAGTTTCCGCGAGGTCCGATGTTCTTTGAGCTGAAAAAAAACCATTCATTAGCTGCTGTACACACGCGCGATTGCGATTTGTCCGCAACTCTTACCGTGGACACATATCAGTGTAGAAAACACGAACAGAAGAACGATTAAGTTTCGGTGCATCTTTTCTAGAACTGGTTGGGTCAGTGTCGGTACACTATGGAGCACAATTTGAAAGTATTTTTTCGAACACTGATCGTGTGTTTATATACCACTTGCAGTAGATAAGCGTTGTCGGTTGTGTTAGCATACGAATGAATGATCCAGAACGACCGCGGAGTCGCATTGAAAATAAGGTGTTCGTTTGTGTTTTTTTGCACACATTTTAAACAAACGTCCCGATTTAAAACACTTGAACAAACATGCAGTTTGAGATTGAGTTTATACACCGTAAAATCCTGTTATGAAGATTTGTTTCCAGATACGATACTTTTTTAATTTAAAATTAGTGTGAATGATCAATTAAACAAAAAAGGCAAATTATTTAAACGAAAATATAAACATTTATCGAACAGTGTGTCGCCGGTCTTCTCAGACACGTGCTTGTGACATTGGTGTAAAACAACGAGCATATTCATTTTGTAGATGCACTTACGCCAGTACGTCTGCCGGATCGAGTATGGTCTCGTGTTTGTAGAGAGAGGTTAAGATGTTCGCTAGGGCCGTCGTACTATTGGCAACCGTTGCCAACGAAGGTCTCTACCAAGATGTACAAAATGATTGAACAAATGTCGTTATTGATACCGATCTAGAACATCAACAAAAGTACGCAATTCGGACAACAATTGCAATTTTGCTTCAGCAAAACAACAAAAGAAATGACTACTTTTACCTGCTCGTTATTGTTTCTTCCAACCGATCCACTGGAATCATCATTGCCATCCGGTGTACCAATGCGCGTTCCCCAGACAACGACGCAATTATCGTCCGTGGTTGCAACGGTGTACGTTTGGCAACATTTTACGTTCTACAAATATATTTGGGAGGTACACTAACTTGCCCATTTTTCAGCAAACGGTAGCATGCAACTCACCAACACGTATCGTGACTGTAGCTCACGAACGATAGTCGGTTGCAACAGTTCACATTTATGTCCAGCACCACGCTGCCCGCTGGTATTATCGCCAAGCGTAATCAAGAAGCCACCTTCGATGAGGAATGCTGCATGCGTATCGGCCACACTGACAGCCAGAATGTTGGATCGTTTGGCATCGAGATGANCGTATCGTGACTGTAGCTCACGAACGATCGTCGGTTGCAACAGTTCACATTTATGTCCAGCACCACGCTGCCCGCTGGTATTATCGCCAAGCGTAATCAAGAAGCCACCTTCGATGAGGAATGCTGCATGCGTATCGGCCACACTGACAGCCAGAATGTTGGATCGTTTGGCATCGAGATGAATCTGCCGTAGTGTAGCGGTACCAGCAACTTTTCGTCCAAGTCCAAGCCGATTGCCAGCATTGCTCCCACAGCAGTAGCAGTCTCCCTGACGGGTTATGAGAATAGTACAGTCCGGTCCAGCGTACACCTCCCGAACATTCTGTACCAGTTGCGGTAGAATAATACGTTCCGGTTCTAGGGCCACATGGATGCGTTTGCCAAGCGCTAATGCACCATTGCTACTGTTGCCCCAACTGTACACGATGCCACCTTCGGTGAGGGCGAGAACATGCGTAGTACCGCTGGCAACCTGTACGATGGGAACGTGCTCGAGCTTAACTATTTCTTTCGGCACCAACAATGCCGCCTTATTGCCCTGCCCGAGACATCCGTTGCTATTGTCACCAAAGGCCAGCAGCGTACCGGAAGTAGTGCAAAGAATGGTAAATCCGTCACCGACAGCCGCACTGAAAACAACAGTGATGATCTTATTACCTTCGATCTGCAGATGATCTACAGTGATCGATTTTCCTTACCTTACTATTTCACGCTGTTTGATCGCTTGAATTCTCATTGGAATGTGGTGCCATGTCTCGAGTGCGTCGTGGCCCAGTTGTCCCTTGTCTCCTTCTCCCCAACTGTATACTGATCCATCTGAAGTGTAAACGAATTGCATAAATAGCGGGAAATTTGATTAATCTGGTTAGTGGTACAATTACCTTCCATGACGGCCACAAAATGCTGACCACGTGTTGCTATCTGTCTGATTTTTATTGTTGGCGGTAGATGCAATGGAGCCAACGAAGAGGATGCACCGAATGAATGCAATTGATAGAGGACAGTACGATCGATCGGAAGGGTTTGGTTTACATCCGTTCCAACTAAGGCTGTTGATCCTTCACCGTTAAAGGCTGAGTTTGAATTGTTTTCAACCAACGATTGTTTGTTCGGTACATTCACAGTTAACGATTCGGCATTTTTTGCATTCAAAGAGTGGGTTTCGTACTGGAAACTGTGGTCAAAATTGTCAATTACTTGTATCATCCAGTATTCTATCCTTCTTAACTTACCCTTCCTTGGATCCCAGATTTCTATAGATGAACGGTATCCAATACTGTAACAGTTCTGAAGCAGAAGGCCGCGCGATCGGATCGATTTGAAACATCAATCCCAGAACGTGTCGCAAGGATTCCGAAAAATTGCTAGGAAGCGGAACATACTCTGCCGTCATGATCTTGCCTACCAGCTCGGAAAGGTTCGTAGCCATAAATGCTTTCTTCAGGCAGCACATTTCCCCGAGAATGCATCCCAGGGCCCAAACGTCACTCTTCTCATTATACTCCTTCCCTTCACACTGTATGAGAAAAAGATCGATTAATATGCAACGCTCGCATACAACCAAGATTTCCCATTGTCTTACCATTTCCGGGCTAAAGTAGTATGGAGTACCCAGCACCGTTTGGGCATGCACGTTGGTGTTCATGATCTTGGAGATACCAAAGTCACCAACCTTTACCGTGCCCTTGCCATGCAAAAACACGTTGGCTGTTTTGAGATCACGGTGCAGAATGTTCTGAGAATGCATGTAGCTTATGGCGCTGGTCAGCTGTTCAAACATGTTTAGCACGAATCGTTCTGGCAGTGCTTCACTCTGGTTGCGTTCGGCTAGCATCTGCGCGAGTGTGCCACCGTCTGCGTACTCCATCTCGATCAACAGTAGATCACCTCGCACGGACGATCCAAGGTAGGCTATGATGTTAGGATGGTGAAGTTTCGAAAACACCTCCACCTCGTTCATAGCCATTTCGCGTTCGGGTTTTGCGAGATTACTGAGGGCTATCTGTTTCATGACCACCTGTTGCCCATCGGACTGCCGCTCGTACAGGATTGCGATACCGAATGAACCTTGACCAACGGATCGAAGTTTTCGGTAGCCGGTCAGGTCAAGCACATGTTCAAGTTGCTGCTGCTGTTGTTCCTTATCCTTATTCGAGACATCTGATACAAATGGCTCCTGGTGGGTGGGTTTGTCGACGAACAGAGAGACATTTTGAAATCGGCTCAACACTGATAGATCCTCGGTTGTGGTCGATTGTTCATTGTTTCGTTCACGCGCACGTGAACTGTGTAATTCTTTAAGCTCCATAGGAGCAGAATATATAATGTTGTTAGTTTTTATTTTACTTAAAGCTTTAATTGTAACAAATCAAACAAATGATTACTCAATTGTAATCTGATTTGTTGTGGGCTTATCATTGCCATGGATATGCAAATTACAATTACCGAAGAGCGCAAGTGCTGTTCACAAGCACATATTTGTAGACATATGTATGTTATGAATCAAAATTTGTCAAGCGCTTGAGTTCAGAAAGATATTAATTTTTTATTGTTATTGTTATTGTAAAATTGTTATTTTATCGGATCTATATTCAAACAAACGTTTCTGTTGTAAAGTACAAAAGTGGAAAAAGACCTCAAGCTAACGGTCTTTTTAAAACATACCAAATGAAGTGACAGCTAATAGTCCAGTGAAAAAACTATAGCAATCCTCGTGGTCAAAATAGATTGTATATGTGAGCTTGGAAAAATGTTTGTGTTGGTTAAAACACAGCTCGTGATTTGATAAAATGTGGGTTATAAAATGAATAGGCGTACAATACTTTAGAATCGATTCCCAAATGAGTTTTTGTTGTTCAAAAAAAGATTTGTACACAAATACCTTTCCTCACAATTGCTCGGTAGATGGCGCTAAACAGCTGTCAACCACTGAACGCACTTTGACAACTTCCGGCATTGTGTCGTTTGTGGTTTTCTTTTCGCCCTGAACTATCAAGATGGTAAGTAGCGTGTGCGGAGTTTTGGAGTGAATAATTTGGGTTTTTAGCTGGAAAATGCCGATAGCTTCCCCTAAGTTTACCATGAACAAAGACCCATTGCAGTACTGGAAGCGTTGGTTGTGTTGTATGGTGCATGCATGGTGGTTTTGTGTGAAAAAATAACGATACAAAGGTGCCACATTGTTGATATTTGTAATGCCGGAGGAGAGAATGCCGCAGACGTTTCACATGTCCACGAATGATGCATTCGGAGCTGTGGCAATTAGAACATCCTGTGGGGAAGAAAAGCAAACATGAAAAGCTGCTTATGCGTTATGATGTCTAAATGCGATGGAAACTTGGGTTTCAATAAACCGGTGTGCCTTGATCGGTCTTAACAGGGCTTTTTGGTACGTCAGGGGAAGGGCAAGCAGAAGGCCAATTCGTTCACTCCAGCTCATACTAATCATTATTTTAATTTTGTTTTCATATGAAACGAATCAAATTAACTTTCGTCATGTATTTTGTTTTACAGGCGCGCGGTCCGAAGAAACACTTGAAGCGTTTAAATGCTCCACGAGGATGGATGTTGGACAAGACCGGCGGTACCTTCGCGCCGCGTCCGTCCACCGGCCCACACAAGCTCCGCGAATCGCTGCCGCTGGTGATTTTCCTGCGTAACCGTCTGAAGTACGCACTGACCAACAGCGAGGTCACAAAGATTGTGATGCAGCGTCATGTAAAGATCGACGGTAAAGTGCGCACCGATCCGAACTACCCGGCCGGTTTCATGGGTACGTATTTCGATCCCTTGGTGTGAATGATAGTTGTGGGATTATTCAACAGAAGTGGTAGAGCAGTTAGTAGTATGGCCTAAAGGAAGCGGGTTAGCGGAAATGATACGCGACGCCTGTGAAAATATATGGCCCATAAAAAAATCTCCATCAACGGTCGCTGGAGGCTTTGATGTTAATGAATAGCCTGACCAGTAACAAAAACTAATGGAGAAACAGTACAAAATACGTGAACAAAGTGCCAAGAAAAATTTACGAAACAAACTAAATAGTGAAAATTTTCATCCAACAATAGATCTGTATGATTGATGTTTTGTTCCGTGTGGTGCATACTAGTGAACCATACAAGAGCGGGGTAGAAGGAAGCATGGAATAGTTTAAAAGAAAATTTATTTCGATATCAATTAGGCCTAATCGAAGCAGGAATAGCGAAACAATACGCACCACCTGTCAAAAATATGGCCAGAACAAACATACTCCTTATCGATGACGGTCATTGAAGGTTTCACTATTATATAGCCTATCAATAACATTTACGATGGAGACAATTTTAGCACTAATTTTCGTAAGGCGAACACATTATTGAAATTTTTTTTATGCAACTATAGTTTTGTATGATTGAAGCTGTGTTCAGTGTTTCGATTTCCGTACTAGTGACCCGTACACAAACGACGAAGAAAGTAGAATGGATGGTTTAAAGGAAAATTGATTCCAATATAAATTAGGCCTAATCGAAGCAGGAATAGCGAAACAATCCGCACCACCTGTCAAAAATATGGCCAGAGCAAAAATACATCAACATCTATGACGGTCATTGAAGGTTTTATTATTATATAGCCTATCAATAACATTTACGATGGGGAACATTATACTATCATTCGCGATCGAGCTAATTGTAAAAGTTGTTAAGCATCAATTCCCTTTCTGATAATGGTGCTTTTCTTCTCATTCTAGATGTGATCAACATCCACAAGACTGGTGAATACTTCCGCCTGATCTACGACGTGAAGGGTCGCTTCACGGTGCATCGCATTACCAGCGAGGAGGCCAAGTACAAACTGTTGAAGGTGAAGCGTGTCCAGATTGGACCGAAGCGTGTTCCGTTTCTGTTGACGCACGATGGTCGCACCATCCGTTATCCGGACCCGGTAATCCACCAGCACGACTCGATTCAGTACGACATTGCCACCGGCAAGGTGCTGGACGTGCTGAAGTTTGAGCCGGGCAACCTGTGCATGATCACGGGCGGAAGAAATTTGGGTCGTTGCGGTACGGTGATCCTGCGCGAGAAGCATCCGGGATCGTTCGAGATTGTGCACGTGAAGGATACGACCGGACACGTGTTCGCGACCCGTCTCTCGAACGTGTTCATCATCGGCAAGGGCACGAAGGCGTACATCTCGCTGCCGAAGGGCAAGGGTGTGAAGTTGACCATTGCTGAGGAGCGTGACCGACGACTGGCCAACAAGGCTGCCCAGTAGGAAGCCGCAGCTCATTCGTAATATGTATGTATGTGGTGCTGGCTGGAAAGGGAACAGCCAGGGCGAACAATTCCGTGCGGTGGGGACTCGATCGAAGAAGGAAAAATGTGTTCCGTATTGAATGTCTACATCTCGTTTTAAATGCTGGAACATAATAAAGCCTAGAATATACACAAAACATCTTGTGGCTTCTGTTTCGAACATAGGATAAGATTCGACAGTAATGATGCAGTATTTATCGAAGTATCGGAAGCTACGGACTGCACAGAATCACCCGTCAGCTATTATTTGGATTTTGAAAACATCATGAAAGTGTGTGCGAGCATCCGATATGGGAATGGCGAAAGAGATTGAACTACGAACGAGTGTTTGGAAGCGATATCCATATAGTACGGTTGTGTAGATTTTCGTTATAAAACGAAGAGGAACAGAACAAGCTCGTACGAATGGGATAAAGTGGATTAAGTTCGTGCTGGGAATGGCATGGATCCATGCCCATGGTAGCATAACTTTTATGATTAAAACATGGCCAAAGAAAAAAAAGGGAGCAACAAATGAACCCATCGCACCTGCACGTTTTCCTCTCACTGATGACTTAACGTCCTTAAGGTCATGCCGACGACCATTTCCGGCTTACTAGGCTTATTTTACCACGTAGCCGAATAGTCAGTCATTGCTACGGGCGACGCTCGGGATGGGATTTGATACTACAACTGCACAGTTGTAATAGTATTGAATTAATGAATTTATGTTAGCTTTGTGTTTTAGCAGAAAGGAAAACATTTTGTTTTGATTGATTAATTTGTATTACATGCTTTATTTCCGTTTAACCATTCGTGATAATTATTTTCCAATTGCGATAGCTCTTTTTCGTATGGCCGTGTTCCGTTCCTTACGATTCGTTGGAGTTAGAGGCCGAGTTAGAGGCAGCGGATTCAGCCGATTCGACGGAATTTGCCGGAGCTTGACCCATAGCCGCGGCCAGCAGAGCGAAGAATGTCGCGAACAGGAATTTAAGATCCATTGTTGAGTTGGAATTTGTAGTTATGCGTTTGCAGAGAATAGAACTAATGGTTAAGGGTTGTAGAAATTGGGCTATTTATACCAACGAAACGTAGTAACAACCATGAACAGCTTTGTTTCAGAATGCGTTGAGGTTTCTTGCATTGCATCATCAGTATAAAGAGGATTTTTATTGCGTAGAGAGTTCTTCTTCCTTCCGGTAGACGTAAATATTTGATCGAAGGCTGGCAGTGAATCTGAATAGATTTATTGTGTTGTATGGAAGGATAGCGCGTTGTGTTAAAGAACGTGTTGTTTCACACGTGCCCGACCGAGCAGCTGCGAATCATAACGTAGGACCGATTGTTTTTCAAACAATCTACGATCTACGAATCTATGGAACAATCTACGATTGTTTATACATACAAGTTTGCACTGTTAGAATTCAATCCAATTGTAATACTATCAGCGATGAAAGAAAACCCCTTGTATCAAAATTGTATTAAACTTTAAAACCTATTTACTAACCAATTCTAATGCAGACAACAATGTGATGATTTGGTGGGAGTCGGAACTAGTAAGAACTGATTCTCGAAGGTCTTACCAGTGTTTGTTCGTTACGAGTAGAAGTATAAGATTTGAATTTATTTCAAATTTGTTTCATATACATGTTTAACAAATGATTGTAATTGATGTTTGAAATGAAACATATTTAGTTGAATAGAAACGGAAATCGCTACGCTAGCACGCGAAAACTGGAGCCTTATTCTTATACGGCGCATGTGTTCAATATTGTAACGTTAGCCAGTGTTTCTCAACCATGTGTGGTTAATGCGCCATTCGTGGAAATTATTTAACTATGAAATATGAATTTAACCGCAAAGGAAGAAATGAAAATTATAGGAAATTAAGTAGATATTTGGCGAGCTCAGCTATCATATATATGCATTTACTTCTCTCTTTATCTCTCTCTCTCTCTCTCTCTCTCGCTATCTCTTGTTGGTTTCACGCCGCCCATTTCTGGCTTACTAGCCTTTTTTTTTATCGCGTAGCCGGATAGTCACTACGGCAGAAAGAACAAATCAGAAAGAGCTGCAAATGGTAAAGATTCTATTATTTTTGGCTCTACAATGTTTTAAAGAGCGTAGCAATTTTTGGCTTTATTAAAACCCGGTTGTATCAATACGGCCAGGCCGTTCTACCTGAATAAAAAAAATCCCCGGTTGTTAGGCTATCATTCCTGCATGTCTCGATAGGGGCAGATATCGGTTCCGCCGTTTGAACACACAGCCGTCCTTTTATGTAAATATGTATATATTTTTTTTATAATACAAGGTTTAGTATTGTAACATTATAACTTAAGCGGGTTCGACTATTGTGTCTTTCCACGCAAAATTTAACTGCTGATCTTGCGTTGCGGTTTTAACAGGATTTAAACTACCTTGAGGGCATTCTGAATTATGAGCGTGGGAAAAAATACGAGTAAAACCCGCAACAAGTTCAAAAAAAAAAAATCTTTTTACCTTACAACCTATACTTATATCTATGCCTTATAATAATACTTATTTTAACTAACCTAGTAATGTTGACTTGATTGGCTGTATATTGTTTAGTTTGTAACTAAGAGTTTAATTCGTTAACTATTTCAAGAGGGCTGGATTGGCATTTTGATATATATTTGTTTTGAATATTGGTTAGGTGTTCTTTTAGCAGTGGTGTGTTACATTTTTCGTGAAGCAATGATGTGCGGTACCAAGGAGGAACATCTAAAATAGATTTTAGATATTTGTTTTGAATCCTTTGCAAAGTTAATTTATGGCATTTTGCGCAATCAATCCATGCTGGAGAGGCGTATGTTATAATTGGCCGTATTGCCACCTTATAAAGGAGTAATTTGTTTAGAAAATTTAGTTTTGATTTTCTGTGCAGGAAACTGTATAATATTTTAAACATTTTTTCACATTTTAGCAAGGTAGCTTCAGTGTTTGTTTTGAAGGTTAGTCTTTTATCTATTTGAATCCCTAAGTATTTGACCGAATTTTTCCATGGAATGTCGCTGTTGTTGTAGATCACATTTTTGTTTGGCAGTTTAGTAGCTTTTTTGAACTTGGTGAAAAATATTGCCTCAGATTTCGAACCATTGACTTTCAGCTTCCACTTGACACAGTACGCATTGTATTTTTTAAGTGCTACGTTAAGTGTTTTAATAACGGTTTTGGCATGCTTTGCTGAGGATGTTATAGCTATGTCGTCGGCGTATATGTATTTTGAGCAATTTTTCATTTGTGGTATATCTGAAGTATAGATATTGAACAGAAGAGGGGATAGTGTACTGCCCTGAGGAACTCCGGCAGTGGGAGTGTAGGCTTCTGATTTGGTTTTACCAATGTGAATAAAGTTTTGTCTATTTTTAAGGAAGGATTCGATAATTTTGATAAGATGTGTTGGAAATTTAAAGTTGATTAATTTGTGTAATAGTCCCTGAAGCCAAATTTTATCGAAAGCTTTTTCGCTGTCTAGAAGAACAAGACCTGTTGATTTTCCTTCTCGTCTGCTTTCCTTTATGTTTTTTGTCAATCTGTGAATTTGGTGCGTTGTGGATAAAGATGGTTGGAATCCGAATTGCTCGATTGGGATGATGTTATTGTTCGATGTGTGTGATCTAAGCTGAATCTCAATGCATTTTTCGAATAATTTACCTAGGCAACTTAAAAGGCTGATAGGTCTATAACTTTCTGGTTTGAAAGGATCTTTACCTGGTTTTGGAATTGCGATAACTTTAGCTATTTTATAGGCACTGGGAAAGTAGCCAAGTTTAAGGCATCCATTAAATATGGTACTAAGATATACTATTGCTTTTCGTGGTAGTCTTTTCAGCGATCGATTATTTAGGTAGTCACTACCGGTGGATTTTTTATGCTTTAATTTTGTCAAAAGTTTCTTAACATCTTTTGGTTTTACCATGTTATGAATGATTTGTTCTGTTTTTATAGATGTCTTTTGTAGTTTGCGAATGTCTTTGGCAACTTTCGCTTCCACTGTGCTGCTGGTGTTGTATGTGATTTTATGTGCTGTTTCAAAATGTTCCTTAAGTGTTTTACATTTTTCCTCAGAAGTGATTAAGGTTTTGTTCTCTATTTTCAATGGCGGGACTGATGTTGCGTTATTTTTAATAATTCGTACGAATTTCCAGAGCTGATTGTTATTTTTGAATTTATCGTTATTAATTTCTATTAATTTTTTACCCCACTCTCTATTTCGCAAGTCGGATAACGCTAGTTCAATTTTCTTTTTGAGCCGGTAGTACAACTGTTTTTGTGCAGGGTTTTGTCTGTTTCTTTGCCATCTCTTGCGGATAATATTTCGTATTTTTATGAGCGAGATTATTTGTGGAGGTATTATCAGTCTGTAAGTACTGGGAGTTGTGAGTGGAACTGCTAAGTTTTGAGCTGATATGATGGTTGTAGTGAGCTTTTTAATCATTTCGTCTATTTGTATATGGTTTTTTATGTCACTGTATTGTGTCTGCAATGGATTGATCGTCGTATCTAT
>CM028127.1:40042360-40069221 GCA_016254315.1 Anopheles parensis
TTTCAAACAATCTACGATCTACGAATCTATGGAACAATCTACGATTGTTTATACATACAAGTTTGCACTGTTAGAATTCAATCCAATTGTAATACTATCAGCGATGAAAGAAAACCCATTGTATCAAAATTGTATTAAACATTAAAACCTATTTACTAACCAATTCTAATGCAGACAACAATGTGATGATTTGGTGGGAGTCGGAACTAGTAAGAACTGATTCTCGAAGGTCTTATCAGTGTTTGTTCGTTACGAGTAGAAGTATAAGATTTGAATTTATTTCAAATTTGTTTCATATACATGTACAACAAATGATTGTAATTGATGTTTGAAATGAAAATATTATAACATATTTAGTTGAATAGAAACGAAAATCGCTACGCTAGCACGCGAAAACTAGAGCCTTATTCTTATACGGCGCACGTGTTCAATATTGTAACGTTAGCCAGTGTTTCTCAACCATGTGTGGTTAATGCGCCATTCGTGGAAATTATTCAACTATGAAATATGAATTTAACCGCAAAGGAAGAAATGAAAATTATAGGAAATAAAGTAGATATTTGGCGAGTTCAGCTATCATATATATGTATGCATTTACCTATTTCTCTCTCTCTCTCTCTCTCTCTCTTATTGGCTTGACGCCGGCCATTTCTGGCTTACTAGACTTATTTTTATCGCGTAGCCGGATAGTCAGTACGGCGGATAGAACAAAGCAGAAAGAGCTGTAAATGGTAAAGATTCTATTATTTTTGGCTTTACAATGTTTTAAAGAGCGTAGCAATTTTTGGCTTTATTAAAACCCGGTTGTATCAATACAGCCAGGCCGTTCTACCTGAATAAAAAAAATCCCCGGTTGTTAGGCTATCATTCCTGCATGTCTCGATAGGGGCAGATATCGGTTCCGCCGTTTGAACACACAGCCGTCCTTTTATGTAAATATATAAATAGCCGCTATATATATGTAAATGATGGGTGTATAATTTGAAGTAAAAAATATTTATATTTAATTTAGTGAAGGTGATTACGATCCATATATTCATATTGAAAACTGTGCCAGTAGCGATGTTTTGATTAAAAGCGTCAAAAAGACCCTATCTAAACGTCTCTCTCTTCAAATAATCAGGATTAAGAATGTTTGCAAAACGGTGCTTTCCATCGTACGATAAGATATGCACGGCATTAATCGATTCCGATTGTAATACACCTGACGTAGAAGGATTTCCCATCCTGCAGCTACTGATGGCATTGTATGTTGGTAGCTGGTCAAACTTTTTAGATAGCTTATCAGCTCGCTCGACTCGAACGAAAATATTTAAGTAGAGTACGTCCAGCCACTGTTCGCTCTTGTTCAGTCGTAGACATTTTGGGATAGCGGATCCAAGCTAAAAGTATGGCACTGAAATCCTTGTTCGTTGTGGCGTTGCTGATTGGCACCAGTTTAGCTGGCTGGGAGGAAGATCTATATCTGACAAAGCGTCGTCTTCCACGCGGACTGGTGTTACCGGTTGCGCCANTTTTGGGATAGCGGATCCAAGCTAAAAGTATGGCACTGAAATCCTTGTTCGTTGTGGCGTTGCTGATTGGCACCAGTTTAGCTGGCTGGGAGGAAGATCTATATCTGACAAAGCGTCGTCTTCCACGCGGACTGGTGTTACCGGTTGCGCCAACCACCAACGGCCGAATTGTCGGAGGATTCGAGGCAAACATTGCCGACTTTCCGTATCAGCTTTCGCTGCGTCAGAATGGAGCGCATATTTGCGGTGCATCGGTGATTTCGAGCAACTTTGCTCTTACGGCTGCACATTGTACGTTCCCGGCTCCACCAGTAACGGCGGTAGGTAGTGTGGTTTGAACTTTCTAGGACAGTGCCCATTGACCGAGTGGTTTATAACAATTGAACAGATCACTCTTCGAGGTGGAAGTACCGATCGTACGGCTGGAGGTATTGTATTCCAAGCGGCAGAAATCATCAACCATCCGTCGTACTCCGACGGCAGTCTAGACTTTGATGTGAGTGTCATCCGCATTACGACGTCGTTCGTTGGTGCAAACATTTCACCGATCCCGCTAGCACCCGAGGGTACTGACTATCCGGCCGGTACACGTACGTTCGTTACTGGATGGGGACTGACCAGCGCCATTGGTGCACTGCCGATCAATCTGATGGCGGTTGAGCTGCCGCTTATCTCACAGGAAAGTTGCCGCAGCGTTTGGGGTGCAGCCAGTGTTACCGATAAGTAAGTACGGACCATCCGGGGGATAGGTTGTAGTTTTTGTTGTTTGCAGAATTAGAGAGATGTTGGGCCTATTGACGGGGGATAGGTGTGGTGTGTGTAATCTTTAAATTTTAACATTTTGTATTGTGTTTTCTTTGTAAACTTTAGCATGATTTGTGCTAGCGAACCGGGACGTGATGCTTGCAGCGGTGACAGTGGTGGCCCCCTGACCAACAACGGGCGCCAGATCGGTATCGTTTCCTGGGGATCACCCCTGTGCTTGGGTAATCTTCCGGGTGTGTACGCTCGCGTGGCCGCCCCAAGTATTCGTGCTTTTATTCGTGACAGTGCAAACGTGTAGAAAAAGAAAAGTTGAGTAAATGTTTGAAATAGAGTAAATTTAATTTTTGAACTTATACTCTTGTTTTTTTATGCTCACTGGTTGTCGAATCATTGTTAATGTGTAAATTTAGATCCGATTTTAATATTGTCGCTTTTGGTGAATGTATTACTGAATTGATCAATGCTAGTCAATCAAATGTTGATATATCTCAACATATCACAGATCTTTAAAGGGGGAGCCTCATCATGGAATCAACTGAGAATCTACAGTACCGGAGTTATCTTGAGGTCTGAAAACATTTGGAATTATTCTGAACACGGACCTCTGAACTTCCGGACAGCTTTGGGGCCGCACAAACCTGTCCTCGTAAAAACAGAATCTAATTCCTAGTAGATGTCTAAGTATACTTCTAAGTAGATGAAGAGTAGTTCAAACATACAAGGAAAGTAGTACCGGCAGTCGTTCAATCGGAAACCATGGAAGACGATCTACTTTACGGGGCATGTCTTCTTGCAACGTTGGTAAAGGGTTACCTATGTCCAAAGTCTGATGACTGTATTTCAAAGAGAACTCCTAGTATTATGTACGATGGATCAGTCGATCTTTACGATCCTCCTAGAGTTCTAAAGGTCTAACGTCCCAGAAAGATGAGTCTGCAACTGCAAAATGATAGTCTCGTCTATATTTATACCGGTCAAAAGCTCTAAGATGTGCCGGTCATGTCATTTGAAGGATGTCGGACAAGCAAGTTCATAGAATCGTTTAAAACAAACTTCGTGTTAGTTGTACGATGAGATGAATTGATGGAGTTGATAAAATGCATCCCAGTATAAGTGTTCGACATACCGCGACGGTCTATCGTACCTGCGATTAGTTAAGTACAATGCCAATTAGGCTAAAAAATGACCCTATTCTATTATAAACTTAAAAGTAATACAAAATAATAACAATGAAAATTAACAAAACTAACGTAAACTCAAAGCGGGAGTGAAGGAAAAAGAAAAAAGTAAGAGATAAGGATAACATTCAGATACATGAGGGGGGTTTACAACACGAGCAGGAAAGCTATATTGCGGAAGAGAAGAAGAACCAAACAATCGTTAATACAACACTCTGGTGAAGCACTTCTGCAATTTTTCGATTCTGGTACACATATCATTGCCATAAGGGCACCAGACAACACAGGCGTACTCCAATAAAGAGCGAACAACAATATAGAGACAGTAAGCATATTGGGTATATAGGGGCGGTCCGGTGGTGCATGTGATAAACGGCGCCGGTTCACACGGCAGGACCGGGTTCAAATCCCATCCGGATCGTTCCCCCGTAGCAAGGACGATCGATCAACAACGAACCAAAATGGATTAATTGTTTAGTGAATAATTTTTGTACAACGAGAATGACGCGTGATGTTACATGAAGCGTAGTTAAGACACTTGCTGAGTCGAACAACTTGCGGATTATGACTTGGGATGGATATTTTTTTAAATTACTGTTTTACAAGTAGATTAATGTTGAACATTAAAAATTGAAGGAATGTTTGTATTTGCTGGCCGTGAAAAAAAAATCTTAATTGAACATTATAAACTCACAAATAAGTATTTTTTTGTGACCAACACATGCCTGCGGAAAAACACGTTGTGTGATATAAATTTCTGTCTCAGTCTGTAGAAAAGATTGACTCGTTGCAAGATATGAATGGAAGTGTTTGTTTAAAAAAAAAAAAGAGTAATAAAATACATATATTTGTATGACACTTCTATCACAAAGATAACATGGGGCGCGCGCACTTTCCAACGGCTGTCCGGCAAGTGTCCTGATGGATGTCCTGGAATGAGGTACGGGATGATAGAACAGCTGGGTACGTCCCTGCACATTTAGCCGGATGGGGCACGATCGCGATGAGATTGTGAGATGGGATTGTGATCGACAAGCTAAAAAAGGCCATGGTTCGTAATGGATCGTGAGGTTCGAATTTTTGAGAACGATGTAGATGTATCATAGGTGTATATTTACATAGAGTCAAACAAGCGAAAGAAGTGTTGCTCAAGCAGTGCGTTGCTTTTCGCGGGACTCACAAAGCACACGAGGGGTTTTTTTTATAACCCTGCGCTTTCTTAACAGGACGATACGTGGTCTAGATGGTGCACTTATTAACGCACGTACTTATCGAAAATAAATAGTTGTAGTACAATACAAAACAAAGAACAAACTGTTTGAAACCATCTATTCGTTTCGCTTGCGTGTCCTTTGCGGGCAGCGGTACGCGGTCTCACAGCAATGCACAAATGGGCAGAGATTATGGCGTGATTAACATTAAACACGAAACAAAAAAAAAACAAACAAAACAATAACGGCATGCGCTAATAGAATTTGCAAGCTACTTTCAACTCTTTCAGGTATTGAACGAGGAACGATCGTTCATTTCGGATGGGAACGTTCATTTCGGTTGGGAAGAATGGGTGACTGAATGATATGATGTGAGTGTGCAGGACGTTCTGTACAGTGAAGCAACGACGCGATCGCTTCTTCCTGGTGCTGGGTAGGCCAGTGAAGAGGATGCTTTTACGCCTTCACGGTGTCGCGCTTGCCGAGAACCTTCGTGGCGTGCACCTGGTCCCGACTGTTGGTGACGGTGGCATGGAAACCGGTCGCCCAGTCGGCGTAGTAGTCGACCGTGCGCACGTTACCGTCGGGTTCTACGAGCGAGTACTGGCCGCGGACGACATCACCGTCGCGTTCCTCCTTCTGGTGCTTGATGTCACCGGTCAGTGGGTCGTTCACGCCGTATTCGAAAGCATAGCGAGCATTATCGTCCTGTGCGGGGTGAAAACAACGCCATTGAGAACATGTTCGATCGCATCAGTATACGATCGTATACGATCGCATCTGGCGTTATACTTACGTAGTGTTCGAGGTACTTCTCAGCGACAGTCTTGACGACGGTGGTTGGAGCGACGGTCTTGACCACGGTGGCAGGGGCAGTGTAAGCCGTAGTAAGTGCTGGGGCAGCGGCAGCATAACGGTAGCCACCGTAGTGTGCGGTTGACACTGCAGGACCGGCGGCGTAGTATCCGTGAGCGGCACCGGACGTAGCGTAGCTAGCGATAGCACCCGCACTTGTGGCGTACTTCGTGACGGCTGGTGCCACCGAGTAGGCGGAATAAGCTGGACCGGCACTGTACGCAGCAACGGCGGGCGTAGTCAGAACCTTCGACACGGCTGGAGCGACCGAATAGGAAGAATAGGCCGGTCCGGCACTGTATGCAGCAACGGCCGGGGAAGAGTACACCTTAGATACGGCTGGTACGGCACTGTAGGTGGCAACTGATGGGGTGGAGTACACTTTGGAAACAGCCGGGACGGCGCTGTAGGAAGCGACGGCTGGCGATGAGTATACATTGGAAACAGCTGGGACGGTGCTGTACGTGGCAACGGCTGGTGCAGCAACAACCTTGGAAACGGCCGGGACGGCACTGTAGGTGGCAACGGCTGGCGACGAGTATACTTTAGAAACGGCCGGGACAGCACTGTACGATGCGACGGCTGGTGACGAGTACACCTTGGAGACGGCAGGACTGACCGAGTAGCTGGAGTAAGCCGGACCGGTGCTGTAGGCAGCAACTGCTGGTGTGGCTACTACCTTGGAAACGGCAGGTGCGACCGAGTACGACGAGTATTCCGAACCGGTACTGTAAGCCGACACAGCAGGACCGGTGCTGTAGGAAGCAACGGCAGGACCATACGATGTGGCCACCTTAGCAACAGCTGGAGCTGCGAGATAGGCACCAGAGTAAGCAGTCTTGGTGACGGTGGCCGGAGCCGAAACATAAGCAGTAGACACGGCAGGGACGGCAGCAACCTTGGCCACAGCTGGAGCAGCAGAGACGTACGAGGCATAAGCCGGGCTGGACACTACCTTCGAGACGGCCGGGGTAGCGTAGTATGATGAGACTGCCGGCGTAGAGACGTACTTGCTGACGGCGGGCGTGTAAGCATGGGCAGAGTATGGGGCTACGTAGCTGGAGACGGCCGGAGCATAGGCAGCGGATGTGGCGTACTTGGTGACGGTCGGAGCCGACACGTAAGCGGTGGATACGGCCGGTGCCGCCGAATACTTAGTGACGGCGGGAGCAGCATAGTACGAAGCAACGGCCGGAGCTGCCGCTGAGACGACGGTCTTGGTGAGAGCGGGAGCGGCATAGGCCAGTTTAGAGGTGGTAGCGTAAGAGCTGGCGTAGCTGGCCGCCGGAGCAGCATAGGCAACCTTTGCGGCCGGCGCATATGCAGCGTAGCCAACGGCAGGAGTGTAGGAGGCTACCTTGGCAGCCGGGGTGTAGCTGGCATAGGTCGTGGCCGGAGCGTAGCTAGCATAGGACGCAGCAGGCGCGTAGCTAGCATAGGATGCAGCTGGAGCGTAGCTAGCATAAGATGAAGCGGGCGCGTAGCTGGCATAAGCCTTAGCAGCTGGCGCGTAAGACGCCGAATAACCGTAGGACGGTGTAGCATAGGTAGCGACCTTGGCAGCAGGAGCATAGCTGGCGTAGCTGGCGGTGGCAACCTTGGCAACCGGAGCAGCCGCATAGCTCACGGCCGGGGCAGCGGCCACATACTTGCTGACGACCGGTGCGGTCGCTACGTACGACGAGACGGCCGGTGCGGCGGCATACTTGGTGACGGCTGGAGCAGCCACGTATGAGGTCGGTGGCAGGTATTCCTTCGTGACGTAGGCTGGAGCAGCGCTCGTGTACACCTTGCTGAGAGCGGGCTGCGCATAGACGGCCGGAGCAGCGACCGTCTTCGTGTAGCTGACGGAGGGGACCACCGAGGCGAAGGTGGCAGCAGGCGACTTGTCGGCATACACGACACCAGCGGACTTGGTGGCGTATGTGACAGCCGGTGCAGCAGCAATCGTTTTGACTCCCGCCTCATAGCTCGTCAGTTTGAGGTCTTCACCCGAGGCACCGTACGCACTGTAGGCGGGGGATGCTTCGTACGAACTATACGACGGACCGACCGACGCGTACTTCACATCACCGTCGACCGAGTAGGACGAGAAACCGGGCGTCACGCTGACCGAGTTGATCGCCTTGCCGACTGACAGCTGAACCGTTGGTGCTGGGTAGGAATAGCCGCTCACGTGCCCACTCGGAGGACAGTCCGGGGCCGGATTTGCCAAGCTGGATGTAGCTAGGCATGCTGCCACCAGAACTGCAGCAAAGAACTGTATCGGATGGAAAAGACATGAAGCAAGCCAAAGTTAAGACTCATTAACGAGTTGCGATTGTTGGTACGGGAGAACATGCCAGAGAACTGGCACGAGTGGAGCTGAGTAGCAGTAGCATGCGACCGATGGGATCGTAACCCATCAGGAATTCCAACGATAACCTTGTGATCCTTATTTAAACCTCCTACCCTACTCCTCCCTCCTGCCCCAGGTCAATTCCTTCTCTCTATTGTATTACATCACCTTACCTCACCACATTCAGACACCTCCCGAGGCTCTTCTCTGCCAGCGAATTTAGTGTTAGAAGAACGAAAGAGTTCTTGAGCGATCTTGTGAGCGCGATGTGTGACCTCTTTCCGCTGCCACTTGTAAAGCGTCCCACCGGAGGTACCGCGGCTTCCAATCACGTTACGCATTGCATACCACACCGCCTGGCACGAAGGGCCTTGCGAATCGCGATCGATATACGCCGTGGTAACTGGTTAACGAACTTGTTTTTACACCCGTCTGACCAAATTGGATCAGTGGTGGTTGCCGATCGGACGATCAAAACGAACGGAGTTGCAAAGGGAAACGCTTTCGGTGGGGCATATGTTACAAGCAGAACATGTGACATTCGGTGTGCAGTCGCAATGTCACTCACGTTGCAGCACTGCCCTGGGTTTCGGTTGCTGACGATTCAATTAAGACGCACTGTTTATGGTGCGTGCTGGGTAGCCTGTTGCCAAATATTCTTGCTTCCAGCAGCAACCGCAACGCTGGGCAAGATAGGAACTGGTTTCTAATTAAATTTCAAACCCGTACAGATAGCTCTCACCATGGTCGGTATTGAACTGGGATATTACATTGGGTGCTTGCCAGGGGGATTGGAATTGAATGTGCGATACGTATTTATAAATAGATAATGATATGCAGCCAGGTTTGTGGGAATGATAATTGCACCTTTGCAGCATGTCTTGTCACGCAAGATTGTTGTACGCTTTAAAAGTGAAATACTTTAATAGAATAGAAGGAAGCATATTGACCGACAGTAGGTTATAATATAAAGCTCAGTAAATTTCTCCTTCCTAAAATTTGGCATTGGAAGTAGTAATACTGCTTTTAAATTCTACATTATATAAAACTCATGTTGAAATGAACTTTAAGTTAAAGTTCAAATGAAATATTGATCAAATGTATTAAAATAAGCAATACGGTCAGGCCGTTCGTTACGAATAAAAAAATGTATTAAAATTCTAAATATTACGGTACCACAATAAGCATGGCTGATTTGGAGCTACCCAATGGTTTAATGTATTTAGGGCCAGCCTTTACAAGACAGGACAACTATCCATTCCGATCGGTTGTCTAGTACACAGAACTGAATATCTCTGCTACATGACCTCGGGAGGTGTTTAGTGCCGAAATTTCGAAGAAGATCAAACCAATTAGAAACAATCAAATTGAATCTATTATTTGTAACATACAATTAAATATTTTCTAGTTTGAAAGTTGAAAACTTAGCAAGGATTAAGCCAGAAATGCCCAGCGTGACCTTTTAAGGGTCGTTAAGCCAAGAAGAAATAGAGAGAGTGCATAGATCGTCACCAGCAATTAAACTTGCACAACTCTCATTCGAAGAGAATCAATAAATCAGCTTACATTTTGTAACGTCATAGCTGATCGAATCTTCCCACATCGATCACACCTGTCTGTACGCTTCCTTCTGTGATGCAAATTTAGCTGTCTTTGCCAACCGGATATACACGGGCGTTAAAATTTGTCATCGATCACGATCGAACGTCCACCACAATTTACCCTTTTCCCGTTGGGCGTCCTACACCTACTGGGTAACAAATGGGTAACCGTAAATCTTGGTGACAACACCCCTTACAATAGCGGGAAGTGCTGAACGGTTCAGAACTAACTTCAAGAACGCCCTGTTCCCGGCACACGGTTTAATGGGTGGGTTAAAAACTATTGCAACTCAACGGCCGTGTGCATTGAAAGATGCATGTCCGGGCAGGGTGGGAAAAACGTAAGCGTACTCCGCCCCACATGACTAATACGCTAGCTGTGCGGCAGCTGTAAGGTTATCTTGCTAGTACTGCTGACACTTGTCCAGCACCAACGCCTTGCTGCTTTACATAACCGGGCCCGCGGTTCCAAGCGTTCACTTTCCGTTCGGTAAGTATGATCGTACGGACGTGAAGCCAATAAGACGAAGGGAGAAAAAGCACGACCCTAGAATCAGGTTGCGCGTCCAAAGGCACAAAACACTGTACGGAGTTTGGATGTTGGAGTAAGCTGGGTAAGATGGCGTTATATCAGATTCGAATCTTTAAAGCGATATGTTTTCGTATTTTTTTTTTCGATTTCTAGCGCTCTACGCAACCTGCACGTACGGTTGCGTTGCGATGCTTGTTGTAGAGGAGCACTCGAACGGACATGGTGGGGTCGGTTGACCGTTTGACGAGTGCCCGAGGGCATCGCGACCGACAACGCAATGGGGCTCGTGTGCTCGGGCGGCCTCGAGCTGGGACCGCACTATCGTTACTCTCGATTTCATTGAATCGCGAACGACTCACGATTCTTGGACGGCGTGCAGCGTGAATTAGATCACTGCCGGGTCGCGTGATCACGGTGGCCCACTGGCGATAATCCGTGCTAGCCGTGAAATTAAGCGTCGAACTCCTTTTACGGATCGTCCAATGCGATCCGGATTCGGTGACTCCTTCGGTCAGGATCTCCGAAAAGTACACCCTCGGAACTATTGCACGGACCGGAACTTTGGTTCCACCACCAAATAGTGGAGGTCAACTAGAACCCGTTGACCTGATTAGCGTGGAGTTGGAATGTTGGAAGTGAGACACTCTGTGCACTTTGTACATAAGCGATAGCACGTACTGATAATGTTCCTGATGGTCAAATGGACACTTTTTGGACAAGTTCTCTTGAAAAGTATAGTTCTTTGGTATAGCACAAGTTCTGCACATTTTCTTATGTTTGCCAAACCCATCACTGTCACCGATGTTGTAACACACATAATCATTGTCCACATTATCCAAAGTCCTCGTTTTTGATTGCACTCACCTTCATGTCGTTGCTAGTCACAAAAATTACACTTTGTAAGTGAAACACCACGTCGCGCAAACTCTAGTCCCGCAGGTTGTATACCCGGGATGGAACTGTCACTAGTGGGAATTGCACCAAGCGCACGAGGATTCACCACCGGATCCTTGAGCTCATACACGCAAAACACACACGCGATCGCACACCTACACACCAAAATTGCACACTGAAATAAACGAGAAAATCAACACTCAGCAAAAACCGAATAGTCACTGATGAAGAAAACCGCCTCGCTACGGTTCCGGATCCGTACCAGGGTTCTTAAATGCCGTTTCGGAGGTCCTTGTACGTGGGGTTTTTGTGTGTGCGAGTTTGCTCTACATAGAGCGTAGAGCCGTTACTACACTACTACTGAATGGTCGGCCTAGCCCACCGGTCCCTTTTATACCACCGAAGTGTCACCCGGTCACCCGAAAAGGAACGCCCGCCAACTGTGGGAACAGAACAGCACCAACGGCGGCTGCAAACACTTGGAGTCTAGACTTCCCACTCCATTTTACCCAGGCCGTGCGCACGCAGGGTGGCTCGTGCGCAGTTTTCTCACAGCGCGTGCTGAATCTCGTCCCCGTCGTAAAGGTTCTCGGGGAGGGCCTCCGGTACCGGGTGATACCAGTGCGTATGGCGTTCGGCTACTCTCGTTTCGCCGCTGGATCGTGGCGCGTATCCTTCCTGGACGAAACGCACCTACACATGGAGAGCTGACATGATCGTGCTCTGTACGATCGCGTTCGCAAGCGGTGCAAACTTCCCTTACCAGAGCGTCTCGGATGCGGGGTCAAATGCGATCCGCGAAGTGGAAAGTGATCTCGTTCGCAACCTCCCCACCGTTCTGTGATCGGGCAAAAAGGGTGGCTACTTCGGCATACTGCGAAAGGCGTGCGCTTTGGTGAGTCGTGCTCTAGTACAGTTTGGTGCGCCTGGTTCGGTTTTGCTAACCCTCCGTACACACCATTCTGTGACAGCAAGATACATCGCATGATAGAAACTGGAGTGGATTACTAGCGCTATGGAAAAGTGCTACATTGCATCATCGCAGCGAAATGCACAGGATGGATGATTCATTTTTGGTGAAATGCAATGAGGGCTAGAAGGACAACCAGCTAAAGGCTCAAGGATGTGTAGTATTACATTTTAATAGTTATCACAATCAACAGGTGTTAATTAGCGCTCTAAGAACCGTTTTACTTATTTAAAATTTAATCTGTGATTGAAAAAAAGCCTATGTGAATTCTAACCATTCTTGTTTTTCAAAATTTGAAGAGTTAAATTTCAGGTATCGATTTTTTTTGTATATTTATTGTAATATGTATAATGTTAACATGATACGATCATCAATTCCAATCAAATAGTCAATGTGAAATATGTATCGGCTTCAAGCAATCATTTAAGTTCCTTTAAAAAAACCCGCTTAATATAAAAGAAGAAAAACCTAAAGCATACACTTTATTTTAGTTGCTCTGAAAATATTCTTAATATTTAAGCAAGCATTCGAAACAAAAATTAAAGATTCACTTATTCTTCAAATTATTTGTAGATCTTTAAAGATATTCCTTTTGACTCTGCAATCTTCGGTGTTATTGGGACATGCCTTTTTGGTATTCCTCGGCTTTTTTAAAAATTAACATCAAGGAAGAAGAAATGATCTGGATTGGATTTGATAGGTGTCCTGTCAGATAAAAAAACGTTGCGCTACAACAATGCTCTCCGAAGCTGAGATAATTAGGGCGTTATAATAATCCAATGTGCAATTTCTGTTAGAATTTCTTATTGATATCTGCGAAAATGATAGGGTAAGTGTGCCAGTTTTCGGCAGGTTAGTGCAGCTGTTTTGCAAAAAACGAAAAAAACACCTATTATTTGCAATACTTGTGATTGCAAGTGATGTTATTTCGGTTGATAAACTTTCGTAGTATCTTTCTGCATTTTTATTTTTGTGATTGTAATGCGTTTTATGTGCAATATTTATGAAAATTTAAACATTGGTTTTGTTCTTTTTTTTTATTCATAAAGAACGGCCTGGCCGTATTGCTATTGGTTTTGTTCTTGTTTTCGGCAGAAATGTTCCTATTTTCGGCAGCGTAATTAAGGACCGTTAAACGTTTTAAACTTGAAAAGAAAATTGAATTTTAAACACTTTGCCACTCTTATTTTGCTCATTTTGTGGCCGCAAAGTGGTTAAAAACGTAATTTTATGCTGCCCGTGTCGACAATTTTGCTGTCAGATTTTGCATTTTTCATGCTTAATCTTGTAGACCAGTGGTCCCCAACCTATGGTCCGCGGACCACTTGTGGTCCGTGGCTTAAGTAGAAGTGGTCCGCGGAAGAAGTTTTCGGTCGTTGGACCGATTATTTTAACACTTTTTGTTTACCATTTCAAGCGTTTTTACGTGAAGAAATTGTTCTACGCTTCTCGATGTGTTAGATTGTGGACAATTATAATTTTTACTAATGTTTTATTTAAAAAATTGCCTTACACACATTACGAGTCCGTTCATAGGCGGCACATGTGGGCCGCGATNTTCCAGTACCTGCCGAGTTATCGACTGACAGCAAATTGGACGATAATTTGTTAACACTTTATGAAAATTGCGATATCTCGGTAAATATTGGGTTAAATGCAGAGAAACTTCGTATTTGGAGAATATCTATTGGTATTTACGTTTTAAAATAGTTTTTGACCGCGTTCTATAACGCTTTTGTGTATAATTTAGCTTTTATTACCCACCTGCCGAAAATAGGTACACTGCCGAAAACTGGCGCCCTAATTAATATGGTGGTAAATGGTGGTAAATAATTTATCCAGTAGGTTATATTTTTTCTATTTCTAACTGACTTACTAACTTCTGACTTACTATTTTTGCTTTAAGTTTAGTTGTGTGTTTATAGAAAACAAAATATTTCAGGAGTTTGAGGTTGTCTAGTCATCGTTTAGTCAGTTAAATATTTCTTGCAATTTAACGAGGTATCTGGATAAAGCTGTATAAACAGATAAAAAGTGATAGATGTGTAGTGATCTATTTTTAATATGTCAAACGATTGTGCCATAAAACATAAAATAATTTTCTTATTGATACTCTGGATAATGAAAATAAACAAGCGCAGGATTAAATCTTTTCTGTTTATTCCATTTCATGCGGTCCGGTTTATCTGCAGCATACTAAACATTCATCACTACAGGTTGATTGGAACATTAAAGGCTGCACGTCATCGACTGTGCCATTTTACGATGGTTGGTGTTTTATTTTCCCAAAACAGATGTTTATTTCCAAAAAAAAAGTCATTAACCGCCCTACAATCATCATGAAAAAATACTATTCATCAGCCCTTTCAAACTGCTCCATTTATGGTGCGACCGATTAACGCACCCATCGATTACATACCCGCGTAGTCGTTGGGGTTGGGACGCGAACAACCCCCTAAAACATTTCGTTTTGCCAAATGCAGTGGGTCAAATTGGGTCAATTTCATCGGTTTAACCGCCGACGGTGTCGGTGCATCTAATGCGTGCACGGCATTTGAGCGTCCTGCGCGGGAAAAGCGGGACTGCCGTGTCGATTCCGTCGGTCTCAACCGACGCGGACCCAATTGCATAAGATGCTCGGTACACAGCCCGAGAAATTAGACAGGTTTTTCGTTTGATCCTTCGGGGTTGTGTTCTGGAACGCACTGCCCATGCGAGTGAAATGGTCCAGCAATCCAGTGGAAAAGTGGTGAAGTGGACGTTGATTAATTTCATGCTGTGGTGCGTTTTTTTTATTTCGCAGAGTCGCCTTGGTGCAAAATGTAGTTCGATCATACACTGTAGCTCGGGCAAAAGGGTAAAAACATGGTCACCCATGTTAGAGAGAAGGTGGTGTGTAACATTGTAGCGAGGAAATTGTAGACTGAAATGACCAAAAACCGATCCGTGCGACGGGCTGGGTCTGGAATGGTTAATGTTGGGCGTCGTAAAATGTAAATCTTCGAACGTCGACCTGCTTCGAAGTAGTAGGGTGAACATAAAGGCACAATATGGTAAAGCGGTATCCCAGCTAGCCCTACCGGAGGGTTACGGAGGGTCCTAGGAGCTCGGTGCTAACGATCGCTTCAGGTCGAACCAGCAGCGCTTTGCCCGAAGCACGAGCCAATTTGTCACTTTGATTGGTTGATGGCAAATCATCATGCAGACGGCCTTGGTCGCTTAGGTACGCTTATGTTTTAATGTGAACTTCTGATCACGATTAGATGCAAGAAAAACAAAAGAGAAGACGTATCATCGACAAATGTTCGAATGTAGATCACTCTGAGTTACTAAACCACTAATAAGTGTACACTTCCGTCGAAGGTTTGGAATGTTTTAAATTGGGTTGACTGGTTGAAAGTTAGTAATCAGTTAAACAACCATCCTTTGACCATGATCAGTGATCTTTGTTTCAATGCCTCTTGGTACATAAAATGCGATTTTTTAAATTTATTTATTGTAATTACAGCGTTATACCTGTTTATATCGGATGCATAACACGGAACATATAATTAGGGTATAAACATTTATTATTTAGTTATTGTAAAACACCCGTTTGTCTTTATAAGTTTATTGAAAGTTTATTAAAAAATTAATGCATATGTCGCCATTTTTATACAATTTTATACTTCACGGATTTTTATTATATAAGCTTCACAATGTAATTGTAGTACAAAAAAATAAATTTAATAGCATAATGCAGCAGGATAAGGTAGTAAAAGATAATTGAATATAAAAAAACGGTTGCAACAACAATAAAGAAATGAAATATTTAAACGATTGAAAGTAAGCGTATGGTGTAGTAAGAATAAAAATAGAATAGTCAAATAAAAGTCACAAAATAAAATATTTCAAATGTTAGAAAAATAATATATGTATTTAATTATTTAGGTTATAGAAAGCTTAACCAGCTTAATTATTGTTTGTTGAATAATAGTAAATTGTTTAAATGTATTCATGTTAGAATATGTATTAGGAAAAATTGTCAACTCAATTCCAGTTTATTGACTTTCATGTACAATTTCGTCGAGATTTTTATTACTCTAAACCATGTTGTGCAATAATCGTAACATAAATACAAGCCGCACCATTAGTCTGCTGGCTGCTGGTTCTTAGTTGATTTATAACAGCAGTAGCGCGTAGCCGGAGCGCTTATAAAACGCTAATTTGAGCAAATAAAACCCATATCAAACGAACCCCGGCACCAACCGGGCCGAAGTAATAATGCGTCGTGCCGTGCGGATGAAACGAATGGCACACTGTGGTGGAATGTATGGTGACAAAGAAACGCAAGCATTGCAAGCGTGCCCGTGCTTGTCGCCAGCTGCACGCACGTAGTTCTGGAGCCGGTCCGAAACGAGCTATTCTACCCACGATCTGCCTCCCCAAACGCATCGGATATAGGCCAGGATCGTGATGACTTCACGCACCAAGATACAAGAGGCAGAAGGTTTGCAGTTTGTTTGCCAATAAATTTAAACAGTGAACCTCGCCAGTTTAAGAGCCATTCGATTCAATAAATGTAGAGTGTATTTTCTTCTGACCATGGGGCGAATCACCGCGCCCCATTGGCTGCAGTTGATTTAGAAAACGAAACAGTGCGCGGTACGAGTGATACGGTTTCTGCCTTTCACTTTCATCCGCACACGAATTCATGGTTACGCCACAACTGATTGGATACCGCGTGCAGAACGTGGAGGACGTGCGAGTCGGAGGTCGAGAACGATCGGTCTGCAGCCGTAAACCGGATATTGGTCCGTAATCCACAGAGGCGTTATACGGACGATCTTCAGTGATAGGTCAGGAGGTTCTCGAGTTTAAAAATGGGGACGCATTTGTGTGCTGATTTCCAGATCAACTCACTACAGTAAAGTTGCAAACGAATTTGCTCGACGAATGACCTCCACAGATGGAGAGGGCTTACCGAAAGTTCTTCCTGAGTGGAGTACGACTGATTGGAATATTCATTCATTTCCAGCAGAGAAATAGTCACGTTTGTTATGATGCCGATCGTGGTAGCGAGGTTCTGTGCGTGCCATTGCGTTGGGTTACGTTTTCGTTCATCTGCGCAGTGAACGCTCATTCATGTTCGTGCCATTGGAGCGTAAGGCGTTGTTGGCTGCTGGATGGGATTGAATGTCGTGCCATGGATTAGCCCATCGAATGACGGGCTACTTCTGAACGGCCGGTGTTACTGCCCGCGACGCATTCCATTTGGACGAGCGTACCTGTCAAGTGCAATCGGTTTTTGCACCGGCCGTCGATTGGAAGTTCTCGGCGTGGTGAGGGTTGCTTTAATTTTTGCGAAATGCATCGCCTGCAACGATCGGTCTGATCGGCACATGATCACTGACGTTGCGCAATCTAACCGGGTGCATTTTTTCTCTTTCACCACCGGATTCAATCCACTGCGCGATCGGTTCAGTTACATGCGATGCGNCGTGGTGAGGGTTGCTTTAATTTTTGCGAAATGCATCGCCTGCAACGATCGGTCTGATCGGCACATGATCACTGACGTTGCGCAATCTAACCGGGTGCATTTTTTCTCTTTCACCACCGGATTCAATTCACTGCGCGATCGGTTCAGTTACATGCGATGCGAAGGTGATGAATCAGAAGCAAGCGTTGAAGTCTTTCGATTCCGTTCATCTGGTTTAGTGGCCTTTTCGTCGGGCGAGGATCACTTCCCTCCGGATCGGTTAATTTCGCCCGCGGGTATTTGTGGTGTTTGTGTTTTGCGTCAAATTTTAACTCGTTTAAACGATCAATTATCGAAATCGTTTCGTCGCCCGGGCGTGACATTCACGTTGGACCTCCAATTCCAAACGATCTATGATTGCTTCTCATGCACGGCGTTTTTTTTGAGATTGATCGGTTAAGCTAGCTTGGACCGCTCGATGGAATGCTAGTGTGAGTAAGAATATGGAAGTTTTTTTTTATGTTTGGCATACATTAAACAATTCACAAGAAGAGTGAAGGTTGGCGCAGGTTCCGCAGCCTTCAGGCGAGTTCAATATCATTAGCGATTATGACATTATCAATTACGCTGGATTTTGTGGGTTGTTTTTTTGTTGTTAGTTAGTTGCTATGTGTTGATTATTTTCGAAGATTTTTCAAAAGTTTATTTTCTTTTTTCCCACACGACGTCATGTGAGGTCAAGTTCGTGTTTGGATTAGCAACAGACAAAACTAGAAATAAAAGGTTTCAACCTGAAAACGCAGAAAACAATCAATTCGGCACCTTGGGGTAATTGGATTGTGGCGCATGGGCAACAAAAGGTGTTATGTCGCATGTGTGCCAGCCGTTGCACATCACCGGCGTGGAAAAAGGGATTTTACCAGCACGGCTATTAGCTGTGGTCCCGCGTGCCAAACACACGTCATTTAAATTAACCTAAATTGGTAAAGGATCAAACACAAATTGCCGACCGGTCGACACATTGGCAGTATACGCAAACCAAAAACATCAGAATATAACCGTGCCGCGAAAAGAAAAAAAATAATACGAAACTAAAATGAAACAATGTGCCAAGGCACCCAAACATTAGGAATTGACTTTTACGGACTGCATAATCCTCTTATTGTGCGAAACAATCGTTAAACGATTGTTTTCTGATGGCGAAACAGAAGGCATGGAACCTTCTGCTAAGGTATTAGCTTAAGTAAGAATAATCGCTAAATTGAAATGAAGCAATCAAGCGACATGATTTATACAGCTGTCCTATGGAAATGGAAATATTTACAGAAGGCGTTCGGAATTAGCAAATGAAGCCGTGACATTTCTTTTCGCAGGGAGAATTAATTCGTTTCTACGGAGATATTGTGCAAGTTTTGAGTGCTATTTTTAATGTTGTGGCGTTTATTATACATTGCACCAAATGAACTTTTTTTTATATTTTAATCTTCTTCCACTTTTTATTGTTTAAACTATTTTTTAAACTATTGTGTAAACACAGCTTACCGTTATGCTAAAAGACGTATCAATATTTTTGGTTGGGGGAAAAAAATCTTTTTTTTGCGTGAATTCCTAAACTATATTTTTTTTTGAAGGTCTAGTTGGGTCTAAATTGGGCCATTTTAAAATATGTGCCAAAAAAGGTGGTAATTGCTTGGTGCCAGGTCTGGAGATTTGCATGGATGAAAATAATTCATAACATATGATTCTCAGGCAATCCCACCAAGTACCAAGTACACGAAACATCCTTGTTTGGTGTGACCACTATTTGAGCTGCTTCATTTCGACCTCGATCTTGTTGATGATCTTGAAAAAAGTAGTATTCCAACCATTTCTTAATCAGGTTATGAAAAAGATTGGTTTAATCCCGTTAGCGGATCGAAACTTCATCCATAATGTTTCTTTTAAATATTTTTTTTATGTAGTAACGAAACATCGAGTTTCTTTTAGAATCTAATTTTGAGCAAAAGGTTGAAAACTATTTTATATGTGATCTTTGACTCTTGTGCGATGCTACGACTAATAATATGCTTGCCAATTTTTATTATTTGCGTGATCCAATCGGTTTTCCGAAAAAATAAGGACATTTTTGCTGAATCTACGATGCTTTGTAAATGGAAGAATCATCGGTTATTTCACTTTTGTTTACCATTAAGTAGAATTGTCAATCGTTGGTGCACTTTAACTGTTCTTCTTGGCTTTAACGACCTTACAGGTCATGTCGGCCATTTCTGGCTTACTAGACTTATTTTTACCACGTAGCCGGATAGTCAGTCCATGCTACAGGGGAACGGTCCGCATGGGATTGGAACCCAGTCCTGTCGTGTGGACGGGTGCCGTTTTTCACATACACCACCGGGCCACCCGGGCACTTTAACTGATTATGTTTAATAAATCTTTAGATAACATAAAGAAATTATTATGAAAAAACATGAAATTTGGAAAATAAATCCAAAGATCCTAATAAAAATTAGTTAACAATAGAGTGGAGTATTCAAGAGTAGAAACAAAGAGCTAAACTACAGTACGATATAAATTAGTGTACAATTGGTAAGAAAGATGGGAGAAATGAAAATCACTCATCGCAAACAACTTGCACCAAACATTGTTGAACCGTCAGCTGTCCGTCGCACGAGCAGTATGGAACGAACGTTTTCTCCCGGCTTCTTGCCATGTCCCTTAAGTGGACAGGTAAAGTGGTCCCATAATGATAATTCCCAAATGGAAGCTGTTTCCAGCGTCGTGACGTCCATGTGCATGCCCCCCAGCTCGGTCAGTCGCAGTAAGTTTGATTGCAATAATTAGTGCATACGGTGTGCAACGCATGTGGGAGCAGCCTCCAGCGAACGCGACGCTCAAGAAACTGGACACCAGCGATGTCGGATCTTCGAATGGTTTGTAAAACTGAATCGATTCGTCCGCTCGCGTATGGTTAGTAGTTCTGGTCATACGATCTGGTTGCTGTATGCTCCCTCAACCGTTTCAGTGGCACATTTTGACACGGCGGAACGGCCGTGTCAACCGTAGTTGGGGTCATAGCATTGCGGCTTTACGCTCGGTGTAAGGATCGACGACCTGCAATGATGTGAAATGATCGATCCGCACACCACCATCAAGATCCCGAACTGTTTCGCATGGAACGCGTTGGTGGGGTCGATCGCTCTTGCAGTGACTTAGTTTTCTAGTCACCTTGGTTTAGGCTATCAGATTTCTACGCACTTTTCACCGGCGTGAAGTGTCCCAAAGACCAAAGACGACGTATCGGAAAGCAATTTGATACAAGTGGTTCAGTGTGGTTGCGGTATAATTTATGTTTCTAGCCGTACATGCCGTTTGACATGTTGCACAACTCTTCCTCACACTCACCTAATCTCACTTGCGCCCCGTGGCACTCTTACAGTCGACCGGTGTGTGCGTGTATGTGTACAGCTTTCTTCCACCGCCATCACGCTACCCGTTGCCTTTATCGGTCTTTATCTCTCGCGCGTGTGTGAGTCTGTTTCTGTGGCTGTGTGTGGTACAAAACGAGGAAAATCCAAACTGGCGAACAGCTTACGGCTCGAAACACGTGAATTTGTCAACGAACTGCACACGGCTGCAGCGGGTTGGGGACGTGGGAATCATGGCGCATTAGTAGTAGCTAACCTTCTGACCGTATGTGCAGGGAGTCGGCCTGGCGAACCATTGCAATGGGTCTTGCTTTACATAACGACTGTTTGTAGATTGTTCTCCATTGGTTGGGCAGAATGCGGCTACGAAGAGAAAGGATCACCGTNGGCGCATTAGTAGTAGCTAACCTTCTGACCGTATGTGCAGGGAGTCGGCCTGGCGAACCATTGCAATGGGTCTTGCTTTACATAACGACTGTTTGTAGATTGTTCTCCATTGGTTGGGCAGAATGCGGCTACGAAGAGAAAGGATCACCGTCGACCGGTCAGAAGCGTCGCAACGGCGATAGTTTGTCAGGTTGGTTTTGACTAATTGGCCGGGTTGCATTTCATCGGGCAGCAGAGATCAAATGTGGCTTTATTAGGGGTACAATAAATGGCAAATGATCTGCCAACATACATTTTTCACCTTCACACAATAGCTCATGTGTCAAAGGGAGTGTACCGTACACCGGGTAACGGGTCTATTGAACATACATTTTGACATTGGCAGCTTTGTGGAGGTAAAGTTGCAAACAAAAAGGGATAAAACATGGAAAAAGCCACCATTTTCATCGTGTACCACTGACGATATTATTTATTGTAAGTAAGAGGAAGATGTCAGAAGCGATCTTCTGCTGGTATAGAGCCTCAATCATATTGTAAGTTCTCTCTCTCTTCTTGGCTTTTAACGACCTTACAGGTCACGCTGGCCATTTCTGGCTTACTAGACTTATTTTTGCACGTAGCCGGATAGTCAGTCCTTGCTACGTGGGACGGTCCGCATGGGATTTGAACCCGCTCCTGCCGTGTGGACGGGCGCCGTTTATCACATATTGTAAGTTGTGTATCCTAATTAATATCGGTAGCAGAACCCTTCCTTGTAACAAAAAGACTTTTACGGGTTTCGCAAATGCTAAATCTGGATCTTGAGGCATTAATTATAAAGTATATTTTAGAAATTAAAATTGATAAATGTCTTGAAAGCTCATGGAGCCTTAAACAAACAGTATCTTAATCCAGCCAACAACGCAAGACTTTGTGCGTTTCTTTCTTGAATTTCTTGAAGAACGCATACGTAAAGCACCAAGTGCAGTATGCATCCGACGAATGAGTTCCCTCGCCAACGAGCCGAGACTCTTCGAAAGGGAAACGGTAAGCTTCCGTTGTTACCGGTTGTGTGCACGATGTGGGGAAGGGTAACAGTATATACAGCCCTTAATTATATACCCTTGTACCGAAACTCGGACCACATAGCCACGCCACACACAAAACCCATTAGAATCTCAGCTGGCCGGTTTGATTCCGATCGCTCCGGTTGTTGGACATTGTGCTAGGCTACCGAGCGGGCGAAACTGACCGCATAACCGTAACGCGTATCCGCGTTTGCCGGCCTGGTGTGGTGCACCCGCTGCACAGGGTCAGCAGGGTACACGGTGACGGTATTGCGGTCACCGTCATCTTTAGGTCATCCGAAAGATTGACTGATTTTTGTCACATCGAGGTACGTATTGGATGCAGCAAGTGGCACATACAGGTGGTGTAGCGAATGTGGTTTAGCGAGCGAGTAACCTTAGCAGCAGTACCGCTGTGGTACGGAACATGGCACATTGTGGGCCACCACTCACCGTTCGGTTATTGGTGGTGTAATTAATTAGATTTATTATTCATTCGCTAATTAATAATCCACCGGTACGAGCTGAAGAACCAAAGGCCTCTGTTAAATGTAGGTAGTTGCTGTGTCCTTAAGTAATTCCCAAGATGCAAAGAAACGGCTTTGTCTAATTTGTTTTCGGTCCAGCAGTTTGTTTTTGTTTGAAGGTTCAGCAGCGGCAGTTACCACTGGATTATTTGTTGAAGGACAATACAGCGATGAAGTTAAAGCATCTCGTAGTATGTTGCATTCCAGTTGGATTTCGTCAAAAAAAAAATATTCGTACAGGAAATATTGTGAGCTTCTCGGTCGCAGTAATCAGCAAATGATGGATGTTAGTTAAAAACTTTAAAACGTACGATAATTACAAGAACACTTAAATGGAGCAATAATTTGGTATTAGAATAATGCGCTAATTTAACTTGAGTTAACTATGTTTTAACATTGATTTTGACGACTCATGAATCGTTTAGGAGTTATGAATTTAACAGGGTTAAGAATTCAGAGCCATTTATTTAAATCAAAGATTCAGATTAATTTAGATTAATAAATTTCAGATTCACCCAACAATAAGTCGTATCCTTCTGGCGTTAGACATCGTCAGGTTATCTGCTACACCAAACAGCGCAGCTAGTTTGTGGATTTACACAATCAAACATAAGAAAGAGTCTTCGAATTTCGCAGCTTAGGTTAATATCCGAATGTACCATCGTGCCATAGCTCAACTTTTTCGAGGTATTCTGATGTTCTGGTTCTCACGACACGTTCTCTTGGCCCTACCAAGCCAAGCCGTATGTGTGAAAGGAGAATGGGGATAATGGGGATTATCTCTATGAGTTGTGGGAAGAATTTTCTATCGTACACCGAATTAGACTCGCCAGTCTCCGGTGAGCTTGTCATGTAATTCGAATGGCTCCGGACGACTCAGTTCGTCAAGTCCTTTTCGGTAGCTAGGTAGGTTGTACGTCCAACCGGAGATGGAATGCTGATGTTGATGCGTCCACCACAAGGGCTGAGTTAATGAGTAGGCAGACTACAGTGCACGACCGGAAGCAGGATCGCGATACCGCTGAAGTGCGTGATAAGTAAGTAAGTGGTCTGAGGTTTGTGTGACTTGTATCCTATTCACATAAACAAAATTCTCAATTTTTTCCAACAGAGCTGAGTAAAAAATATATCATAACCAAAGTTGATAATAATTTTTTGCAACTAGTGCTGCAGTACTAGTCTGTCCAGTAGCCTGTCCAGTTACAAATGGGCAAATGTATGCATCCAACGCATAATATCGATATCGCAAAACATTAATAGAAAGCAAATTATTTTTCAACGATAGCACCATTACGCCATGGGGACGGCAGAAAAAATAAACGACACCGGGACACAGTAGTGGATTTATTGAACCGAACTGATTTCTACGTTCGAGTGTTTTAGTTACCGCATCAGATAGACGGGTACCAGGTTCCCTAGCCGATGGGGAACGGTCGGGAAAAATCTTTACGCAATGTGCACCGAGAGAAAACAACTCTCGGTATGTGTCGCTACGGTGAAGTCATCGTTTGTGCGCAGTATTTAAAATGCACTGGATATTCGGAGTGTTATTTTATTTTTCATTCTTTCGGTATGTTATTAGCATGTGCCAAAGGGAATTTGCGGTAACTTTTATCATTTTTATTGGAATTAATTTACCGATACGACCACACGGAAGGTGTGCAACAACAAAGAAGGGGCAGAATTTTTTTTGAATGAATTAATTAAAGCCCCTACTATCCAATCACATTCAAAAAAAGGTAATATGCACATAGAAGCTGTATCTTTGGCAATGTTTTGGATAGCGTACCCTTGTAAAGAGCTTTGACATACATGCGTAATGCAGGACACTTTAACGTAAGCACATATTTCTTAATATTGGGACAGATTCAGGTGTGAGGTTGTAGTTTTCTCGGAGCCAATCAGAAGCCAACCGTAAAGTGCGTTAACATGCAGCCAGCTGGTTTTACTGGGCGTTCATGAAGGAGTGTGGCACAAGTCTACGCGGAACAATTTACTGTTCAATCCAGCTCACCGGATTGTCGTAGTGGTTAGTGTAGTTGAGTAGTTTAATGTTCCTAAAGTACTTGTACGAGCTCGCGCCCAATTGCCTTTACGTTTGACGATGGACTAACGCAATATTGGGGAAAAGCAATAATAGTCCAGTGTATGTTTTGCGCAGGTAACCGATCATGCAAAAAGGTGGAGCTTGGTCGTAGTTAAAAATATTTGACTGTACAATTTGTAACATCCATTAGGTAATGGTAACAGCTATCGAAGGCATTCGACAGCAGAGGCAGGTAGAGTTAAACTGTACCCGTTATTGCATCAGCGCTCCAATGCGTGTAATGCGTTCGTCTAGATAAGGACCAGGTGTGACAAGAAGAAACACACCAAAGGACATAAAGTGAAGGTAACTTTAAATGGCTTTGATTCCTGCCAAAATGTTGTCCGTTGGAAGCTGATGATAAATTATCACAGCACAATTGGTTGATTAACTCCCTCACGTCAAACTTTTGCTGTAAATTAAGAATAAGGACAATTCACACCTCATAAATCGCATTATGGAACTCATACTACCGCTGCTGTCTGGTATGGTGCGTACGAACAGGTGTTTAAAATACGTTTTACCGGAAGTACTATGCACAGGTACAGACGATTAAACTTCCTTGGTTGCCTTATTTTTTTTGTGTGGAATTGAGTCATTAAACACTCTCTGGCATTCGTACGTGCGCTTCGTACATGTCATCGTTTCGGGTAGACATTGAGGGTTATACGAACATTAACCGGTTCACCAAGTTTGGAGATTTCGTTCCTTGTCGACCCTCCCCGAGACAGCTTCCGTCCGTACCGCTGGAACCATTTCGGCAAAGTTGTAGCCCGTTGTGTCTGATGAAAAGAATGCTCCAGCTTCAGTTTGGCTGTACAACATTCAATGTCAGTGTTGGTGTATTTTATTTTTCGGTTTGCTGGTTCGATTGTTGTTTTGCGTCGATTGGAAGAAAAGTCTCGTTGGCTGTAGACTGTCTGCAGCAAGTGAGAGAATGTGGAGGACGAGGTCACCGATGCCCGGTTCTGGTGATCGATACGAAACACCGGTTCGTCACCATTCGTATTGCCCTGCTACAGGATGTTTTGCTTTATCGATGCGTATGTAACGCGTAGCGAATGTAGATTTTCTGGCAAGACTCCACGTTTTACTGTCGCTCTTGACCTACGGCTTCGGGATACTAAGATGGTATTGTTTGCACGTAGGGCTAGCCATCATTCAGCATCCAAATTGTGAGTGGGTGCAGTTGGGTGCTTGTGCTTCATTTGTCAAAACAAAGCTACCAAGCGAAACCCACCCCGATGGAACCCCAAACTTGACCATGAACTGTACGTATTGTTGGCGCCTTGGCGGAACTTTGCTTCACGCGTGAAGTTGTGTCCACCGTCTGGACCAACTGCTTTGGACCGGATTCGACCGAAGCTATCGAATTTCGCCCGAGCTGACCGCTTTGAAAGGGTTGGTAGTTGAAAGTTGTTACGCTGGGGAAGGTTTTCCAGTTCCTGGCAGGCGGTCCAGTGAGTCGGAAAAAGATTTTCGGGTGATAGTGATTGTTCGTTCGGATGATTTCGACGGTGAAGGTCATGCGTTCAGTGTATGACAAACGGCGTATGGTATCGTCGAGTGACAAATGAGTGGAAAATTAGGTGGTGTTTTTTATAGTAACGAAACTGTGATCGAAAGAAGGGAAGTATGGACAAAACAGGTACGTATATATAAATGGAATTATTACAAAAAGGTGTTTAATGCAGTGAAGCGAAATAGAGTGTAGGACGTAAATAGTTGAATGCAAGTGGATGGTTGAAGTTGTACATTTTTCAGGGATACCGGAACACATTGATTAATAAATGTTGTAATTGATGTTTATACTAAATATGATACCGGAACTCATTGATAAAAAAATTGTAATTGATGTTTGTACTAAATATATTTACCTTCACTTAAATTATATTTGTCTGTTATATTTAATTAATTGAATAACGTTTCATAGTTTAAAACATTATTTTATATCTCAGAAGCATAACAGAAGAAGATAATGAATTGTATCTTGAATGTCAATCTTTTATTAGAAAAAAATCTTATAATACGCAAAGGAATGTAAACACGATCGTAGATCAATGAAAAGCAGTGC
>CM028127.1:40069590-40116855 GCA_016254315.1 Anopheles parensis
CCAACCCGTGTGGCATGTCAGCGATGATCTGTAGCGGTACGATGCGGACACGAAGACAGGTCAGGTCGTGAAAAGTATTTCGCATGGATGCTGGGTAAGCTGGCCAAGGTAGTGACACTGCGGGATGCCAGTGCGTTGTGAGTCACGCCCGACCAGTCCGGGTCTTTCGACGTCATTGGTCAAAGCGCTAAGGTGAAGTGTTTTTCCCCGTGGTGAAGACAGACCGAACCGCTTACGGGGATTCTGCGGCTGATGAATGCGTTTGCCGAATGGGAGCAACTGGGACGCAAAGTGACTGCTCCAATTCTAGCGAGTGTGCGTTCGATAATTGCCTATTCTCACGCACCGTACCAAAACCAGTGGTACCAGTAGAACTCCACTCATATATCATCGCATCGTGGGCTCTCCCTAAAGGCTTAGTAGATACGATTGAAATTCGCTGTCGTACGCAACCCGGGGCACACTCGGTGCTCCCGGTGTCCGTTGTTCACTAATGATGGTTGACATTTAACGAGCGAGCGTGAAATATTTCACATTTTCTTGGTGGTCAGTTGGCGCTTAGGTGTGTAAAGTTCTGGCAGTTATGGCAGACACTATAAAAAAATGGTTGCCGAACTGTTTGATGCAATTTTATGCTTTAAAAAACAATTTGCTACATGTTATTTTTTTTACCACAATGTTCATCTGATGTCTAATTGACTGTTGTATGGTTGGCTGAATTTATGTTTTAGTGCTATTAGCATTATAATTCAAATGTTTGATTTATGTTTAGTGCTAAAATATAACAGTTACATAATTTTTACGACTTTTTTATATTACGCATATTTTTGTAATTTGTTTTACCTGATGGTAGCGTTTAATTCTTTAAATTTATATGTATTTATCTGAAACAACGAAAGTTTTCAAAACTTACAACATGGTTTAAAAATATTTTTGTTTAGTAAAAATTAATGAAAATTTTAACCATAATTTTATTACATGATTGTTATTATTAATCTTTTGAAATATGAATTTCAAATTAATTTGTTTACCAAACCATTTCCAATTTTACCAACGATTAAGATGTAAAGGTTCTCATTGCTAAGTATCACTTTTTCATTCCACTTAAACCCACCTCTTCGGTGATAAAGTTGTCTTCGGCATCCTTAAGAGCTTGTTATTGCCTACGCCTTGTTTTAACGCATTCAACATGGTCTTTATACGGTTGCCCGGTTCGACAAACTCCTCAACAGAAGTCGGTATCATTTTGATGTAATTTCTCGTGTTTCTCAAGAGACTGTTATTTGCATAATTTACAACATTTGGTTTTGCTTCTTTCTTTTTGGTAGTTTTGTTTGCCTTTTCTTAGTTATATTCTAAGATTGGACAGTTATACGGTTATATAAAAGATTGACATTAAAATTGTTATAAAGTTAAAAAATTTCGATAATATTATTCACAAACAGGTTTCAATAGAAGTAATTAAGTTGCAACTTTTTTACTTTTAGTCTTATTCTCCCATATTTACCGTTTAGTAATTCTTTAAATTTGGAAGAATAGTGGCTTTACACGTTTAATTACAGACTCAGGTGAGAACTCTTAATCAACTCATAAACATAGGAGTACAAAAGTTAACCTTAAGATGCCTATTACTGATTGATAATTGGGTGTAACTGGTGGATGAAACGATATTATCTAAAGGAGGTATATCAACGTCTTGGTGCATTAGTGTTGCGAGTTTGTTCGTGTTCGGTCGCATGGCTTTTATCTTTGTTCCGCGAAGGGCTAGCGTTACCAGCGTTCCGTTCGGACCGTTCCATGCAGCCTTGGATCTCCTTGAAGCTGGCCAGAATGGGCGTTCCGATAGAATGGCGAGGTGTTGCACACCTGTGGCGTTCACTTGCCGTGAACCAGATCAGCCGGGCTCGTGCCTGTGCGTGTGTGCATGTGTGTTTGAGTCGATTCGCACACGCGAGAACATAATTTTATTTAATTAAAAAGGAATATTAAATCGAAGTTTCAAATCGAAATATCATGCTGAGGAGGTGCTGCCGTTTCAGTGTCGCCTGTCCGTCAACAGGCAGCGGATTGATGGCGAATGGAGTTGGCCGTGCAGGGTCACAAAGCGTTTGTTAGGCTGTGAAAGCCCGTCGCGGTACAAAGCCAACTAAACCAGCACGTTTGGGGGCCCTTTTGTAGGTATCAAATGGTGTATGTATCTCATTTTTAGGGCGTCAAATATTGAGAGGGTTTTGTTGAGCATCGTCGACTATGTAGGCCGATCGGAAGAACCGAAAGGATTGCGCCTGACATTGTATAGTTTTTTTTGGTCGGCAGTGTAACTCACCTTTTCTGTGTGTATGATTTATGTTTTCCCTTTTTTAATTCGCTTTAATCAGCTCATTCGTGAGGTGTAGCTTCATTGAGTACAGGGTACAAAGTGTAATTTACAAACAATCGGTACCGCGCCCGTAACGATCGATCGATCTCGTTGCGGCGTCTTTTATAAGCGCTCCTTCACGGTGGCTACGTTTTACAAGTGTTAAGGCGTCGTTTTGTCACCTCTCTTTGCATACGCGGTGGTTATCCCGCCTTGGCTGAAGCACAGTCGCCAGCGTTACTAACTGGAAATTAAACCAAGGAAGGCGTCGGAGAATAGCGCCAACCGAGCGCCATATGAAATGAGATAATACGTTTCAATTACACCTACGGTTACCAAACGAGCAGAAATACTGCACAGCGCGAGTGTAGGATGCGTAGTAATGTATTTACAAATGCATTTCGAATAGGAAAGAGAGGTGAATCAGGGAGAACGGTTGATCGCCTTTTGCTCGTAGATAAATAGTTCTAGGTCATGGTTCTCGGGACATTATTGTAGTAAACGATTGGGAAAACAATTTTGCCGGCAATGTTTCGATTATGCAAGGTTGATGGTGGACACATAAAAATCGTTTCCATTAGGACACAATTGCAAATACATGTAGCGGAAGTGAATCATGTCGGTAGAGAATGGGGATTGAATGTTTTGGTGGCCTTGTTGGATTGCAAACATATTTTTGATAGTTTACGTACTTATGGTGGAAACTGGTGGAACTGAACAAATACCATGTATGGTTAAATCCTGAATTATGTAGTGGACATAAATTATAAATGCACGTTTTAATTGAGTTTTAGATATTTCTCCACAGCCAAAAACTGCCAAATGTAGCCCATATAAAACTAAGATACATATTTTTCGATTGAACACTTTCGATTGAACGATCACTTGAACTTGAAAGTGTCTACAATATGTCCATTATCAAATCTATTAACTTTACAGTACAGGTAAATTATTTACAGTATCAAAATGTCCTTATGTATTCTTCTTTTTGTTGAGGCTACCCTCCATGAAACCATGAGTCCCAACTCCTCAGCTATATTCAAGGGTACTTCCACTTCTTTAGGGCTTTCGTCCTATGTCTGTCCTTATGTCTACAAGAAACAAATAGTCCCTTCTAATAGACGAGTACCTTGTTTTCGGTGCGCTCCTAGCTACTTAATTCTCACCCATGTTTCGTGTACTCATCTGACCTACAGACGATTAGATGTTCCAAAAAAGGGTAATATGGTCTGACATTTGACAACTAATCCATCAATTTGACTTTAGCGCGACGGATGACTCAGCTCCTATTTTTGACACCGGTCCGATCACTACATTGCTGCGTGACCTAGCACGAACTTGTTGAGTTTTCACCAGTTGCCACTGGTTAATTTTTTGACCGTACCAGCAACTAAGAAGTGTAAGCTGACGGTAACGGTAGGCCAATCGAAGCTCAAAAAGGCGTATAGTATCGATACCAGTGATCCCCGTTCAGTCTGGAATACCCGGAGGTGTGAGGCGGTACGTGACCTTTTTTTAATTGACATTGGTTGGCGCCTAAGCTGACGAACGGACGGCCGGAACGGAAGAAACGGGTTCTAGTAGTTGTCTGGTAGTCGGATTCGTGAAGCGTATGACCGTAACCGGGGTAACCTTGCGAGATTAAGGCCTCTCATGGTTTGCGTATAGTTTTCCTTTCCTCTACTAATACGAAATTAGTTCTTACTTACAATTTCAATACTTGAGAAACAACCGATGCAGATACTGTTCTGTTGATCGTATCCGATCCCTATTTGTGTTCAACATCTGAAATTTTGATATCATAGTTCAGTCAAAATCGTTTGACTCGTCAGTACAGGGCATAAAGGTAACCTTCTTTTCCATGTTAAAAATTGTGATATCCTTACTTCAAATTAAATTAAGCAGACATAAAAGTTGAGTGACAGCTACTAGGTGGCGCACAGCAACACCCATTAGCTTGATTTGACAATCAGCACGCTGTACAGAATCTCCTTCCAGTAATAGTCAGCTCCCGAAATAGTTAGCTCAGTTCATTTAGGATGCCATGGTGGAGGTGAGTTGGTACCGCTTCCCTACACCTTCACCGGCCATTGTCTGGTAATCTAAATGTTTGACGTTTTGTAACGCCACAAGTGATCGCACCGCTGGAACACACGCCCCAAAATGTCACAAATGTTCGTGGGAAGGCACCCAGAGTGCCCGAGGACTTTCTGTGCCTGGTGTGTGGTGCGTTGCTTGGTCGTCACTATCGTTGGTGACTAACTAGCGTAGTGGTGAATTGAGGTCACATGCGTTTGTAAAGCACCGTCCATTGGTCTCTCCCTTCCTACATCGCCCTGCCTGCGGAATAGTCCATAACTTCATTGCCCTGATCTTCTCGGTGGCAGCCTAGGTTCTGATTCTGAAAGCGCGTCTCTTGATTCGATTGCGATCGCAGGCGATCTCGCATTCCATGCTCGCGCAGGGCAGTGGTGTGAACTTGCCCACCGTAATTCAAGGTTAGTCCGCAATTCTTGCGAGGAAAGGCAGCTGCTATGGGCAGGCTCTTTGATTTATGTTGACCGTTTTCCCGGGGCCAGCACCAGTACCGGAGCTGTATGTTTGCGAAGGCATTCTAGCATCCAGCGGGGTTTACTGACAAGCTAGCAGGTGAAACACATAAGGTTCACCGGACTGTTGATTGATCGAGCGGCGTATTGTGGTCGTGATACTGCGGGTGGTCAGATTTGCGGGCTGCAGCACAGGTAAATACCTCAGTCACGTGATGTCTTGCTTCATTGAGTTGGATTTGCTGATGTATGAATAAGTTAATATGCGCTGCGTATTGGCTCTTCTAGTGTCAGATTTTATTCATTGAACCTTTCACAATACGTTTCTCTGTGTTTGAAACTGAGGTGACGGGAAAAGTTGTTGTTCTTGTTAAAATTTAAGGACTTTGGAGCTTAGCAAAATTGATTTGAGATTAACATTTTAAATATATATTTTTATTGATACCCTTTTATCGATAACAGCATGGCATTCTGATGATGTAAATTATTATAATCCAGCACTCAAATTGTTGCAAATTTGTTGCGCCAAATTGTGGTCTTGGATTTGGGATCTTACAACCAACGTGTAATTTAGTCCCATTTTATAATTCTCTATCAATAGGCAAACAATAAAAAATATCTTCACTCTAAATACCATCCTAAAAAAACGTGTTTGCAAAACGATTATGTATGGGAATGATGTTTATTCTTTTCGGCTTCTTACCGGCATGAAATCGGCCATTGGATCCTGGCTGATGCGAATTTCACGCACCATTTTGCACAAACGACCGTACCTAATCCGTTTGTTGTCTGCGGGTAAAGTGACACGGGAGGAAACGAGAGCCGATAAAAGCCTTTTGCCAAAAGCAGACACCCTTAAGGCAGTGTTTGCAAACAATTGCCATTGCCACCCGGGCCATTCCATATTCGGCGTGCACTTCCACACGATTTTATCGTGCGTTACCGTTTTCGCTTGAATCGCGCTCACTAAATCACGGCACTGGTTCGGGTACATACGGTTTTTGGAGACGCCAGCCAGCTGGGGAAGCCAGTATGTCGTCGATAAGCAAAGCAACGCGCCGAGTCGAACAGTCGGAAAAGGAATGCAATGGACGATGTGTGGAGGGTAGGATTGGGTTGGTGCAAAACGTAGCGATCGATGCGTTCCCATGGTTCATTCTTAGCCGGGCACGATCGTTATCTGGCTACCCTTCGAAACTGGAGCGGTGCGGTTCCTTTCACAATAATGGCCGACCAGCGACGCTGAATGATTAGATCGAGCGATCTAGTTCTGTTTGGCTGTTTTCCGATCGGAATCAGCAACTGGTGGAGATGGAAAGAATCGACCGTCTGTTGTGATGGAGTACAGTATTCGCGTAAAATGGTCGTTATCGATTCGAAAAGGAAAATAGTAAAATAATTATAATCCTTAAAGAATACGAACAAAAATCGATTAAAAGATTTAATTGCACCATGTTGAGTTTGAAAAATGGAACTCAAATAATACGATCAAGAATAATCTATTTCCAAATAATTTTCGTATCAAAACGTTTTTTGTTATTAAAGACATTTTTTATTTTATTACGAAATTTTACTAATGTATAAAATATGTAACGCTATGTAGTTAAAAAATATGAAATTTTACAATGAAAGTGTTTGGGAAATATTCGTTACACATTTGCTACCTTCCAAAATTAGCTTCTCATTCAATTTACAAAACATTGTTCAAAAGAAGCATTAATCGCGAGCAATTTGTTGTCAATGATTTGCTGTACAAATTACTTTGATTCTTAATTTACATTTCCTAACGATCGCGCACTGATCAAGCGAGGTTCGATTATCACCGCACTATTACTCATGCCGTTCGATGTAAAGAATTTGCATGAAATGGCACTTAACCGTCTGTCTGTGAGGCACTTTATCACATTATTGGTGACGGGTTTTCATTCTTCTCGCTGCCTTACCATACGGACGCGAAATGTTTTTCGAGCTGCTACATTTTATGCGTATCATTCATACGCGTAAGGCTATGCACCTAACCGTGTTGCACTTGGCCAAGCGAACCATCCATATTTTTTCCCTTTGACCCGACACCCAAATGCACTGTTTGTTTTGACGCCTCGGACTACTGCGGGCGCCCGCGGTCAACCGATTGGCGATGAATTGGTTAATTTTTGACACGTGGTAGACATAATTGAGTGCGTGATTAATGATTTTGCTGAAGAGGGTGAGGGCTTTGTGTTTTGCAGGCTGTCAAAATTGTTTTTTTAAATTACTAGTGATGGAGATATGGTGGTGTGCAAGATGTGATTTAAGGTAAGAAATGTGTTTCTAGCTGAAATGTGTTGCAACAAACAGTAGTGACACTTTGACCTGATCGAAAGAAAAACCATGTTTCTGTGCAGGTTTACATAACACGAAGTTAATATGAATATGAGTATGCTGTTTGTGCTGTATCATTCGCTAATGCATCATTTGATTCATACTAGAATCATTCTAAAATATGATAAAAGTACATTTTTACGAAGGCCAAAATCATCATCATAACGTACGTATTTGAATGTTCATGACTCATCTCTTCAAGCTAGTTAATATGCAACCATTCTTGGGATTTCCCTTCGTTAGTCTGCCATAATGATTGAATTGAAAAATGCTTATCAAACGTAAGCGCCGCCAGCATTAGTGTCACATCGTTGCCACTCCCTAGCGAAGGCTCGCTCACGGCGCCTTCAAAAAATACCCTTCCAAATAAGCTCCACCGGTCACTCTCGGTGCAGCCGGTCGAGCTTACAACCATTCGAAAGTGACGACTCTAGTTCCAGTGCTTAGGATTAGAAACGACACTTGACGGACGAGAGTGTCGGTGTTGGCAAGGTTTAAGCGGAAAAGCTGGGTCAACGTCGCCAGTGTGACTGCAGTACGGCTTTCGCTGCGGATTAAAAGTGCGAAAAATGTCAACAAGGGGCGGCGAGGACGAGAAAATCAATCGCGTCAATCGCGGTACCAGTCCGGGTGAAGTTTCGAGCTTCCTTCGGTGCACTTGAGTATTTGCACTTGGTGTGTGCATTCGGTAGGGTTATATCAGGGCTCTTGGTGCTGCTGCTGGTTGCCACTGTCATGCTTTATTAAAGTGGAGATAAATTTAAATAGCATAAATGTGTTTCACGATCGACAAAATTGGTGTCAGATCGTTAGCGCGAGGAAAAGCCTAGCATGCCTATCAGTCGACTAGGTAGCGTTTGTGGAGATAAAGGGTAAAACGAGAGAAAGAGAGAAAAAGATATTAACAGAGACGAAAGAAAAAAGCGTTTCTTAGTAGGTTTGGGAACAAGTTTAACAAGTGTTCTATTGGAAACCGGCCTCAGCCTTGGTGGAATGTGCGATAACAGTTGTCTTACAGGCGGGTTATCAGCGTATAGAGACTGCTTGTTGGAATTTCCATTTCAGTACGACTTGCTAATGACTTGTTCTGGGAAAATGAGGTTATGTTTGATTATTTAGTCTATATATCTGTGTTCATTTTGAACATGACGTATAAAAAACGTCACAAGCCCCATTTCATTTAGAATTACTCGTAGTTTGACGGCTTATCATCGTCATCATCATCATCATCATCATCTAAAAATTTCAGTAACGAAATGTATAACCTTATGAATTAAATTGAAGAAATAATTTAGGGAATTGGTCCATGAATTTAGCAACCCAGATACCATTTTATATCACGCTCCAAATCANAATTACTCGTAGTTTGACGGCTTATCATCGTCATCATCATCATCATCATCATCTAAAAATTTCAGTAACGAAATGTATAACCTTATGAATTAAATTGAAGAAATAATTTAGGGAATTGGTCCATGAATTTAGCAACCCAGATACCATTTTATATCACGCTCCAAATCATGTCATATAAATAACATGTTGCCTCGACTTAAACTGACAAGGTCCTGAGCACGCGTCGGGATAAAACGCGCGAATGTCTGCGGGTGCAATTGATGGCGTGCAGCACGCACGACTACGATTTAGAAATATTAATTTATAAAATTTTATCTTTTCAATTCCATTCCTCCAATCAACATGTTCAGCTTGAGCGGTGTCATCTAGTGGTGTAACTAAAGGTGGTAGCACCACAGTACAGCAGTGTGCAGATCAGAGCATCTTAGGTGGGTGAAAAGATCGATATAATTATACTCCATCGTCACATTTCCTAACCATTGCTCGTACACGAATCAGGTATGAATATGATAATAATACCGTACATGTACCCCGACCACGCGTCATTGCAATTGGATGGGGCGAAGATGGCGATCCTATATCAAACTGCCCGATCCACTGACGTACTCCTTAAGCGTATCGCTTAGGATAAGCTGTTTGTTCGCTTTGCAATTAAAGTCCGACGATAAGGATCTTGGAAAATCAGAAGATACGTAGAGAGTCACGCACTACAGCAGTGATGGAGCGGTCGTTTAAGGAGGTGGTGGACACGGGCGATACTTATAGTTGCGCGTTGGTAAGCATAGATTTTTTGTCGCTTTTGCTCCTCGAGGCTTGAATAAACTATCGACAGCAGCAAGTGCAGCGGCAATGTCCGCTGCAGTAAAAGTAGCGTAGCGATGTGTTATAACCGTAGACGATCGCCATGTACATTAACGTTGCTACAGCCGTGTACAGTATCTGAGAAGTGTTGTTGTTTTTTTGTTGATCATTCCCTTACCATTCATCACGCTAGATGGAACGCACCGTGGAGAGAACGGGCGGGATAAGCACTTTAAGTAGAATAGTGCCGCTAGGTAGAGTGGTGGAGTCACGCACCGAGTTATGAATAAATAGAACAGCAAACATTACCCCAGTGTGCCGATCGTTATCAGGCTAATACACTACACATGTAACCAGCCGCTATGCCGTCTGTAATTGTAACAAATCAATTTAGATCACCGGATAATGATTGGTTAGGGTGTTGATCAGGCAGATCAGGTCTGGCGAGCGAGTGGACAGGGAGGAGGACTAGCAGGAAGGGTGGCACAAACGCACCGCCAACACATAAAACCCACGGTACGAGAAGAAACAACGTTCAGCAAGGCAAAAACAAAACAAAAATCGAAGCAAATTCAAAACAACCCAAACCCGCTCGTGACGCTCACGTCGAAAGTTGAAGTATTGGACGCAGGCGTGGAAACTATAATTTGGATGTTGTACTAAAATGCTCAGTTTAGCGCAGCGTCATCACGAATCGTAGGAACAGCTATGCTTAAGCTAAACGGTGGTGATTTGGGGATCGTCTTATCGTGCAGACCGATCGGTGTAAACCATTATTTAAATGTGTTTATTGTATCGATTTTGAGCGGAAAATTATTGGCAATCTAGTGATTGTAGTGTAATAAATTTAATAAAGTAGGATTTTATCGCCAACTTAAACTATAATTTATGCAGATAATATTGATGATAAGGTGTATAATGAGGTGACTATTCTTGAAGGCCTTCAAATACTACCAATGCATATCTAGCATTCTTCGAACTTGGTCTTAAAACTGTTTAAATGATCATTAATAAGTCTAGATGTCAAAACAACCAGTGCATAGAAATGATTTGTATGTTTCTTTAAGGATGTAGATATGCAAATCCAAACAAAAAAAATGTAATGAGAAATATCTGCATCGTGCTTGGTTTACATATCGAACTGGTCAGCTGTTATCACGTTTGCCTGTGCTGGACACTGACTCTTTTCCTGCAGCAGAACGTATGATTGTGTAAATCAATTAGCAACGGTTGCAGATTCCGTTTAATGAATACCGTACATGTCATTGACGGAATCCAACGGTCGTAATGTCACCTTTTGACGTTTCCGTTTGTGGACGATATCAAATTATGGTACGTAATGAACGCGAACAGGTTAGCGATACTTGTCGACCGTTTGCTGGTTGCCTTTCCCCTTACCACCCATACCACCATGTAACACCGGCACGGAACACTCGGATTCGATTTTACTGAAGAAGTAATAGCAGCGATCTTTCGAATGCTCTTTAGTGAAGCTTTTGCAGCAACAGCTGTACCGGCACAGCGAAGGCTCTGACGCTAGTCGTTACTCAAACGGACCAAATGGGTCCTGTCGGTCATTTGAAATCGATTCTAGGCATCGACCAAGCTTGCTAGATCTGGCGTACGGTGAAAGAGTGAGAAAATTTCGTCACACGCTGCATGGTGATGGACGGTTAGTCCGGTTGATCGTTACCGTTCAGGGCTCTTGTTTCGCTGCGTGTACTGACCGCTGATAAATTATTAATTGGCTGCTAGAATTCAACCAGATGGAGACGGAGCGAGGAAACCCCCTAGGGTGTCCTACCACAGCCAAGGACTTAGTAGGTTAGCAAAGTTGGAGCGGCACCAACAGCTGTTAGATTTTCCATTTCCACACACCGACCGTCACCGTTATCTTTCTCTCGCTCAAACTGATTTGAAGCTGACTGATGACCGGGCCGGCCACCTTCCCGTGCGGTTAATCTGATTTAAATTTTCTTTTAATTGCTTCATTTATATTACTTAGACGCAAGACCGAAGGGTAGCGGTCGACTCATTGGTACGCTCGTCGGGTCTTTCCCGATCGCGAACCAAACGCACCAGTCCGAACCCATAGCGTTCGACGCATTCCACAACCAATTGTGGCAAATTCGTGTGCGTACGTGCCTATTAATCCTGGTTCTGGCGTGACTGAAATTAATTCGTTTGTACATTCTTGTACACTGGTTGCAACAAACTATATCCTTAGACACTCATGTCTACTTCTTGGTGTCTCTTCAAGGCAGTTGCTGTTACAAAAGAAGGGACTCTTGGGGTTCAATATATGTATGTTGGTTTGTAAATCGTATCGTTGATGGGATGATGTTCAAACGAAACGCACCTCATGTGGTGTCCAAGCAACGATGTCAAATCGTAGAACGTCCCGGACACACAAAGGTTATGTCTACATAGTGGTTGGACACACTGCGTCTATTGGGAGCTCTGGAAGTAGCTTAGTGCAACTTGGCAACAGCAGTACTGCATAGCAGCGCTTTGATGCATGCCGCAAACGGGTGGCTTTCCAGTGTGGTGCGGATCTTGCCTAGCTTCGGGCGGTCCAGCGTCGGGGGTAGCAATTTTCATGACAGAAACATGTCAAATCAAGTCTTGATCGCGCACACCAGCGTTGCAGCGAAGAGTACGTTGTAGAATTTAGTGCGTTGAATGACACGGTGAAAGGTTGGCCTGGTACCGGCCAGTCTGGGTCGTCCGTTCAAATTCACGTTGCGGGAAGACCGATCGTTTTACCGGTGGATGTGTGCAGTAAAACAAAAAGTGCCAGTGGCTAGCAGCGAACGTAAAAAATGAGGAAAAAAAAAGTTTTCGCTCCCTGACGAAGTCCTCCACAATGCTCCATCCCTGGACCAATACACTTGAAATGGTTTTAATTTATAAAACAAAACTAAAACTAATACCGCCATACTGCTACTGTGATAATGTTGCACTACACGGCACAAAGCCGAGGAACTCGTTTGTAGCAGGTAATACAATTTTTCCATTCGATTTAATCTATTTAATCGTATTGCCCACGGGGATTGTAGAAGGCACTTGGTCGAAACAAATGCAAAAAAAAATCCTTAGCTCCCCTTCTTGTGGTTTCTGTACAGCCGTAAATCATCCAACTCAAACTGGTAGTTACCGTGTCTAAACGGATGAACGTTTAGTGTGTTTCGTTTGTTTTTTGTTCTGTTTAGTGCTGCCGCTGCTGTTGGTGTATTAGTTCGTCAAGCCAATGCAAGGATACATACAAAAAATAGTCATCTACTCTACTTTGTTGCTGACAAATCCAAATGATCGCGAATTGCTGGCTATGATGGTGAGAAAGATAAACTTGCTGACAAACCATGCACAAAACTGGTATCGAGCACTCGTGCTGGTACCGATAATGATGCTAGTTGAAATAAAGCCATGTATTACGGTTGATCAAATGACACACGTTTGAAGTGGAGAAAGATTTAATGTGATAGAAACACTAGTTAATGAGTTAAATGCGAGTAGTATATTGCAAAATTTCGTAAGAATGTTTATATGCATATGTTTCCGAGTTCAAAAATTGTGGTTGGAATGATTTTGTACAGATCCTTTTCATATTTAAATTAACCATTAAACAAACAAAAATGCTGGAAAACCGTGATTGTCTTAGTATTACTGCTTACACATTTTTTTGGCTTAGTCATTTTCTGGTCATTTTCATTCTGCTTTCCACCATTTTTACTGGAGATTGGATTTCTTAAGTTAATTTTAATTGGATTTCATAAATTAAATTAAATTGGATTTCATAAATTTCTTATGAAAACTACTAATATAAATCGCGTTATCCTTTGGAGGTCCTTGTTTTTTTTTAGGTTTTTACCAGTTTATTTTGATTGTGTTTTTGTTATATTGTTTACACTATGAACAGGACATGATCAAATTTGCTTATCTTGTTGCAAGGTTGTGTGGTGGCGCTATTAATTCAGCCTTTACTTATATCTGACATTGTGTTGTCAATTTTCGAAGTCAAATCGCCACTGACATCGGTAAACGGCTAAAATTTGATATGATTTTCCTTTACTCGTTCGGTGAGAACAGCCGGCATATTTTGACACCCGACACCTAGTGCCAGGTATGGCACGGAATGGTTGAGAACCTTGGCGAGTGTTTTGGATAGTCAACCAGTAAAGTGTCACCCAATACTAGCAGTATCAACCGATATCTACATATTTCACGTTTCCACCTACTATTCCTGGTGTTGGCGGATGGTAGTGACCTCAAGGAAGTCCAGAAACTGGTGCATGAATAATCGCACTCAGAATCAAGCCGCCGGTGTCTCGTGTCACCTTGGCTGAGTCACGTTTGTGCCGGTGCGACACCAAACACGCAGCACACGTTTTGTGCGGTATAGTTAAGTTGCCCTAGGCGGTTGTTCTTTATCCTGGTTCCCTATTTTGGACTGGAGTACGTTATGGAATTGGCTGCGTTTTTTCTTTCAAAAACGATCTCTTTTTCTGAAACTGCCTTTCGTTCTCGGAAATGAGGATCGTGGTCAGATAAATGGCAACTATTCCCACCGTCAACTGACCTTGTCTGTAAAAGCTTCGCAACATTCGTACTGGTGAATTGCTTTGGTTGTATCATTGTATGAGAAAGAGATCTGCCTGCCTTTGAAGGATACAGTCTGCAAAACAAAAGTGAAATTTAATCTCCAATCCAGACGCCCAAAAATTCGTGGATGTGGTCAGAGGTCACGCCGGTGCATTATCCAACATCGACCCAGTATTTTTTCCCCCTTCGTCATAAGAAGGGCGGAGGCGTATACATTGGAATGTTTTTGTGGCAGTTTACATTTTGGATAGATGAAGGGGTTTGTTTGTCGTTCAGTTGAGTCAATAACCGTGTGTTGCTTTTCGGCATCGCCTGCTTCAAAACTATTGGTGACCCCAGACAGCGCACAGGTTGACCGTGGGGTGGAGTCGAATAAAACGGATCAGAAAATGGGAACGATGAAAACGAACACTGTATGCAGATAGTTGCGCTTGCAGTGGATTAGCTTGGCGCCACGGCACACTTTACCCACCCGTTTTTCGCACCCTTACGCACCCGACGTAAAAACGCGAGAAGGCGGAATGGATTATTATTTGCGCTAACGCGTTCCCTGACACCCGGGCAAACGATAACTCCACTCTTAACCCTGGCACGATGGTTACGCTGTCAAATAAAATTTAATGCAAGGAGAGTTGCAAATGGGACGAATATCGAAGAAAAAAAAATCCAGAGCACCCCGATCAAATCTGGACCAATAACGTCGATGATTTATGTCCAGCACACGAATGTTTCAATGCGTGTAAAAGGGTGGGTACGGTTTTTTTNTAATGCAAGGAGAGTTGCAAATGGGACGAATATCGAAGAAAAAAAAATCCAGAGCACCCCGATCAAATCTGGACCAATAACGTCGATGATTTATGTCCAGCACACGAATGTTTCAATGCGTGTAAAAGGGTGGGTACGGTTTTTTTACGCTGCCTCTCATCAGTAGTGGTCCGGTAGAATCCGGCTTTGTCGGTTGTCCTTTCGGCTGGCCAGTTTGTTGGTATGTTTGCGTGTTAATTATAAGGCTGCTCTCTGGGTCGCCGTTGAGCTCCTCCGCATCCCATTCCTCTGAAGCACGCACACGTCTGTGACCTGGTTGGCCGAATCGAAGGTTACGCCTGATCTGCGATTGATAGATCGGGCATGCGAACCAAAGAGGAAGGGATAATTAGGTGGAGACATTCCAAAGATGGACGGCACAGCGTGGGCTGTGAAGTTCTAGATTCTTGGCCGGATTCTACAGGCCTTTCATTCGCCCTGCTTACGTCAGTACCCGGATGCCTGGCGGTGATGGTAACATTCCGGATATGGATTCTAGGTAGCTCCATCTGGTCAGGTAAGTGTTATGGTGAATAGTTATTAACAGTTCAGTTTAGCCCTTAAAGTAATTCTTTACCTTTGTCTTAATCACGACCTTGTGGCATACAATTTATTGAGAAGAAAGATTACTTTGCATGATTAGCTGTGTGACTCGACGAGTGTGACGTGTGAGTCTAGTGATGTACTGAGTGGCAATTGAGGACTGTTTCCAACTCAGCGTGCACTTCATAAAGAAGTGTAGGAAGTGGCATGTCATACTGATAATGAGCTAATGCTTTCTCCTGTTCAGTAGATCATTCAAAATAATCTCATATTATTCTGTTTTTTAGAGAGACTACTTTTTAAGTTGATTTTTAATATCAGTAAATTCAGAATGTTCCAATGACGAAAAGCATTTTGCATTATTTTTCTGAGCTCAACTTATAATTAGAGATAACTGATTTTATATGATTAATTTATTCAATAAGGACATTTTTATCCTATATAAAGAATCCTTACCCTTTTACCTACCGATTGCAGTTAAAATCAATTCAACATCCAATATGTAAACAGATCATTTTCGGAGTTGTGTTNGCTCAACTTATAATTAGAGATAACTGATTTTATATGATTAATTTATTCAATAAGGACATTTTTATCCTATATAAAGAATCCTTACCCTTTTACCTACCGATTGCAGTTAAAATCAATTCAACATCCAATATGTAAACAGATCATTTTCGGAGTTGTGTTACATTCTAGGACATCATATTTATTAAATAGATAACATACTTAATATTCTATGAAACCCATTAACCTGTTCATACACTGTCGGCTTGAGTGACTGGTTCAGCGATGAATCTCTTCATCAACTGCACGACTGTTTTGGCAGTAAAATAAGAATATCGCTGGTTACACGGAAAATGCGACTCGTGAAACCTACAGAACGATGCAGATTAGGCTTCTATTGCACCATTAGACCATTGAGGTCTGTACCAGGTCAAGCATAATTCTTCGCGTACACGGGAAGATTGTGAGAATGCTGACGCGATAGCATTGATTGGACCATTCGCTGTGAAGCACGCTTTTGCTCATCCGGATGGAAAAGAACCGGACCAGTACGAGCCTGGCGACTAGCTTTCGTCTTGAAGTAGCTAGCATAGTCCGGTCGTGATGGTCCACGGGCGGCAAATTTGTACACCGACGGTGTTGCGAAGTTCTTTAGCCCCGGTGTGGTCAGAGGCTTTAGCAGGTTCTTTTTCGGCTTACTGTCCACCTGGATGGTGTGAACTTTTGCTTTCTGCAGTGTGACCGGATGTGAGACGTGATTAGTGTACTGTGCGAACGGTCGGAAACTATCCTTGGTGTAATAAGGACCGAGATCACTCTCGGAAAGCTGTGAAAAATCCACATCCGGCGAGATGGGTTTCAGCTTGGATAGATCCGGTGCTTTCACTTCCTCGATGCGGATGCTCGGTTTGAAGAGGTCCTTATCGGTGTCGAGCTGTTCGGAGAAGAAGTCGGACGAGTCAGAAACGTAGTGCTTGTGGCTGTGTTCCGTCTCTACCGTGACATGATGAGGCTTCAGTTCGTCGTAGGAATAGTGCTGAAATACTGTCTTCGGTGGTTCGTAATGTTTGAACGCCACGAGCGGCTTTTCGAGATTGACGTGCGGTTTCAGTTCCAAGATGGAAGGTATTGGTCGTTTCTTCTCACTGATTTCAGCAATATCTCTCTCGCGCTGTGGCAGATCGGAACTAAGGATCAGATGATCCTGTCCCTTACTGAAATGGTTGATCTTCGATTGGGAATGATGTTCATCGTAGTAGTGTGTCTTGTGATCGTGGTGATCATGATCGCGCACAGGATGAGCATTCGGACCGTGTGTTTTAACGACTGCATTGAAACCGGTTTTAGAATCAGCAGTGTAATCCACCTCACGGATAGAACCGTCTGGCTCTACGACACTGTAGTGCCCCTTGACAATGCCATCGTCACGCGTTTCCCATTGTGACTTCACGTCGCCACTGTGTAAATCTTTAACTCCGTAGCTGAAGGAGTAAGCTGGATGAGCCTGAGAGTAGAAAATAAGGAGGAGATGTTTATTGTACTTTTAAAATGTTGAAACGAATTCTCTAGATCAAGAAATTTTAAGAAATATTCTCGAAAGGAAAATCTTTTTTAAAACGAACCCAAGATTAAAACAGTTTTTACGCCACTGCACAGCACGGAGAAACAAGCGCGTACCGTGCCGGCTAAAATGTGCATAATTTATCACGTGCGAATCATGGAGGAATGCATTTAAATGAGGTTCGCATGAAATTTGCAACCGCCGCCGCTACCAACGGCCCTGCCACGGAGGCTGTTGTGTGCTGTGTGGTCTAATTTAATTCTCCATCGTACGTCCGCCTCCTTTTTCTCACCCTTAAAGCAAGGTGTGTAGGTCTTCGCACTCGTACCACCACATTCGTATGATGTTTGAACAGCATAAAGTAACATTAGTACATGACCACAGTGGGAAAGAGCAGACTTGCTGCTTGGCTGGGTTGGTTACAATGTAGCGCGTGCAGCAACGATGCGAGAGAAGTTTATGATAATTTTTTAATTAGAAAAATATGTTAAATCTAATGTCTAATAAAAGGTTTATTTGATACGCACGATTACGGACGGTTGTCAGAGCGTTGTAAGGACGCGGTAGTACTCCCAGTGGTGTACTGCGCCGCAGAATTCGTGGTTTGTATGTTACGTAGATAGAATGTAAGTAAAGTTGCGTCCATGCGATTGTACGTGACGTTTCCTCATGTTAAATTTGTCTTTTTAAATTTATTATAACTCATTATTTTATTGAAGGTTTCAAAATTCATGAACAAAAAGAGCTAATATCAATATGATTAAAAATAAAATGGATATAATTCTATAAATCCTTGAGCATATTTTTTAAGGCCCAACTGTTGTTAATATCTTCCAGGTGTTATTGATTACTTTTAAATCAAATTTGTTCCCATACCATGATCGTGTGCTTAAGATGTGATATTTAACTTGTTATCATTTCTTCACGTCTGTCATCTGCATAAAATGAGGCAGCATTATAAATTGACACCATTTGCAAATAGTTTACCGCCCGTTTGAGTGGTTCACTTTTCACGGATGTCCTCGGCGAACGCAGATTTGACAGGAGTCGTGAGCCTTCCCTTCGATTGATTTATTTCAACAAGCGTTGGCTCTAATGTTGGTTTATGACGCTGTATCGAAGTTTAAATGGCGCCCCAAATCAAACTAGTGCTAGCCGCAGAAGTAAACAGGCAGTGCATCAAGGGATTAAAGTGCAGCAAAAAATTAGAGCTTAACATCAACATGCAAATTGAGCTACGAAAACGGTCGAATCAATGTTGGCCGTCAGAAGTGGGAAACAGGTAAGATTATTAAAAAAACTATCGGAAGAGTGGCAAGAGAGAGAAGTCCATTAGGAACATTTATCGCAAAGTGCATAATGTTAAGTTCAGGAATTGATAAACGTAAATGGTTTGGTGGGGTTTTATTTGCTTCCATCGTTAGCGCATTGGCAAGGTCAGCCGAGGGTGACTTATTTTTAAAGTACCGATGAATATCATTACGATACGAAGAGATTAATTCGGAGAAGAAATTATGCAATAAAATTGGCCAAAAACAAAGAAAAAAAACTGCTTAATAAATGATATTATGCGTAAAAAACAGGAATTTTTAATTTGCTCGACTAAAGAGTTGCATAAGGCAATTATTGAATGATTGAAACCAGATTGTCTGCGTTTGCATATGGATCGTGCATGATTATTGCTTAATGCAGATAGGTTTGTTTTGATTTCAATTGCTTCGTATCGTCGTATGTGGTAAATGAGAACGTTTACTAAGCATCCGGCGAGGTACGCATAGGTACCATTGCTTCAATGCCCAGTAGGCAGTTGTAAAGTAAATCACATCTTTAAAGCCAATCTTGACCTCGTTGGTGACATTTTTGCACCGATGTCCGCGCGTTTGGTCATAAAGTGCCAAATTTACGAGTCCGTAACCGTTGTGGAAGCTGTATGAATGGAAAGTGAAACTAGGCGACTAACGAGACCACGCACGGTCGGTGCTAATTATTCGAACGTGCTGATTCAACGGTAATGTTTCACGAAGAGGTAAGTTACGTTAATGGCAGTTTGGTCAAGGTCAGTGATGTGGTGAGTCGTTCAGAAGTACTTACATATTCTGGAGCGTAGGCGTGTAGGGAGTCCTTAAAGCAGGATACTAAGCCGATGCTGGTAGAGGCGAGGATCACTAGAAATAGCTGCAAAAGAAAAAAAAGCAGTTAGTGAGCAATGCAATATGTTTCATATTAATCAAGTTGATGGTTATCAACATGCATTATTTTTTATGACAGTTTGATTTTATTTCAAATGTATAAAATTGTTGATTTGTTAAGCAAACTTTAGATAACAAAGTTTTACTTGGATGCATGATTCGAACGTGGACGAAACATTTCATAATTCAAATGAAAGCCTAATATCGGTGCAATTCTAAACGGTCATCAACAACTGCATTTGTTCGATTAGAAACATTTATTGTTGACCGCCCTCCACATTCATCACATCATCCGTCGACCTTTGGGAAGAAATTTCATTGATGATTTATTAGCCATCGAACCGTTTCCCAGCCAATTAAAATCAAAATTTACTTGCACCTCGGGCCATTACCAAACGGTCGGTAAAAAACGCACCTTGATTTTTGTTACTCGCTTTTTCTTTGGGGCGGTTATTAATTTGACCCGACTTCGGGTGGTGCGACCGGGCGCGTCGTAAAAGGCTGTTAATAAATCTTCAATTCGGCAGCACCAAGCCGTAGTGGTCGCGTGCAGTTTTCCCGATGAATGGTTCAAACTCAGGTGGTTTCTTGTGGTCGGTCTTGCGCGTGATAAAAGGTAGCGAGCTACAATTGCACCTACCAACGGTGACAGTTTGATAAAATATATGACCATTTTGAACCAGCAAAGCATGGCCGCAAGGGAGGAAATGTGCAACTGTTTAGTTCAGTTAGCCATAGTGTCCGTCTCCGTTAGCGGCATGGCCTTTCAATTTTTGGCTCGACGGCTGACGGTTGTGCTTTGATTGTGGCTAAAAATGGTACCCCACGTTATGGCTGCACACAGACGCAGTTTTTCGAAGGCCGAAGATGGAATTTGATTTTTGGGTGTGTCACTCTTGTAATAGAGAACAGAACGCGTTTTGAGGATCTAGCATCAAAGCACGTGAGAAAAATTGGAGGGTGAAATAGTTTTGATGTTGAGCACGAATATTATGCTTTCATTTTAATGTTACAAAATAAATTTATTTGAAAGATGATTATTTTTGTAACTAAATTTCAACTCTTGGATGTAGCAGACGTTTGTAAGTGGTTGTTATTATATTGTGAAACATTTGTAAGCACTACATGTTTGAAGGTTTATTTGGTTTTTTTACGAAAACTTAATTCAAAAATGGCCTTTTTCTCATATGAATATGCTAATGATACAATTTCAATAAATTTATTCAAACTATGCTTATTATACGATTGGTTACTGCTAAATGGCAAGGTTTTTAAAATATTTGTATCAGGTAGCGTCCTGCATATTATTAGAGGTTTTTAATTAATTGTTAGCTGAAAGTTTCCTCAATTTTGTAAAAACCCATACGGAAATAGATTGTGTAACGTTTGTTTAAATTGTGCAATATATTACGAAATAAACCAACAAATCCTAAGGCCAATTTGTCAGGAATTGGCAGATGGACGGGAAACGTTTCCGCAGCTTAGCGGAACTCTTTGGCACGTCGTTGTCACCGTTAAACAGTTGTGCTTTCTTAGCCATCCGGCACCGAACGGCGACATGTGCCGGACGAGTTCGTGAGCAGTGAGAAGATAATGATCTTACATTGCCTTTCGGCACACGATCGCGCGTCTTTAACGATTTGCAAACAATCGCACGTGTAACTGTAGGGTTGTGCCAAACCCCGACGAACCAACCGACCGGTTTTTGGTGAAGGAAGCATAATTCCCGGCATAAACCCACCGGATGCGATGTTTGCGTCGGTTTATGGTACCGCTTTCCATTCCGTTAGCGGAATACGCAAAACGCTACGCCAGGAAAACGAGTTTATTCCAACGCAACCGGATGATGGTTGTATCTTCGTCGACTACCACGGCCGTGGCCGAGTGCATATGCAATTGTTGAATAATTCCGTGCTGAAAGTGAAACTACCGCCTTTGGTGCACGGTGGTGCACGAATCGATAGATTCAACCGTTGTCCAGAAGGAATAAATCGAAAAAAACGGAATGGAACGGAACCGTAGCGAGCGTGCGAAAGTGAGTTGTCATGCGCGTAAGGTACATGTTTCAGATCCAATCACCATACGGCTGGGTGGTGCATTTAAATGAAACATTTACGACTTTGTGGGCGCAATGTAGCAATGGACAAAATAAAAAACAAAAAACAAACAAACTGCTTACATCAAAAGGACGATAAAGGGAGTACGTGAAACTTGGGCAAAAAAACAAGCGAAAAGCGTTCAGTGGGATACGCAATCTATCTTTTGCGCTTCGTTTTCGTGCGAGCTTTTGGGGTGGGTTGTGGTAGGTCAGTTCCGGCTTGAAAGCTTGGATCGGTGAATCCGGTGACGATGAACAAGCAGCGCGGAAGGAAGTGTTTTGCTGAGAAAAGATTAATGAGATGTTTGCGTCGGATCGAGTACACTAATTAAAGAACACGCACATAACAGCATACGATCATCAAATTGATGTAACGTTATGTTAAAGATGATAAATTAACTAAATATTTCCGATAGTAAACAGTTATTCATGTTTATGCTCACGTTTAATGTTTATTTTTTTATTTGTTTGTTTATTGTTTATTTCAAAGGTTTATATAACGCCCTTTCTCTTTCTTTTTATTAAAAACATCATTCAAACAAAACTTTGTTCATAATTTTCTTCTTAGTATTAACATAAAGTCCCGATTAGTTAATACCTCTTAACGTGTAACCAGACGTGAGTGACAATAAAATGCTAAATTTATTGGATTACCTATCCTGCCAAACCAGTAACACCTCACTGTCGTGTAGTACATGGCATGAAATGCACCCAGCTGACAGTTTCATAGGGGTGGATTAACATTTCAAAGCTTCTTCATTTGCACCGTTCCATTCAACTTGGTGAGATTCGCGGGAAGTGTCATTACATCGCTGTTGGAACCAGTTCCAAATAAAACGTGCCCCGAAAGCCATTGAAAATCTGGTTCCGAATATTACCCCACGTATTTGCCGACGGGGTGGTATATTGGTACCCCGGAAAAACAGAGCCACCGTTTTGTGTGTCCATTACCATTGTGGTGCCTATTGTGTAATAGTGATCTTGGCGCATCGATACCGGTGCGTGATCGATCGAATCTCGATCAAAGTGGGTTGATGGGAGATTGAAGGCATCACGGAAGTGATAGTTTGATTCACGTACAGCTTACGATTGCAGAAGGAGAAAAAGGGTTTGTGGATTCGGTAATTTTGTGGACAGAAATGATTATGCAACAGGAGGATAGTAGCACTGGATTACTAAAAATATATCGTTCCAACAAAATGTAAATGCAGGAAGCGCATCATCGTCAGTATTTCCATAGCCCACGACGAGCTGAATTGAAGCGCATCATCGTCAGCATTTCCATAGCCCACGACGAGCTGGACAATCGGAAAACAGATAACAAAATGCACTGGCCCTTTACAACCTGCTAATCAATCAATCGTACTGCGGCGAAGCGTTTAATTTCGCACCATTACGGCGATTATTAAATTTTATGTATTTCTAATCAACACTAATAGGCAGTGCTGAAACCATATGGTTGTGGCAATGCAACGACCTCTTAGCACGAGAACCCTTTTATGCATCTCTTTATGCTGTATCTCTTTCATACTGCTGCTTTAGTAGTGCATCCATTTTCCATGCATTCAGTTTCCCGACCGTTCAAATAGCTTGAACTCGAATCGAATCGAAAAACGGAATGAATTATGCTTCTGTTTATCGATCGATCGACCCCAGCTGTCAATCGTAATAATCGCTATGATTAGGGGTACGATTGAGTGTTAAATGCACACGCAATTGCAATCACCACCAGCTGGGTCGCCCCAAACGGATCAGCGTTGGGTAATGGAAGTGTTTGTGTGCAAATGGTTCGCAGGCATTTGATCTGGTTTGTTTGTTTGTTTGCGGATCAATTGCTTTTTCTTCAACTGCTGCTGAAGCTGCTGCAGAGTTTCGAATGTATAATGCGTTTGGTGGGAGATAATTGATTGGCAATCATACAATTTCGCATTGTTTGTTAATGTTCTAATTTAGAATTGTGCATGTAGAAGATCATAACGAGCATTATGGAGATGGTTTGATCCGAAGCAGTTTTTGCGAGCATACGGAACAATGTGCAATCGAACAGTATTGCAGTAGTCCTTACAGCATTCCACCAACCAAGATGTGTAATTAATTGTGTGTGCCCGCTCCTTGCAATCCTCCGATGGTACAGATTAGCGTGCGATTGGCAAACATTCTGGGACAGACACGATCGAAACTGATGCATTTGGTTGCATGCGGTGCAGTTGCCGCACTCGAAGCGTAGACGTAATTATAGCTTTCATGTGCCTCCCCACTCACCCACTGCAGTTGGCCATTAAGTGTTCGATTTATCTCCCACTTTGCATTTCCCTTTACCCATCCGCGCTTTTACCTCTCCGTTTTTAGGTACAGCGACCGTGGAAAACTCACACACACACGCACACAAACGGACGAAAGTCCGCGGTTTATTGCTACTCATATCCGTCAGACCATTCTCGCGTACTGCCGTGGGGACCATTCCTTGGGTACGTATGGAGCCACCCAGTGCGTCAAACGCGCTGCGATGGTGTCGACAAGCCGACGTCCACCGATGGTAAAGGTGGCCGCATTTGACGAATGTAAGATTAAAATCACATTTAGCATAAAACGAGGTGCAAAGCTTTCGGACCGTTTCTTGGTGTGTTTCTTAAAAAGAAAAAAAACCCCATCGACGTGTGGACACAAGCGCATACACAAACACTAACACTGAACAGCACAACAAGACTTCCATGGCGGCACTTTGGGGCAGGCAGGGTTGCAGCAACGATAACATGCCGAAGGTGGAAAACAACTCGTACGTGTTAGATTTGTTTTCGAGCAATGTCGCATTAAATGTTGTAAACTTATCGCACATTAAGTTCGCCAAACCGCCCCGAAACGGTGCGCTCGCAGCAAAGACAGCGGCAATGTTCGATGTTGATTTAAAGTTCCGACAGCAACTCACCTGAGGCGATAACATTTTCACCCACAATAGCACGCGGTTTGGGCACGAGAAAATGGCTGGTAGTTGGGAGGAAACGTTAACTTTCCACGCTGGTTGCAACTCAGTTTAACAAGAAGTCCTTTTCTTGGTACATTTGTACTAGACAGTTCACTGGTTATCACTGGTCCGCGATAAACACCGTACACATTTAGCTGTCCTTAAGATGGGTCTCTTTTGACGTCAGTTTTCACACACTGCACACTAAGCGATTCCACCGGTATGATTACGCCGCACAACGTCTGCACGGTTTGAAGGTCTTTTCACCAGTCAAGCGGTGTGCATCTTCTTTGCGCGTTTATATACCGCCTGAACGTAGCCCGACGCGTTGGAGGCAATCAAACCGTGTGGGCACGTTTTGTTTGCCCTCCTGTCACCGCGCTGGCATTAGTTTTCTTCGACAAGATCAAGAGCGAAGTTTTCACCGAACGGCGAAGTAAAAGCCTTTCTCCTGCTGATGGTGACAGTGACGACGTGCGGTGCAATTTTGCTAAAGCGAATAAAGCCCGCGAATAAACCTGTTAGTGACATCACCACACGTTCACTGGTTTTTGGATCAGGTCGTGCTGTAGGGAGGTTAGGAGAAGAAGCAAAATGGGATTTACAGTTGATGCGAGAAAAAGGGTGGTTTGCAGTTAAGCAAAGGAACACACATTCAAGCCCTAACGGACTTCCTTCCACTTCATATACATTTAGTGGGGCTTTTAACTTTGGTACATAACCATATCCCTTTTCTCGTCAAGTGTGTCCTTTCTCTCTCTGTCTCGCGCACTCTGCTTCAAACCTCAGGGAAAGGAGTGTACGAGTGTTGCCTTGATCTTGCATCGAGCCACAATCCCGATCCATTCGGAACCACATACTGGATGGAAATGGAAAGTGAAAAACCGGTTCGTTGCGTTCCGATGGCATTTTCCTAGCCGGATTGGTGGAGCACTTTCCCGAAGCGGCATCGTTTCCGTTTGTGCCGCACAGCGAATATGTCGATCAGCGGGATGAATTTCCCTTTCTACATGCATGCGGGTGCAACATGTTGCAACTTTTCGGTTTGCTGCACATTACTTTTATTTAATGGATGGGGACGATTAGAAATATTGTTTGCTTCACTGGGATAAATGATGATTGTGTGAACGTAAGTGAACGTAGAAGAGATAAATTAGATGAAAGCGTTGACTGTTTGAAAATGTTGTTAATTCACTTCAGATGTCTTGCAGATAACTGATAGATAGCTAAAAGCAACTTTGTTGCATCATTAGAAATGTTCATAGCAGGTGATGTCTGATTTTTTAAAAAGAATATTCAAAATATTCTCAATTTTCAACATTTGTTTCGGTTTAAAAAAGTTTATTTTAAAACTGATTTTATTTATTCATTCCAAAAATGTAAATACCCTTGCATATCTGTTTCATTTTGTACGGACAGGGAGAAAACTATGTCAAAAGACAACAACGCCAGTTAAAGCGACGAACCGCGATGAAAATGAATCGCTGGAAAAGCGATATTCTTTCGATGCACGTCGAGCCCTTGGTTGTTGGGGTGCAAACAGATCGCGTTAGGGTCGGGGCTAAATTCCCTTCATTCCGTTGTACCACCGTATAAGCGAAAAAGGGAAAATGATCAATCCGTTGGGCCAATTACCAAGGTGTGCGTAACTACTGGTGACGCAGTTTCATGGGTGAAATGGAAAACTCAACCCCAACAACCGGCTCCTGTGGCCCGCAGGGATGGAACCAGTTTTCCGGAGCAGAAGTAACAGCAGCTTTCAAAGGTTCAATGATTTAAAGGGCAGTGATGTGAGTGTAATACTGGTCAACCATGGCCAGTGTATCGTTGTTTTGCCATGTGCGATCGATGGGTTTTTGTTGTGCCAAGCAAGTTAAATTGCTTAATCAGCTGAGTGGACGAGAGGGATAGATGTTTGTTATTTACCGGATTTAAGAGTTTTTGGTGTGAAACTGTTTATCCTCTTAAAATTGAAAATTAAATCTTAAACTTTTCTGTCTTAAAACATGGTTCAAATATACGAACACTTTGAAGAATGCGCCACAAGTGCAACCTTGACCGTTGCGCCCCATCGATTACAAATGTGCTACCCCGTAGATATGCAAATTTATCTCAACAAAGAAAGGCTTTTGTTTATGGGATAAAGCGATTGATATATGTACCTTTATACCTGTCTAATTGTACATAGTATACGTTTGTGGTTTTTATATGTCTGTCTACGAAAATATTCAATGTGTACAATTTTGAGCTCGAATGATGTCTTCTAGCTAGTCATCCTGCCAAAAACGCAANTGGGGTAAAGCGATTGATATATGTACCTTTATACCTGTCTAATTGTACATAGTATACGTTTGTGGTTTTTCTATGTCTTTCTATGAAAATATTCAATGAGTACAATTTTGAGCTCGAATGATGTCTTCTAGCTAGTCATCCTGCCAAAAACGCAAAATTTGTTGGAAGACTTGTTGAAACGATGCAGGTGAGAAATAAGTGTGACCGAATTGAAACGGCAGAATGAATTGAATAAAAATGATAAATTGTTTGATTTTTATAACTTGTACAACTTACCACAAATGTACATATTCAATCATAATTTACTGGATTAATGTTTCATTGCGAATAAATCCACTTGTATTAATAAATCTTTTGGATCGATTCTGCAAACGGTTTTTCTCTATCATTGATCGCAATTTTCATAACGCCATCAATTTATAATCAATTATTGGTGGAGGGGTTTGGTGCTCGTGTTCTTTGGATGGTTGATTGAGATAAATTAAAGTAGATTAATTACAGCATTCAATGGTTATATTTTAATTGAAGATAGAAAGTCAGTAAAATAATATTGTATTTTGTGAGTTATTGTTTATATTTACTGATTAATTTAGTTTTAACCTTTAACAAGATTGATAATTTCTGTAATATCTGTATTTTTCTGTAATGTCGAACATTTTCAATGTGAAATTCCAATTTAATTGTCTGCATGATTTCTTCGAAAATTCTGGATTATATCGATAACGATGAAGGGAAAAATTATAAATTTTGAATTAACTACATTTAGGTATGCCCTAAAAAACAAGCTTGCTCAATAGTCTACTACGTCTAGAAGAGTCGAAAAGGAATAAAATTTATATTGAAAATATAATTAGTGTTTTAAGTTAATTTTTACACGGATCAAAAAATGAAGTCATAAAAAATTACAAACAAAATTGTTATATTTTCGTACTCGAATTATGTGTTTCGAGCCGCGCATACATTCAGGCGTTTTTATTCATAGCTTCAATTCATTTATTTCGAGCAGCGATCGAATACTGTACCGAGCGCAAAGCGAAGAGAAAAAAGCGAGCAGTGTGAATAAATAAAGGCGTACTCTGCCGATTAACGGTCACTTTTTACAGATGTTGATTAATGTTGCTGTAGCTGTAACCCTCCGCTTCATCGTAGCCACCGCCAGAAATGCCATGCTCCGTCTTGTACACCTGTGGGTGGCTCGCATGGCCAATCTTTTTCACCACGGCGTTGAACCCGTTGTGCTTATCCGCAGTATATTCCACTACACGCTTTGTGCCATCGGCATCGTACAGCGTGTAGCCACCCTTGACGACGTCCCCATCACGGATCTCCCACTGGCTCTTGTGGTCACCGGTGTGTGCGTCCTGCACACCGTAATCGTACTTGTACTTTGGATATGCGTAGTGATCACTGTAGTCATAACCGTTCTCCGGGTAACCACCATCCTGAATGGATTTGTATCCGACTAGACCGGCTTCGCTGTATCCCGATCCAATACCCAGCGGTTGATAGGAATCAATGGAGTTAGCACCGTTGCCAAAGTATTGGGACGAATGTTTGGTAAGGATCTTGTATCCGTTGCCTGTGATATACGCACTTCCCATAGCTATCACCATCAGCAGCATTGAAGTCACCTGCAATCGGTTAAATTTACGTTAGCTTGTCACTGCACATCTTTACATTTGCTCTGTTTTGAATCGTTTAATCTACCGGTATCACATTCATTTTGATTTTGAGTTCTGTTTTTTTTAGCACAATAATCACTTGTTCAGTCTGTTTGGCACTGTGTCTACTGCACTACTGATAGTTACAAGTACACACCTTAGTTATATATACTGTTCTAAAACAGTTTTGTCCCTTCCAACGATAAAAACCCATCTGGCAATAGCAACACTAGCTAAACATACATGGAAAACAGTACACGCAACGCAACAGCGTGTGAGAATCGTAATCTTTCCTCCTCGAATTTGTTTACACTTGCATCGAGATCGGGTCCGGAAAATTGGCAATTCTTCACCCGGTTCTGTCTCATCTATACGCACTGTAGCAAGTAGACAGCAAGCGGTCTGTGAATGCGTGGTATGAGCAAATGAGTTCACATTGTGCTGCAAACCATTGATGCTGACATGCGCTCGTCAGTGAGCCTGTGACCGGCACGAACGGAATGCCCTGCTGCACGAACTTATGCGCCCTGTTCGATTGCTGAAAGTGAGAACAACTCTACGGCAGTGTTGCTGTCAGCAAACAATTGGTGTCTTCTATTCACTAACGTTTTGGTAAAAATGCCAAAAAATAGAGCACACTAGAACGGTGTTTTATTGTGTTGTACAGGACTGTTATGCAACGAGGTACCAAATAATTGTCCCAATATTTTTCGTTGTATTATTTGCAGATTTGGTTTTCAAGAACTTGAAACGTAATATTGCATTGCGCTGTACGTTAGGCTTTTATTCGAAACACAAACAAGTGTTATCTTTTGTAAAATGTTGATTAGTCTAAAATGCTGAAAAAGGCGTAAAATGTGTTAACTCTTAGTAAAATAACCCGAATTATATTGAAAATATTTAGAAAAGATCTTATATACATTTACGATACCTGAATAATTAAATACGTTTTTTCTTTATTTGTGAAGAACGACTTGGCCGTATTGATAATTAAATACGTTTTTATTATGTACAGAAATAAAGTTTTCAGTTTTTTAAAGGTGTAATCATGCAATATCGAGCAGCACACGCTGGAGTGCAGTTTCATGCATTGATCCACTTAATTTTTTACATAAAATTTAAAAAGTAATTTAAAAAATACTTAAGCGAAATTTGCCAAAATTTATCGTTGCGAAATAATTATAAACAATAGTTGTAACATTAATTATTAATAAATAAATAGTTGAATATCGTTTTGTTTTCAGACAAGTTCAAATCAATAAAACAATGTTTCTTTACCCAAAAAAGATTTGAACAATAATACCTTTCTTTAAAATCGTAAACAGTTCATTTTTATCAACCCAATTAAAAAAAGATTAAAAAGATTTGAAATCTTTTTATATTTGTCCTCAATAAACGTCGGCAGCTATTAACAAACAATCTATTAAGTGATGGGATTAGAAGATGATGCCATCAATCTGAATCGCAATCTTGTTATTTTGACGCGAACATTCATTCAATGGTTAGCAAGCAAATTAACAATGAATCGTTTGCTTTTTTCCGCAGAGCGTATCCTCTATTGGGTATGGCTTCCCATCTTCACCTCAATCACTGCTGTTATCGAGCGTTTACTGAGACGATTAATGCGCTGTTTGTAACGTCTTTTCGGCCCTCCCAACAGCTGAATGTAATCGGTACGCCTGTGGCCATTCGATTTGTGAGATAAAGATGGGTTTGCTTTTTTTCAGTCGATCGAATCATCGTACCATGCCGGTGGGAGGCCAATTGGTTCGTCTAGCCTGCTCTTTGCAACGGCTGAGAAACGATACAGATCGATTGCACAAACGGGTGCGCATAATTGCAGCAGTTATGCTGACTCTTCCTTAACGATTGCAAATTTGGCTCAGTTTTGTGCGCCGCCGCTTGAACCTTCTTCCCGTGTGTCTGTTCGCATTCGGTTAAAGTGCGTGAGGGTGTGATTTGCTAGTGTAACCTGACGGCATAAGGGAATACTGCCGTTAGTTTCTCATCAAAAAAGGGGCAGTCGTCTCACATATCTATGCTACTTGGCTAAACGCCGGCATGAAATGATTTAGCGTGGGATGTTTTTCTGCTTTACGCTGCCGTGCAAATGTTTCCATTTGGATTGGTTTGTTCGCGAGTTTAAATGTTTCATATTTTCAATCTACACTGCTACCTGTGGAAATGTTTCTTTGGCTTTGGGTACCTTAGGCCTAGTGAAACACCTAGTGTGTTTCAAAGGGCCGTACATTCGAGAGCTGAAATGAGGCGTGAGGGCGAAAGAGAATGAACAATAAAATGTCAATTACTTCATCGGAAAGTGAAATGATCGTCTGAGGGTTTGGTATTGCACCGGGAAACGATCGGTTTGGATTAAACGATCACTTGCTCGGTCATAATGCACGAGCACGTGCTGCTCTGTGGCGATGGCTAATTCGTAAATTCGTGTTAAACCTCTTATGGTGTTGGATTATGGTGCTGTGGAATTGGAAGAAAAGCAACATACAGACGGGAAAGTGAGCTGCTCGAGTTATTCAACTGCAAGCAGTTATTGTCACGTCACACAAAGCTTATACATTCTTGGACAATTTTTCACCGGTTTTGCTTGGTTCATTAGTGGTAAATTTTCACAAGATTTGAAAAAAAAATCTGAAAAATATGAAAGGTTTGTCAAATATTTGATTGGAATGTAGCTAGTCAATAATTGTTTTTGTTATGAATTTTTATTTACTCTACGAATAACCGGATGTGGTAGTAATAATCACGTAATACTCTGCGATGTATATAACGAGAGCCAAAAACAAATTCTTTTTCTGATGCGATTAAAGAATGTTCACCTCATGGATACATGAGGAGGACATTCAATAGAGTCTCTACAATAACGATAACGGCTCTAAATAATGACCTCTTATTTCAGATTTGATAAAATGAAAGCTTAACTACTATGCTTTCTATAAAGCTAGAAATATATACAGCTCATAGTTTAAGCTTAATTAGGCTTTACGCTCCTGTTGCTTTTCAAAACTGGACAGGCTATCAAATCCTTTCTGGACCGTTCCTCCGTAGCAAGGACTAATTATCCAACTACGAGGTAAAAATATGTCTAGTAAACCAGAAGTGTCAGAAAAGATCGTTAAGCCCAGAAGAGAGCGAGAGAGCTTTCAAAAATATCATAGGTAAAGATTATTATCTAATGTTAAATTAAAATCTTATTTGTAAGTCTTCAAGATTCGATACGTAACTACATATAATAATACTATTTATCAGTTCATATCGTTACAGTTTTATCGCAAAGGAAAGGCGGAACTGTTTATCAATTTTATCGTTCCAAAAATTGGTCACAGTTATGGTACAGGATGTTTTCAATTCCGTCCTCTCGGGAGGACACAAAAGCTCTTCAAGTGTCGATTAACTTATCACCCGTACACGGTACAGTCGATTAAAATTAAAAGTGCATACATGCAAACTTCAGCAAATCCGGAACAGCTAACACAGCATCAAGTTGTCCATTTCTCACGCTCGATTTTCATCACGATCTCATCCAATCGGACCACTGTTTTCGACGGATTAACAGACAACAGAATGTAGTGAAATAAAAAAAAAACAAAACTCCCTCTCGACTGCACCGAACCAGTTCGGCGGGGGTTCAATTATGAGCAAGCTTTCTTACATTCGGTGGCATCGGTTCCGCGTCACAAATCGATTGTAACAGAGCGCTAATTAAATTACTGTAACTACTACCGAAAGCAATGGGGTTGCCTTTCTCTCACCCTCGCCAGGATCGGGCGACTTCAATGCGATACAATAATTTCTTTTCGGTTTTGTTTTTATGTAACGCGTCTGCCGCTGAGGTACGATCGGCACTGGAAGCTTACTTCGACTCAAATATCGGGAGCTTGATGTTGGGCCGCAGTGAGATTACTTACGATTAGCTTAACTCTGCGGGGCTTAGTTGAGGGCTCTTAACCGTGCTCTTTCTCCCGGTCGATTAACCGTTTTCACCCTTTAAGACGACGTTTCGTTGTATATAAAGTGGTTTCAAGTGGTACAGTCTGTACCATTCAATCGATAGCGATCGAACAATAGACATCCTGGTATACGGGTACAGAGAGTGTTCAGTGTTGCAGTGTTTCAGTGCAAGTGAAGAAAATGTTCCAAGTGAGTGTTATCATTCGGTGTCAGAGTTTAGTGATATTATGAGAGTGTTCTGGTTAGAACTGCATCACTAACATGCAACTTCTCTTCGTTCATTAGTTTGTTAGCTGCTTTGCCCTGGTAGCCATTGGTATGGCTGCCTACGTCCCATCCGGCCATTTCAGCTCAAAGTATGCTACCAGAAAAGTTTTCCCTCATGTTGCCGAGGACGAACCGAAGGCTGCACCGATGGAGCATCATCATGCGCATCATCATCACGAAGAACAGGACCATTTCGTCGACTATTATGCACCCATCAACTACAAGTTTGAGTACGGCGTTAAGGATCCACATACCGGCGATCATAAGACACACTGGGAGGAACGTGATGGAGATGTGGTGAAAGGTGCTTATACCGTTCTGGATGCTGACGGTAGCTCCCGGTTGGTCGAGTATACGGCTGATCCTCACCATGGGTTCAATGCGGTGGTANTAAGGATCCACATACCGGCGATCATAAGACACACTGGGAGGAACGTGATGGAGATGTGGTGAAAGGTGCTTATACCGTTCTGGATGCTGACGGTAGCTCCCGGTTGGTCGAGTATACGGCTGATCCTCACCATGGGTTCAATGCGGTGGTAAAGAAGATCGAACATTCACACATCCCGAAAAAGGAACACCATGTGACGCCGGCACATGAAGAATCCCAGGAGGAGCATCACCATCACCAGGCTGATGAGCAGGTGTCGCATAAACATCAGCACCACTATCACTACCAGGCCCCTGAACATCATGGGTATGGGCATGGCAAGGGCTACTAAGGAGGAATGTTCTTCAATATCTGCAGCATCCTGACCCTGTGTACCTGATAAAGGGTTGTAGTTTGTTTGTAAGCGTTAACTGTAACTGTACTTGTACTGGTTTCCAAATACACCCAAAGACTGTAAAACACATTTCATACAATCATGTGGTAAGTGTTGATTATTTTAAAAATTCCCTGTACAGCGGTAAATGTTTAAAAATTTTCAAGGAAATAATAATTGGATCAATGTATTGGTAATTTGCAACTTTAACAACATTTTTATTCAGGAACAATCATAACATAGTTTCAGTTGTGATTCATCACATACACGATCGACAGTAATTTAGAAATGTTGATCAAGTTTGCTGTAGCTATATCCTGCGCCATGGCCATGTCCTCCATAATAGCCACCATGGTGTCCGTAGACCTGTGGGTGATAAGCATGACCCACACGCTTCACATGAGCCTGGAATCCGTTGTGCTTGTCGGACGAGTACTCGACCACTCGCTCAGTTCCATCGGCCTCGTGCAGGGTGTAGGCTCCCTTGACGACATCTCCGTCCCGATGTTCCCACTGGCTCTTGTGGTCACCGGTGTGAGGATCCTTCACTCCATATTCGAACTTGTAGCTGGGATGCGAATAGTAGTCGTGATGGCCATGATGCTCAGCACCGTAACCGAATCCAGCCCAGTACTGGGCCGATGCAGCCACAGCCAGAGAGACAACAGTTAGTACAATGATCTGTAAGAATGAGGAACGTGAAATATTTAATGGCGGAGTTTCATCAAAGGTTGAGGAAACTATTTATTAATTTATTTTCACTTACTTTGAACATTTTTGCTACGGTATTGAGGATTGTTGCTTTTGCTGCTGTTTGTAAGAACGGTTAACTGACGAATGATACTTTTCGAACAAATGTGTTGGGTATTTATATTGTCGTGGCTCACTCAAAGGATGGTTGACAGTCAAGTTCTGTGCGAAATAAAGTATTGACTAATTAGCGCCAAGAAACAGTGGTCAGGCGCTTCAAAAATAGGCAATCGGTACGATTTCGCTAATTTGAGGTTCAGTTCTGTGACACGACGATTGGTCATGGCATGCGACAGCTAGAATTTGTGGGCGTAGCGAGCAAACGTTTCATGGCTGCAGCAGTCAGTCAAACGAGCAACATGCCCATTGGTACGCAAACTTTAGCGCCAAACGAATGTCGATGCGTTTAACGTTTTTCTCCCCTATTTCTTCATTGACCGAAGGTGGCTGAAGCAACATGGTCTGACCAAAACTGTTTTTTTTATGCCTTCGAAACCAACGCCCAAGGTTAGCCGAGGCGAAAATCCTAATTTTCACCTTACGTGAATTTTGACCTTGATCGGTGGTTAGTTGCTTGGTTGGGTTTTGGGTGGTGTTATGTTTTATGCTTCGCTTGAATGTGATTTTCAACTAAATGAAACCTTGGAAAGAAAATGATCGGGAAACATGAATGGAAACTGACAAATAAAGTATGCGTCGTGGAGAATTTGTGCACTATGGAAGGGAGATCGAAACGAGATGACCGATGTGGTAAAGAAAGAGGAATTGGTAAATATTAGTCATGGGATGCGCAGCTGCGATGTTACGCGTGGTTAACTGGGCATGAAATTGAATCGGATTATTTTCCATGTTAACAAATTATGCTGCTCTAGGGAATGCGATGTGCGCAGGCCACGTTCAGCAAGCAAAGCAGGTAATGCATGAGAAGGGCACAAATGGATTCATTATGAATCGTAAGCTACAAATATTGTAGTAAAAGGTAAACTACAATTTCCTAGGAAATATCATTGGTATGAAATTGTGAAGTGCACATATTCTGATGTTGTCCTATAACGTTTAAAACTTAAGATATGAATTCCCTGGATCATTAGAACTTTTTGGAAAACCCATTGTCCGTTTTAGTTACTATAGAGAATCGTGTTTTATGAAATAAAAAATAGTATTTCAAATGCCTAATAGAAATTATGCGTGGTATTTTCATGTAAATTCAAATTGGCATGAAATATAAATTTCTATAAAGTATTTGTTTGTGACGTTTTACATATTCTTAAAGGTTACACCCTTCGTTGACTATACGAAGCAATTAGTTAACCCCACTTCAAACGAAGTAAAACACGCGATGGAACTTGTTCATTACGAAGTAAAGCTTCTACCATAGCATGTTTGACTGTATTAGCTGTTATCCTTTCACCTGTATGGGGTCTACTGGTATATAAGAACAAAGCCGAATGGGTAGTATCATCATTCAAGTTTTGTTTGCCACAGTAGAACATTTTATCTAACAGTCCCAACAAAATGTTCAAGGTATGTTTTTGAGAATGAGACTAGCAGGATTTGTAAGGTTTCCTCATTAATAACGGCATTTTATTTTGTTAGCTTTTCTTTGCCCTGATTGTGTTGGCTGCGGCAGCATCGGCTGTTGATGATTTCTACGCGTATCCCAGCTACAAGTTCGAGTATGGAGTGAAGGATCCCCACACCGGTGACCACAAGAGTCAGTGGGAACATCGGGACGGAGATGTCGTCAAGGGAGCTTACACCCTGCACGAGGCCGATGGAACTGAGCGTGTTGTGGAGTACTCGTCCGACAAGCACAACGGCTTCCAGGCTCATGTGAAGCGTGTGGGTCATGCTCATCACCCGGAAGTCTACGGACACCATGAGACTGGATATGGTGGTTCTTATGATCATGGATTCGGTCATAGTTATAGCAAACTTTCCAAGTATAATTAAACTATTGCTTCAAGCTGTCAATGAAATCAAAATAGAACTCTATGAAATGCATAGGTGTTGTGTTTATTTGTATAACTTTTAATTTAATTTAAAGAAGAATTACAATCTAAATTAAATATTCATCGTATCTGGTCCAATGTTCGTGTTTCAGGAAACAATTGATCTATTGGTTAGTTTTTAAAATCGATCTATATCGAAATCGACCACATAAAAAGACGATCTAGTAAAAAAAAAGACGGCCCGGCGGTGAATAGTATAAAAGGCACCAGTTCCACACGATATGATCGGGTATCAAATTCCATGTAGACCGTCCTCTCCTAGCAACGACTGACTATCCGCGTATGTTTAAAAAAAGTCTACAAAGTCAGAAATGGACTTCATTACCTTTGGTGAGGTCATGAGGTTGTTAAAACGTTGAAGAATAAATCAAAAAATTGTTCTGGCGTGCCAGTTCCAGACGAGTATCAAATAATATGCATTGTTGTACAAGGACTTTAATTTTATATAAATGAGAATTTGACCAACAATTAGAGTTGAAGTGGAATACAATAACAAGATTGCAATCGCAAAGCATTCTTGGTATGTTATAAAATATTCCGATATCACACAAACACCGTTTTGTACAAATCGTTTGTCTTGGAGAGACTTGTCTGAAGTTGAACTAAGTCCTCTTTTTCCTTTGAATACCACAAATGCAATCCAAGAGTGACTATTCGGTAACACAAATAGAGAGATATCAAGTTTCCGAAATCTGGCTTGCCTATTTCGTTTTTCTATTCCCCACTAAGCACATTTTTAAATTGGTGCATTTATATGAATGAAGATTGACCAATATTGATCGTATTTTCATAATCCAATGATTCTGAAGTTTTAATTATGATAGATACTGATGATGCATTTCATTATTAAATTGTATCTTTTATCGGCAATACGTGATTATATGATGCTTAACAGTGGGCGCAGCAACCGAAAAATTATTTCTAAAATAAGGAATGTAATTCTTAAAAAGAATGACTTAAAAAGCCAAATTTTTTTATTATTAATCAAACATAGGACAGGAAAATAAAACAAATATTTAAGTAAAAATCAGATTTCGGATGTTTCTAGTATTAATCATTAACTAAATGCGTTATGTTTTGAAGAAATGATGAAATGAAATTTATTTACAAAGATAAGATCACAGTAGCAGTTAAAGAGGATGGAAAAAGATCACAATGCTCTGATTTCTCAATGATGTTGGTTAAGCTTAGCATAGCTGCTAGCATGTCCATGACCGTGTCCACCGTACGAGTGTCCACCCTCATGGTGTCCGTAGACTTCCGGGTGATGAGCATGACCCACACGCTTCACATGAGCCTGGAATCCGATGTGCTTGTCGGACGAGTACTCGACCACTCGCTCAGTTCCATCGGCCTCGTGCAGGGTGTAAGCTCCCTTGACGACATCTCCGTCCCGATGTTCCCACTGGCTCTTGTGGTCACCGGTGTGGGGATCCTTTACTCCATACTCGAACTTGTAGCTGGGATGCGAATGATAGTCATGATGTTCATGACCGTATCCAAAAACGGCAACGGCCATGGCGAGAATCAGAGCAATCTGTAATAATCGTAACAGCAACAGTGATAAAATGTTAGAGCTGAATTGTGCCCAGTAAGCAACGTCCCAATCGATCTTACCTTGATCATTTTGTTATTGGTAGGTTTGTTTTAAGCTGCAACTGTTTCTTCCGAACGCTAGTCGAGTACTGATGTCAAATTGTCCCGCGATCGTGGGTTTTATACTCGTGCGGTACCATTGTTGAGATATGGCTACGCTCACCCAAAAACCGAAATGTGGTTGATAATTTCCTCTTTGCGAGCAAGGTGGCTGCGCTTGAGGGAAAACTCACCGCACCCACCCAATGACGGGTGACGAAATCGTTAAATTAGCTGCACTTTCCTGCTCCAACGATGTGGACACGCAGCACGAGCGAGCAAGGTTATACGAGTAAGAGAGCCGACGATCTACCCGAGCATTTGCCGGCTTTTGACGATTTGGTAAGGGACTTGCAAATTTGAGTAGCGATAAATGGAAAACTCAAAGAAATCACTCGTAAATAGATTGGATCAGTAGAAAGGTTGGGAGTTTAGAGTGTATGGCACTCGAGAAATATAAGTAAGCGAAAATTAAACATGATTTTATAGGTATTAGTTAAGACATCAGACGGTATGTTTTGGTCTCTCACTTCCTGCCCTAGGTACGTCCGAAAGCGGGTCGATTGATTACGAACATGTGAAAACATATCTGTTAACGTGTGCAGACTTTGAGTTGAAGTTAGATTTGAAGGAATTGGTGGTAATTGGGTAGATTGCTGCTTATTCGACCGTAAAATCAAAACATGTGTACGGTAAGGGCTCAAACTGCCCCCGACCGGTTGTGTATGTGCATTGAGTATCGCACTGCCGGAGAGGGAGAGGTTTCGCTAAGGGTTTTTCGTTTTCGGATGGATCTATTGCGCGTGCCACTATTTTTCAACTTTTGGATTCTCCTGTTTTTATGGTCTGTTTGAAAATAAAATTCAGCAACAAATTAAAGCTTTTGTGGGGACAAACGGTAGAGGGGACTGATTTCGCTCGATCTGGGCTCATGCTATAAATGTGAAAGATATTATGACTACAAACATCACATCTTGTTGAGATTCTTGAGGACTTACATCGCAAATATATCACTATGCTGTGCAAAGTATGTGGCAAAGTAAAACAATCTGAAATGGTAAAAAAATAATATATTCTGCTATTTCAGGTTATCTTTGTAGCTGTTATGCTAGCAGTAGTTGCTGCAGGCCAATTCGAACATCATGACTACCATTCGCATCCCAGCTACAAGTTCGAGTATGGAGTGAAGGATCCCCACACCGGAGACCACAAGAGCCAGTGGGAACATCGGGACGGAGATGTCGTCAAGGGAGCTTACACCCTGCACGAGGCCGATGGAACTGAGCGTGTTGTGGAGTACTCGTCCGACAAGCACAACGGCTTCCAGGCTCATGTGAAGCGTGTGGGTCATGCTCATCACCCGGAAGTCTATGGACACCATGAGGGTGGACACTCGTACGGTGGACACGGTCATGGACATGCCAGCAGCTATGCCAACGGAAACCTCCATCAGCATCACCATTAGGAACCATTTGTGAACATCTGTGTTTCATACTAAATCGTCTGAGTTGATGAAAAATAAAGCGTAGAATAATTTATATACATATAATGCACATACATAAATACTTACTCATCCGACGCTTCGGCGAGTTTCTACAAATGTGAGTATCTTGGCGTGTTTCTTATGGAACACTAAACCATTTCTATTGGCTAATTCTATCGGATTCTGCTTCTAACGGTCCATTTGTAGACAATAGAGATCTGATTTTAGTAAATTAATTTAATTATAAATTTAATTCTTAGTCGTCAGTTTTAGGTTAGTTACTGTTTCAGACGCTTCATCGCATAATCTTATTGGAAGATAATCTTCTCACAAAGTTGTAGTATTTAACGCAATTCTCATCTCCAGTGACCAGTTAATTCTTAATCATTTTTTTTGCATTTCTGTTTTTGTTTAGCCAAATGCAAACTAAATTCTTAAATTTTTATAGAGTTAGCTGATATGGCACTCGATAAACGAACTTAATTTTTTTTTCATTGTGCGTTGTGATTAGAACCATTTTAACATTTTAAATTTGAATCCAAATTCTCAAGGAAAGTTCTTGGCCCAATGAAAGATTTTTTTTGTTATGAGTGTAATTGATAATGGTAACTCACCTAGGGATTAGATTAGGGATTTTTGGTTTAATGACATAAATTGTACCACAACAACCTTTCGGTTAACCTTATTTAATAATGTATTGTTTTTTGTTTATTTAACCATAATGAATGATTTTCAATGGAAATATATGAACTGGCTCTATTGCAGTTGTATTTAATAATGAAAAACGTAATAAAAACAACCAACGTAGAACAGAACTATACCTGATGGAAATAATCCAGCTTGATATAGAAGAATTAAAGATTAAAACATTGACAGTATATCTTAAAAAATGGTATACTGCAAGACTTTTTGAGGCCGGATTGACAACATGTTAGATTTAAAAGAATTGAAAATGAAGCATATTGATGGAAGTAAATAAGAAGCTTTCTTAATAATCAAACGAGCAAGATTCAGAATTTTTTAAACAACAGTAGAATAAAACAAAAAGTCTATTGATCACATACTACAGTACAAAAAAATTATAAAATCTTAAGGGTGCCTGTTCACGTACCTCAAACTACAACAATGCCGATCGTGGAACTAATCTATAAAGAAATAACGTCAGGCTAAATATACATCAATAAACCATAAATTGAAAAAAAACGTTAATGAAATTTTACTCATTGATTAAAGCCCATATATTTTAGTTAAATTAAAACAATAAGACTTTTAATATTTTAACTAAAAATATGTTTTCAAAGCTCTCAGAACGACGAAATTTGAACTTAATATATTAAATGTAAATCTGATTTGACCTGACCTGACAATGCATGCAATTTTTGAAATCTTCTATGTCAGCCCTCCCCAACCTTTTTAGTAGTGCGAATCTCATTTTTTCAAAGAATGTTTACCGCGGCCACATGTGCTTTCTAGAATAGGATTGTAATTTATGATGAATTTAAGGCAGTTTTTGGAACGAAAGCATTAACAACAGTTAACCAATTTCCCAGGTTTAAAAATTGAGCCTTAAAATTAAGATAAATTAATTATTTATTTTTAAAAACAAATTATTCCTTTTTTTGCTTCTTAAGAACCGACAGACTGTATCAAGACTTATTTTTCCATGTAGAAAGATAGTCCTTGCTGGGGGGATGGTTCGAATGGGATTTGATACCCAGTCCTGTCCGGTGAAACTGCGCCGTTTATTACACATATCTCCGGGGCGCCCCAAATTCTTTGGATTGAATAAAAAGAATTTATAAATGTTATAAAATTATTTAAAAAAAAATTATATTTTTTTACTTGTGTGTTTATATTTTGTTCCACGATAATCGCAAAAATTTTGTAATTTGATAAAAATGAATTAAAAAGTGTTTTGTTTGACAGTTCTAGAAGTGTACAATAAATTCGTCAAATAAAATCCAGTAAAATGGCGAAAGCAGTGTGAAAATGGTTGGTTCAACATCCAAAAAATTTCTTTAGAGGATCACTTCTACTGCCAGGGAAAACAATTGGTTGTAAACCACTGTTCCATGTGACAGATACTTCGAAATTGATCAGTAAACAATTTATATTCCGTGTTTGTTAATTTCTGTCATGCAAGGTCAGCTCATAACTAACTAACCATAACTCAACAGCATGCACGCATTCATGCCCTACTCCTTTCACATCATATTTAAGCGCTCATATTCCACCCAAATGCCAACAGTCGATCGCCAGCCATCGCTCAATCTGCATTCACCAGACCAACAAACCAAAGAACTTCCCAAAATGATGAAGATCACTATTGCCACCCTCGCCCTCTTGGCTGTCGCNAGCTACAAGTTCGAGTATGGAGTGAAGGATCCCCACACCGGAGACCACAAGAGCCAGTGGGAACATCGGGACGGAGATGTCGTCAAGGGAGCCTACACTCTGCACGAGGCCGATGGAACTGAGCGTGTTGTGGAGTACTCGTCCGACAAACACAACGGCTTCCAGGCTCATGTGAAGCGTGTGGGTCATGCTCATCACCCGGAAGTCTACGGACACCATGAGGGAGGACTCTCGTACGGTGGACACGGTCATGGACATGCGAGCAGCTACGCAAATGGCAACCTGTACCAGCATCACCACTAAGAAAAATCTGTGATGGAGTTGTTAAAGTTCCTAATTAAGTGATTTGAATAAAATTTTGCAATGTGTATGTTGAATTATGTTTTTGTTCCTTCAAATTGTTCATTTAATTGCACAAAATTGTTTTTGATATTTACACTCCTTGCTGGTTATTTCCTTATAAAGGTGAATGGATATGATTCAAACGATCTCTCAGATAAAAGAACCAAAATCCGAAAGGACAGGAAAAAAGGAATAAACAACGACATAACAAGCGCAGGATGCAAATGCGGACACTCTTAAGACATAAAAGCGACATAAAGATTATTATTTTGGCTTACACACTCATACGTAGCGATGTTGGAAGAAAAAATATTTAAAAGAATTATTTCTTTGTTAAAAATCGAAATCTTGTGACAGTCCTGCTTTATAGGCGAGAGGATCATGTCCTTCACTAGCGTGTTTAGAATCATGAAAAATTGGTACGATGGACTACGTCATGAACTTGTTATAGCTTACATTAATGGAAATCATGGAATAGCGATTTCTCCATATTTAAAATTAATAAAATCTACGAGAAATTAACAAAATCATTGTTATGCTGTCGTATGGTTTTGTTGCATTGTAATGTCGAAGGATCGGACGAACGGACGAAAAGATGAATGAGAACTAGGTGGTGTGGCATGGTAATGTTTACTTTTATCAATTTGAGTTCATCTCGATCTACATATATATATATATATTTTCTGCCAGATCAAATAGAATTGTATAACTATGCGGCTATAGAATGTTACAATAATACATACAAATTATTCAAAGGCAATTTTAGGATTGATTTCCAATTACAACGGATTATAATGGAAAGAACTTAATTCATTTTGAAAACATCAATAAAACATCGAAAATAAAAGTTTATTTATTAATTTTTTATAATTCATGATTACGGCTTTTAGTCGTATTGTCAGCCTCAAAAGGTACAAGTTTCACAAGGTATTTCCTCCTTGTATTTTACCATATCCCGAGCACACTCGATTGATATAATTTTCATTTCTTGAATACGACATTCAACACGCCGCAGGGTGGACGGTGCTTCATAGCATCCCCGACCTGTCTATACTTGTCCTAAGATTTAGTGAACATGTATTAACAGAGAGAGAAAAACCTGAAACTTCAAGAATAAAAAATAACAACTAAATTTTCAAAATTACAAATTGGTAGTAACCTTGCTGTTCGGAGTACCAGCGGACATTTAGCCCGCGCTTGAATCTGACTATAACAATTTTTATAGATACACTTAACATCCCAAATAAAACCTAGAATTCAGGTAATTGTTTCAAAAAAATAGTACATACTAACAGCGAGGAAAGACAATTGACAAACAAGTGGTTTTCAATTCAAGTGTCGTACATTTCTTTCAACTTCCACGTCTACACGCAAGGTCAACTAATAACTAGCCAGCCATTTCCCAACGAAAGGCATACACGCATTCAAGCCCTACTCCTTTCAAACCATATTTAAGCGCTCATGTTCAACCCAAATGCCAACAGTCGATCTCCAGCCATCGCTCAATCTGCATTCACCAAACCCACAAGCCAAAGAACTTCCCAAAATGATGAAGATCACTATTGCCGCTCTCGCCCTTCTGGCTGTCGCCGTTGCCGCTTACGAGCACGAGGACTACCATTCGCATCCCAGCTACAAGTTCGAGTATGGAGTGAAGGATCCCCACACCGGAGACCACAAGAGCCAGTGGGAACATCGGGACGGAGATGTCGTCAAGGGAGCCTACACCCTGCACGAGGCCGATGGAACTGAGCGTGTTGTGGAGTACTCGTCCGACAAGCACAACGGATTCCAGGCTCATGTGAAGCGTGTGGGTCATGCTCATCACCCGGAAGTCTACGGACACCATGAGGGTGGACACTCGTATGGTGGACACGGCCATGGACATGCCAGCAGCTATGCCAACGGAAACCTCCATCACTATCATCATTGAGATATTTTCTTTATCAATCATAAGGAAATCCATGAATTTTGATGTAAATAAAACCAATTGTCAAATTAAACAAATAACTTAATCTGATCAGCAATTTTCAATCAACCATCATTGCTCATTTCTTATTAAGGAATCTCTCAAAAACATTTTGAGCACGTCATACGTGTCTCTTTAATTTTCTCTTTCAAGATTTTCTCTCCTTGAAGTGCATACAATCATTTAATAATACTGTAATGTCCCGCAAGTATTGAAATGTGGAATTAAACGTTGTTGATTTAGAAGAACTATCGAACTTTTCTGTTGCAGTCTGTTTTAGTTAGATTATTTTATCGTTGGGTCGAATATCTACTCGCAATATTGTATTTTCATGAAAATGACATCAATCTAATTGTCTGTCCTCCGTCTTCGACATTTGCTAGAATCCCATATAAATAACCCTACGCGACATGCAAAATGGTTCTACGGAACACTCATGCTNTGGCTGTCGCCGTTGCCGCTTACGAGCACGAAGACTACCATTCGCATCCTAGCTACAAGTTCGAGTATGGAGTGAAGGATCCCCACACCGGAGACCACAAGAGCCAGTGGGAACATCGGGACGGAGATGTCGTCAAGGGAGCCTACACCCTGCACGAGGCCGATGGAACTGAGCGTGTTGTGGAGTACTCGTCCGACAAGCACAACGGCTTCCAGGCTCATGTGAAGCGTGTGGGTCATGCTCATCACCCGGAAGTCTACGGACACCATGAGGGAGGACACTCGTACGGTGGACACGGTCATGGACATGCCAGCAGCTATGCCAACGGAAACCTCCATCAGTATCATCATTGAGAAATGTTCTTTATCAATCATAAGGAAATCCATGAATTTTGATGTAAATAAAACCAATTGTCAAATTAAACAAATAACTTAATCTGATCAGCAATTTTCATTTATCCATCATTGCTCTTTTCTTATTAAGGAATCTCTCAAAAACATTTTGAGCACGTCATACGTGTCTCTTTGGTTTTCTCTTTCATGATTTTCTCTCCTTGAAGTGCATACAATCATTTAATAATACTGTAATGTAACGCAAGTATTGAAATGTGGAAATAAACGTTGTTGTTTTAGAAGAACTATCGAATTTTTCTGTTGCAGTCTGTTGTAGTTAGATTATTTTATATCGTTGGGTCGAATACCTATTTTTTAAAATAAAATATATTATTAAAAGAAAAGAAAGAGAAATAATCTTATATACCAGTTTACAATAGAAATAGGTAGAACAAATGATGATGTAGTTTGCAAACAAACGTAGGATTTGGATCCGCTTACTTCTATTATAGTATAGGGAAGCAGAGGTACAAGAATGAAGGAGTAAGGGTGGCATCGATGTTGTGGATTGCTTGCAGCAGTGTACTCCAGTCCGATGACACTCTGGAACACAACGTAAGTTTGTGTTCCTGTATATCCACCTGTGAGTACTCTACGAAAACTGATGATCGTCGGTTCATTTTTGACATTAGCTCACCATGCGCTATCTTGTTGTGGACCAACAGGTACAGAACGGATCTCTGTACGGATGAAAGCCGCCGAGAGCTGATGTTGGCCCAAACTAGTCGGCAGCTTGTTTTTGGGAATTCTTGCTCTATTTTGGAGTCAGGAAGCGTCTCGACTAAAATCCGTCGAAGTGCTCGGGCGGTAATATTGGGAATTGTGTGCGGGATGTTGCATGACAATCTTTCTAAGACATGGATACGTCGATGAAATGGATGTTATGTTGGGTGGGTTTCCTGCCCACGATATCTGTTAGCCACCGACAGGCAGACACTCCTTTTTAGCGACATACCTGCTGGTTAGCAGTGCCTTGCGTAGCGATAGCCGGAATATACAGGTTCAGTCTTCCATGGTTTCGGGCTAAGGCTAGGCGGTTCAGTGGCACACTGAGTCTGCCTCCGGATCCTTGCCACAGGAATGAGCCTACAGTAAGCGACACCTTGGCTATGTCTATGGCTCTGTAACCACATACCGAAGCCGCATATCATAGCTTGGGCAGGAAAAAACCATTCAGGAGGGTTATCTTCTGCATGAGGTTTATATCTCTCATGCGATACGACCAGACCAGACATCGGAATTGGTTGTCTACTCACAATGTTGCTATTTGTAAATAATCCTACACGACATGCAAAATGGTTTTACGGTTCAGACACTCATGCTATTTTCAATAGTTTGGAGGATTAGTACATATTTGAATAATTTGTTATCATTTCATTTTATTATAAAAAGATTTTAAAAATCTTGTTCTTGTTTGTGTCAGGGTTCTGCTAACAACAAGTGCACTAAAGTTCACACTAAAGAACTACTAACCATGCTCTATAGAGTTTTTCTAAACAATGAAAACGTGAGGAATTCGTATGATACTAATTGTTATTAACTACGTTATGATCAGATATGTATATTTAATGAGAGGATGGACTATTACAATTTGTCAACATTATTGTAAAAGTGTTGTAACCATCGCTCCATTTTTCAGTAAAAGAGCCAGAGAGATTGGATGTTAATACTTCCATATTTCGGTTTCCCTCATGAGACACTTTCCACTGGAAAATTTACAAAACGTAGGGGAAAATACAACCCACGAGTAAGTGACTCTCAGTTCATACATATGTCGTTCATATCGTTCAATTTCCACGCCTATATGCAAGGTCAACCGTAACGCAACGAAAGGCACACACGCATTCAAGCCCTACTCCTTTCACATCATATTTAAGCGCTCATATTCAACCCAAATGCCAACAGTCGATCGCCAGCCATCGCTCAATCTGCATTCACCAAACCAACAAGCCAAAGAACTTCCCAAAATGATGAAGATCACTATTGCCGCCCTCGCCCTTCTGGCTGTCGCCGTTGCCGCTTACGAGCACGAGGACTACCATTCGCATCCCAGCTACAAGTTCGAATATGGAGTGAAGGATCCCCACACCGGAGACCACAAGAGCCAGTGGGAACATCGGGACGGAGATGTCGTCAAGGGAGCCTACACCCTGCACGAGGCCGATGGAACTGAGCGTGTTGTGGAGTACTCGTCCGACAAGCACAACGGATTCCAGGCTCATGTGAAGCGTGTGGGTCATGCT
>CM028127.1:40127686-40189600 GCA_016254315.1 Anopheles parensis
GTGGTCTCCGGTGTGGGGATCCTTCACTCCATACTCGAACTTGTAGCTGGGATGCGAATGGTAGTCCTCGTGCTCGTAAGCGGCAACGGCGACAGCCAGAAGGGCGAGGGCGGCAATTGTGATCTTCATCATTTTGGGAAGTTCTTTGGTTTTTGTTGTTGTTTGAAATCTATCTTTGAACACTCTCAGCTTGCTACTGTGCTGTTACGGTAGGAACGCTTTTGCTTAAATAGTAACCAGCATTCAAATGAACACACGTTTGTGTGCGGTTGCTTGTTTAAACCTCCCGCCAACTATCTATTTAACCTTGAGATGAATTTCCCGTTTTCATGTGCGAGAGGGGCTTTACGCTACAACTTTTCCTTTTAGTTTTTTGAATTGTATTAGTGAATGCATATTTTTTTACTGTGTTTTCTATGGAAAAAAAGGCTTGGGATTGCATATGATTTCGTTGTGTTATAACTTTACGTTTTAGTATTGCATAATAACAAGCGAAATTATTAGATTTGCACGGTTTGATAAAAAATCCTCGCTTTAAGAGAACTGCCACATTTCGTTGACATGTGCTTGAAATAGTAATTATGGTAAACGGCATTTTGTTTTCCAGCGTTGAGGGTGAGCGGTATGTGTGTGTTGAGAGTTTTTATGTAAGCAGTTACACTACAAACAAATGCATTCCTTGCAAATGAGAAGAAGTGTTATGATTTTAATGTTGTTGTTTTGTTTACGATTCCCTGCTGGGCATCGTTGTAGACGATCGAAAGTGCACATGAATTTGTACTTGGAGCAGAGACAGAAGCAGTGGAATTTCAGCAAACGTTTCATCAATTCATGCTGCATCTAGGGTGTGTCATGTGTTGGTCTGTGTCAATATTTGTTATCTTATGATATAACATAGGAATGACAGAGGATGCTGCATGCGATGGGATAAGACGATCGGGTGGGTATAAACAGTTATTTAATGTTACAAATAGATGCTGTCAAGTGAAATACTGAACTATAAATATGGAATACAGTCAAGACATAACCAGTAGCATAACATTCATTAAAATAAAGCTGCAATACAGCTTCCTGTGAAAAGAATCGAGAAAAAAATAACAGAGATTTACATCAATTCAATTGGAGTGGAACAGTAAATATAATAACTGATGTCGTCTATATATTTTATTGAAGTAATTGGAAATAGAGTAGATTCCTAATATCAAATATATGTAACGCCTTTCTCATGTAGGCGTGATATTCAGAATAAAGAATGCAATACAAGCATGAAAGTAGTACTGAGTGTGCTTCGGAAATGATCGGTACGGATATACAGCACATATCCTTCATAACAGAGTTATAGAGAAGAAAATTGGTTCCTAACACGCTGGGAAACGTAATGACTTAATATAAATTCTCACATGACACGTCCATTACCAAATACCAACTAGACCGATCTTCTAAACAAACAATCTTTTGAACAACAATCAATCAGAACAAACGAATAAGTAATAGTAAATGAAGTAGAATAGGAGTGATTAGAAGAATTAATGAGGAAATACTGTGGACATTGATTTCCAACAAAGACGATATTGAAATTAAATCGTAACATGGCCTATAACTAAACATGATTAAATCATTATATATCGACCATTAAAAACACACTTTATGCAGAGACTGTGGTAGAAATATGCATACAAATATGAGCGTGTAATCTAGTAAAAAATGTGTAAATTTTGATTTTTTAACTTTTACATTCCTTGAGAAACGCGAAACAGTGATAGCTCTCAAAACGGAAATCAAACTGTAGCTCGAATTGTAATTAATCCAGTAGGAATTCAAAAGATGTAACAGCTTCAAGCTAGTAATGATTGTTTGGAAAAAGCCTATCAAAATGTTATCCTTTAAAAGGTAGAAGGTGTAAACTGTAGCAAAAGTAAAAATGAAAATTACATGGAGAAAAGGACAACGTCAAATTGTTTGAAGAATTAGCATCACATTGAATTCTATTAAAAAAAAAATTAATACGAATTTTTTGAAATTAGGCTAAATAAATTAAATATTTTAGCTTTACTGCCCGGTTGTTATGAAGTGAATTAAAAACAAAGAACAACATTTTGTTTTACAACACATGATGTGACTACATGATGGGGCGGCCCGGTGGTGCATGTGATAAACGGCGCCAGTCCACACGGCCGGACCGGGTTCAAATCCCATCCGGACCGTCCCCCCGTAGCAAGGACTGACTATCCGGCTACGTGGTAAAAATAAGTCTAGTAAGCCAGAAATGGCCGGCGTGACCTGTAAGGTCGTTAAAGCCAAGAAGAAGAAGAAGAANTGCAATACAAACGAATAAAAGAAAAGAATGGCATAAGTGATACCGGGGGCGGCCCGGTGGTGCATGTGATAAACGGCGCCAGTCCACACGGCCGGACCGGGTTCAAATCCCATCCGGACCGTCCCCCCGTAGCAAGGACTGACTATCCGGCTACGTGGTAAAAATAAGTCTAGTAAGCCAGAAATGGCCGGCGTGACCTGTAAGGTCGTTAAAGCCAAGAAGAAGAAGAAGAAGATGTGACTACTCATGAGGTAACAACTTTGCAATTTCTTGCATTGACAGACAAAATATAAAATGTTTTCAATTGTATATTTCAGATTGCCTTTCAGCTTGTTGAGGTTTGTTGAGATATCACATTCGGGGTTAGGAAAAAATGCTCCAGCTCTAACGTAGGCCAGATGCAGCGGATAGGACATTCGACTAATCCTCCTTCAAAGGAAGGAGCATGACAACAAGGTTCCTAGTAGTGATGTCCACCGTACACCTGTGGGTGATGGGCATGGCCGACCTTCTTGACGACGGCTTCGAAACCGCTGTGCTTGTCCGACTTGTACTCGACCACACGCTCGGTACCATCAGCTTCATGCAGCGAGTACTGTCCCTTGACGACATCGCCATCACGCACTTCCCACTGGCTCTTGTGGTCACCGGTGTGGGGATCCTTCACTCCATACTCGAACTTGTACTTCGGGTACGCGTAGTAGTCCTTGGGTTCCTCATGATGATGAGCGTATCCACTGAGACCGTGTTCTCCTCCATAGTACTGGGCGGAAGCAGCCACGGCCAAACAGGCGACGATAGCGAAGATCTGCAAAAGGGACAACGATCGCAATGAGTTCAAAAACTCCAGGAGCACACCCGCATAATGCTGTAGATCTGGGATATAGAGTTGCTGCACTTACTTTGAACATTTTTGCTGCTAATTGACTGCTTTGAATGTTGACGATGAGAAGGCTAATGTGAAACTGATACCTTACCGTAACACGCGCCTGCCTATTTATACCCCGTGTGACGATTCTCTATCCCTCTACTCGGTTCGGGCATACACCGGGGAAGCTTTACGGTAGCGCGAAACCAAACCGTCCGAAATGTATGTGCAGCATAACTCGATTGTTATAACATCATGCATCGCGTTAGGTTTTTGGTAGTGGGGAAACTATGAGCTTCAGTACGTCAAACAGCACGGTTGCAGCCTACCCGAAGGAGGATGGTCCGAGCGAACATGCGACCGAGGTTTGCTGTTGCTTCTGGTACACGATGACAGTCCAGTGGTCAGCTGAGGCCAAGCATGGCCCAGATTTTCCCCACACGCACCGAAACCTCCCCCCAGCAAGGGGGTGTACCCGGAGTTTCGCGCGCGTCAGCCGGGTTTCGGTTTGTTCGGTCACTTATGGAACTGTTTTTGGGGGGAAATGTATGCACATGGGCACTGCCTGTGTTATGTTCTGCTGTTTGTTTTTACTGTCCATTCGTCCGCACTGTTACCATCCGTGTGTCCGCTGACTTTTTTTTTGTTGCCAGCACATCCACCAACGCCATTCACGCCGATTGCACATAATGCCATTAAATTCAATCAGTAATGTGCACGGGCAGCAATTATTTTGCGATCCATTTTGATCTGACAGCTGGTGGCAAAAGTAGAATTATGGTGGCAAGTCTGAGCCGTCCGACACCATGCTACGCTCGCCGAGTATCTCGAGGGGTGGGTGTTAGAAAATGATCGTTGGAAAATTGAACCACTTCTCCATGGGCTTGGTGCAGCATGTGAAATGACATTCTTCCATCACACGGACGAACGATGCGCAATTTTCACTTAAAGCAAGTTTGGTTCGCACATGAGTGCATTGCCGAAAAATGACCTCCTGGCGTGTGTAAGAGGAATTTAAATGAGAAAACTTTCGCGAAATTGCATGCAGCATCTATTGAGCTTTATTGACAGGTGTAAAAGTGTAAGAGATTTGTTTGCTTGGTATTATATTTATCCTTAAGAACGATAATTATGATTTGCAGTCAATTAACTGAAGATGCTTGTACATGTCCCTGAGGTACAGGTATAAAGTATGTCTTCAGCATCGAAACATTCATCAGTTCGTTCTTAGATTTCATCTCGTGAACATCCACCACAAAACATTCAACATGTTCAAGGTATTATTTTTCAAGTGCAAAGTATAAGTAATATGACTAACTGTTTATTCTGTTCTCTGATCTATAAGGTTCTCGTCCTTATTGCCTGTCTGGTCATCGTTGCCTCGGCCCAGTACCATGGAGCTCACTACGAGCACAAGGAACACTATGCGCACCCGAAATACAAGTTCGAGTATGGCGTCAAGGATCCCCATACTGGTGACCACAAGACCCAGTGGGAAGTGCGGGATGGCGATGTCGTCAAGGGAGCCTACACTCTGCACGAGGCCGATGGAACCGAGCGTGTGGTCGAGTACAAATCGGACGGTCACAACGGATTCGAAGCCAATGTCAAGAATGTAGGACATGCCCATCACCCGCAGGTCTACGGTGGACACTCTTCTCACGGACAGTACGGTCATGGTCCTGGAGCCAGTTATACCAATGTGGATAAGCATTACTAAAGCAATACAGCCGATGTGCGTTCTAGGTTTTTCATGATGTTGTGCAGGAGAATAAATTGTCAATGAACTTCAAATTGTTTTTTTATAGTATATCGAGTATAGTATAAAGTGTTCATCATGATGACAAAAAATGTAAGAAAGTATAGGAATACAATGTTCGAAAAAAGTAAGTCATAGGGATGGAATAGTCAGCTATGATCATGCGATTTAGTGAATGCGCATTTATATTCGTACGTATTATTTATTCATCGTTATTTTAGAAATCATTTAACAAAAAACTAAAAATTAAAATATGCCCTTACATTGTCAACATCCAATTTTAAAGAAGGCAAAACCCAAACATGTAACATATATTTTCTGCATATGTTTCTAGATTTTTACAGTTTATACACATGAAGAATAAACTTTCAAAATGAGGCCTGTACGTACTTTTAAATTTATAAATTTAAATCATCTTTTTCATTTTCTTGACTTAACATTCTAATGCCGTTAGTACTTACTTGAATAATTTTCACCACGTTACCGGGTAGTCAATCCTTAGGTCGAGGTATTGGTTCAAATTGGATTTGAAACTAGTTCTGTCGAATTTAAATAGGAGCCGCTACTACTAAACTGCCAGGATCGCTAGAAAATAAAATAAACTACATTTTTGAATCATCAACAATACAACAAAAACGAAGTAAAATGTTTCTTTTTAAATAAACATTCAAGAAAAAAAGAAAAAAATAAACAAAATATATCATCTAAACCTTGTCGTGAATTAACCAATTTGTGTAGAATTTCTAGTAAAACATTTTGTATATAATCGAAGCTCAATGTAACAATACAAAAACAGCATGAAATTCATGACAGTAGATTTCTGTAAACAATTGATTTTCCATTCTATATGATCGTGTCGTCGTGACTTAGCTTCACGGAGCAGAGGAAATTTAATTTGTGTTTGATCTGTAAAAGCGTTCGTAATTTCTACAAATTAGTACCATTCAGTGTGACTTTTTGAAAGATTGAAGATTTTAAAATCCTTTAGTAGTGCTTATCGACATTGACGTAGCTGGCACCCGAGTATCCATGGTGCACACGCTGCTTCGGAACATGCACTGGAGCATGGGTCGGGGCATGTACAGGCACATGCACTGGAACATGGACGGGATGGCTGGGATAATTCTGCGGGTGATGAGCATGTCCGACCTTCTTTACATCAGCCTCGAATCCGTTGTGACCGTCCGACTTGTACTCGACCACACGCTCGGTTCCATCGGCCTCGTGAAGGGTGTAGGCTCCCTTGACTACATCGCCATCACGTACTTCCCACTGGCTCTTGTGGTCACCGGTGTGGGGATCCTTCACTCCATACTCGAACTTGTACTTCGGGTGTGCGTAGTGTTCCTTGTGTTCGGGTTCTCCATGGTACTGGGCCGAAGCAACGATGGCCAGACAGGCGATCAGAGCGAGAATCTAATTTTGAATATAACAGAAAAAAACATAATTTTATTTCGGCTAACAAATGTGATTAACGGGCTTCAAATCGCACCTTGAACATGTTGGATGTTTCTTGATGGTCGTTGGTATGTTTGCAAGCTGGTATCTGATATGTGACTGATGATACAAACACATATCAGGTGCTTTATATTTGAAACTCAGGGACGTGATCACTGTCTTCTTTCATCTTGTTTGTCTGATAATAATTGCATTGAAGAAATTATTTCACCACCATCGTGCAACATACTCACGTCTGCCTAGGAAGGTGCTGTAGAAGGAAAATGTTGCTGAGACGATTGGCTGAGAAAAAGTTTAAATAATGACAGAAAATTGAAAAATGTAAACATGTGAACATTTGCAGTTATAGCAGGATATATAGGAGCAAATTAGTTTTCATGAGGGAAAAACTACTTACGTCTGTAGTAATTTAAGATTTGTGTTGTGTGGTTTAACAATATTAAAATATCATCGTCCATACTGTTCAAGAAGGAAAACAACATGAAGTGAGTAGTTTGTTTTCAACATTCCAGGGTAATTGCAATCATTGCATTCATTCATTGAAGCCTCTATTGTGGGTGTTAAGAAATAATTCACTGCAGTATGCTCTTATGAACAGCAAAACTACCGACGTGCCAGAAGCGATGGAATAATTATCGACGCCATTGCAATACAGCTTAATCGAGCAATGTTGTCCCTGAGTACCGAGTATAAAACTTCTCTTCGGCATCGGATTATTCATCAGTACATCTTCAGATATCATTTGGTGAACAGATTTCAACCAGCTTAGCAGATCAGCATGTTCAAGGTACAAATATCTTTTACAAGCAAGAATATAAAAATATTTACTAAACTGTTATTTCAAACATTAGCTCCTTGCCCTGATCGCCTGTCTGGTCATCGTTGCCTCGGCCCAGTACCATGGAGAACCCGAACACAAGGAACACTACGCGCACCCTAAGTACAAGTTCGAGTATGGAGTGAAGGATCCCCACACCGGTGACCACAAGAGCCAGTGGGAAGTACGTGATGGCGATGTCGTCAAGGGAGCCTACACCCTGCACGAGGCCGATGGAACCGAGCGTGTGGTCGAGTACAAGTCGGACGGTCACAATGGATTCGAGGCTGATGTAAAGAAGGTCGGACATGCTCATCACCCGCAGAACTATCCCAGCCATCCCGTCCATGTTCCAGTGCATGTGCCTGTACATGCCCCGACCCATGCTCCAGTGCATGTTCCAGAGCATCGTGTGCACCATGGACACTCGGGTGCCAGCTATGTTAATGTCGATAAGCACTACTAAACGACTGCTTATTATTCAGACCACCGTTCAGCTAAATCATGATGTGATAAGCAATAAACAATGATCTGCAAAAGATTGATCCTTCAAAAAGGAATTAGAGTTTAGTTTTTCATGATTGTCGTCCGATTGATTGACTGTATGACTAATGATTGAATATCTCTATTTGAATGGAAATGATACGCCAAAACGCCGGTGGTGACTAGGAAACATCTGATCACAAGAATTCCTTCGTTACCTATAATTTTCTTTCCTGTCTCGTTGGCAGAATAAGTGGGAAACGGATGAACTCGGAAGGTTCCTTTATGGTCAGCCTCATATGACTGAAGAGATTACAATTTTTACATTACATTTCCTCCTTTTATTTTGTCGTATCCCGGACATATCCATTTGTGTAAGTGTGTTTTTTCGTGGTTGTAGTTTTTGGTGCTATTATTGAGTGTTAGAGATGTTCTATTTTATTATGTGCTTCGATCTGTCCAGTTCTATTGTAGTGTTGTGATTTTCCACATCGTTGAAGCACCTCAACAGCAGCACACTGTCGTCTGAACCAGATTGCTATAGATCTAGAGCAGCAAGACTTGACATGAATCGAGAAAATATTTTGGTGAATGCACATCCCTACAGAGCCCAAATAAATAAATAAATTAATTAATTAATGAATAAATAAACAAATAAAATTGACAATATCAAGATGTTTCATTTTAACTCTTTCGCTGTTCAAAAACTTTACGCTGGTATGGCTAGGTTACATTTTCATTTTTCGTTGTAGGATTGTATTCATCCGTCCAAAGATGGCTTTTCCTATAAGCGGACTGAGCGGCCGCGTGAGGCCGGCGGCTTGAAGGGGTCCCGAACCCGCTTAACTTCAGTTAGCGCATGAAAAGACCTCATACATTGTGGTCAGCTCACATCGAACCAGGCAACACAGCAGAATTTGTGTTGGAGATGTGATGATAGATTCTAGCCAAACGCTAAGGTACCTCGGCGTCATTATTGATGATCGGCTTACATGGGTTCCACACTTAACTTCTGCAGTAGAGAAAGCAACCCAAACGATGAAGAATAATGCCGAATCATGTGGGTCGTCATGCCAGTCGGCATCTGCAGTGGTGGCATCGCAGGTCCGATATGGCGCTGCCCTCTTTGCTCACCTATTTGACACCAAGAAGCACCACCAAACCTTGAGGTCGTTCTTCCGTAAGCTTGCTCAACGTGTTTGCAGCGCCTTTCGCACCTCCTCACATGATTCATGCTGTGTAGTGGCAGGAATGACGCCACTACATCTTTTGATCGCTAAAGACGCTCGGTGTTACCATGGGTGCCGTGAAACAGGCTGCAATTATCAGGAGGCTAGAAAGGCGGAACGTGATACTTCCGTACAGTTGTGGCAACAGGAATGGAATACATCTGATTATGGTGCTTGGAATCGCCAACTCATCCCTCAGGTGTCCTGCTGGATCTCTCGTTCGCACTAGATCCGGTGCAGTATTTAAAATAAGAAGATGCGTTGGTCCAGTGCTTGTCATTAATATATTTTAGTCCCACGAAGCGATTGTAGCGTCTGATAAGTAAGTAAGTATACTTTTGTTAACATTATACTCCCTCGTGTAATAAATGATTTCAAAGCTCATGAAATAAAACTGGCAGGAATGCAATTTGATTTTTTTATATTTTTAAATTCATTGTCACATTCAGGTGATTTCAGGAACAGTCATTTCAATAATGCTTATCCACATTGGTATAACTGGCTCCAGGACCATGACCGTACTGTCCGTGGGAAGAGTGTCCACCGTAGACCTGCGGGTGATGAGCATGTCCTACATTCTTGACATTGGCTTCGAATCCGTTGTGACCGTCCGATTTGTACTCGACCACACGCTCGGTTCCATCGGCCTCGTGCAGAGTGTAGGCTCCTTTAACGACATCGCCATCTCGTACTTCCCACTGGGTCTTGTGGTCACCAGTATGGGGATCCTTGACGCCATACTCGAACTTGTATTTCGGGTGCGCATAGTGTTCCTTGTGCTCGTAGTGAGCTCCATGGTACTGGGCCGAGGCAACGATGACCAGACAGACAATAAGGGCGAGAACCTTATAGATCAGAGAACAGAATTAACAGTTAGTTATAGCACTTTTCTTTTGCACTTGAAAAATAATACCTTGAACATGTTGAATGTTTTGTGGTGAATGTTCACGAGATGAAGTCTAAGAACGAACTGATGGATGCTCTGTGTCCGAAGAGAAGTTTTATACTTGGTATTCAGGGTCATCTCTTACCGATGCATGTGGTACTCAAGGATCTTTCAAGAATTTCACATTTACGCATTCAATTATTTGGACATTGTTGACAATGAAATGCATTTCTTACCCGAAGAATTCGAAAGAGTATTGCTAATTACATCAAGGTAGATGTGTTAATTGCATGCAAAAGCTTTGCTTTGGCTTTGAGTTTGTATTTAAAGGATACAGTTAATGGCAAAAGTTTCTAGGAAGCTAACTTTCTTTTCGAAATTCGAAAAGCATGTTGAAAGTTTTTTTTGTATTAGGAATATCCTTGAATCTAACATATAAAGAACCTTTACCGTTGGGTATCATGTAACAGTTTTGTTTCAGATTTCATTCGAAGAATTCACTCCACAATTTATCAAACATGTTCAAGGTAAATAATCTTTCATTTCTGTTTTCCGTGATAAGAAAAATAGTGTCTTATAATTGCCGCTAATATAAGTTGTTTGTTTTGGTTGCTTGTCTGGTCATTGTTGTCTCGACCGACGACTACGATGAGTACGAACATGAGGATTACTACAGCCACCCGACGTACAAGTATGGAGTAAAGAATCCTCACAAGAGCCAGTGGGAAGTGCGTGATGAGGATGTCGTCAAGGGAGCGTACACTATTCAAGAGGCCGATGGAACCGAACGTGTGGTCGAGTACAAGTCGGACAATCATAACGGTTTTGAAACTAGTATTAAGATTGTAGCACATTTTCTTCGCCAGCAGGTCTTCCGAGGAGATTCTTCCCACGGATACCCCGAGTTCGGTCACGGATCTGGAGCCAACTACAACAATGTCAACAAATACTACTCAGATGTCACGAACAACAAATGGAACAAAAAAATCTAGCACTAAGAAGCCTTCTCGCAAAAGAACAAGCTGTTGTTAAATGTTAGCCTTATTTGATTTTTATCCTATCTTTCAGGAACAAGATGAATTAGAAGTTTGCACGATTGTATGGTTTTTGTATTGTAATGTTAAAATGAACAATTTTAAAATAGATTTCTTGGAGCGAATGAAAGCTTAAGAAGTTGGTTTATTGTAAATTAGAATTTATGTTTTCCATTTTGAATGAAATAATTTATCAGAATTATTTTGTGTTTTGTTTTCAGCAGCACTTGGTAAAAAATTAAAAAATTAAATTGAAATTAATTCATTTTTGTAAAATAAAAAAAATCTTTTGACTGAGTGTCATCTTCTTCTTCTTGGCTTAACGACCTTACAGGTCACGCCGGCCATTTCTGGCTTACTAGACTTATTTTACCACGTAGCCGGATAGTCAGTCCTTGCTACGGGGGGACGGTCCGGATGGGATTTGAACCCGGTCCGGCCGTGTGGACTGGCGCCGTTTATCACATGCACCATCGGGCCGCCCTGGTGCATTACTGAGTGTCATAAATAGTACATAATTGGACCACAGATTTTGCAATATAAGAGTATGTGATCTTTTCTTTATTACATCACACCTTTATTTGGCTTTTTGCAGACAGGAGATCAAGATATCTTTTAGTAGTGCTTATCGACATTTACGTAGCTGGCACCCGAGTGTCCATGGTGCACACGATGCTCTGGAACATGCACTGGAGCATGGGTCGGGGCATGTACAGGCACATGCACTGGAACATGGACGGGATGGCTGGGATAGTTCTGCGGGTGATGAGCATGTCCGACCTTCTTTACATCAGCCTCGAATCCGTTGTGACCGTCCGACTTGTACTCGACAACACGTTCGGTTCCATCGGCCTCGTGCAGGGTGTAGGCTCCCTTGACGACATCGCCATCACGTACTTCCCACTGGCTCTTGTGGTCACCGGTGTGGGGATCCTTCACTCCATACTCGAACTTGTACTTCGGGTGTGCGTAGTGTTCCTTGTGTTCGGGTTCTCCATGGTACTGGGCCGAGGCAACGATGGCCAGACAGGCGATCAGGGCGAGGATCTATAAAGAACAGATTTTTCTTGTTATATTTTATATGTTTAAATATGCGGAATAATTTCAACATACCTTGAACATTATGCTGTGTTTTGTTTTCACTGCTCTACACTTCACTGATGTATTCGTTGTGAATGTTTTTGATGAACTGACATTTTCTTTGTTTCGAATCATGAATATTTATACCAATGTTGGACGCGATACATTTCCACCTGAATATGCAGATATGCATTCATCATATGATCGTCTCATTACTCCCACTGTATCTGCTTCAGTCAATGTACACATACTGTAGCTGTTATGCCTGAACTTGAGCGCCAAAATAATGTGCTGCTCTAATCCACTTTTTTGATGCTATTTGTGTACATGGGGTTATTATCTTGTTGCGCTTTTTCACTCATCATTGCATAATGGCTAATGCCAAAATCATCCTCGCCCACATGTAGCAAAGTAGAACAATCAGAAGACTGTGCATTACAGTTTGTGATTGAAATACGAAACAGAGATACTTAAATCGGTGTAAACCAGTGTAAAAATAGCAGCAAATTTGGAAAAGTAAAGTGAGTATAATGATTGAGAGTGAGTTAAATTTAACTTAAAATTTAAATTAAACTTTGTTGAATACTTTGTTTACCATACGTATAACCATATGGTAACTTTGTTTTACCATATTTAAAAATAAATATATCGCGTTCGTAAAGCAAATAAATAATTTTAAACAAGGCTAATTAAGTTAAAAATAACTTGGTGTTGCTTGGTGGTGTATCTAACAGCGATGCCTGTCTTACAGGATAGGACCGAGCATCAAATCCCATCTTTAAGATGAAATTGCAAGAAGAAGAGAGAGCAAGAAAGGACAACATTTACAATGAATTAGAGAAGATAACATATGTATCTTTTGCCATAGCAACATCGTCATACAGGAGAAGAATCCATCTTTCGTAAGGGAAACCACGCCAGGGCGGAAATTACGATATTCCTGATATTGTCGATTTTTTCCAATTTCTCATGGACTGAAGTTTACTGTATTGATGGTAAGATCAAAGAACCTTTCAATGAATAAAACATGAGGATTTACAATCGTTGATCGATCGTTCATAATAAGAAGGATTCACTTGGAAAAAGCGTTGGCTTAATCTCATGGCTGAACAGTCAGACAAATATTTAAGTCGAATAGCACACTCAATTCTCTATTTTGCATTGAAAAGTTTTAATTCAATTGTGATTTCGTATTTCAGTTTCTGAAGTATTTAAATTAAATGAATTAAATTAAAGAAATTCTGAATGGATTATCGTCATATCTATCGTAGTACTGTACTAATATATTTTATGTCTTTACAACAGCTGTATATAAATTTTGAAAGACTATTTAACATCAGTTTTAGCACGCGTGATAACAAAAAGTTAATGTTTATAATTTTTACATAATAATAAATAATACATAAGTAAAGCTAATAATAAAATGTAGCTGTATCACAGTATCTGTATCTGTGTCACTAAATCTCGAAGCCGTCCCGATTTTCTCACGATTCGTAAAACCTATTTCAGTGGCAACAGCGGGAACAGGAATCATGCGGTCAAATAAAAATTAATGTTCTATAATGACAAATATACCTGTCAAAATTTTATGAAATGTTTTAAAACAATAACCATGTCATTTCGATGAGCTAGAATCGCTGCTTACATAAACACATAAGCTCTTGTAACAACGATTTTGATGGATAAATATCTTGCTGAAAGAATTTTGTGATATTTAATTGTACATCAACGAACGTTCGATTAACTTCAATCACAGATAGGGTTTATTTTAAAAGAGCACGAGCAGTTTGCAATCATCCAGCACCACCTGGTAAGTTCGTGGCGTGGCTTTGTCCAGCAGTATTTGCAGTAACGATAATAAATAATCTTCTCCTATAGAATGCGGTTCGGATTGGTTTGCAATAATCTAGATTAATCTCAACGGCATTTCCCAGTCAGCCAGATGCTATCATCTAGGACAATGCCGAAACATCTGCTGATCGCTAAGGCAGGTTGATCGATATGATGTGGTTTAGTGTTGCTTCCAAACCTTGGCGTAACTGGTGGCACCCTTGCTGTAGTGATCACCGGTGGCGTACGCGCCAGCATAATTACCGATGTAGCCGTAGGCGTTGTGCTGCTTTACCGGTTCCGGATGGTGGGCATGGCCGAACTTCTTCACAACCGCGTTGAAACCGTTGTGGTCATCCGAGGTGTACTCGACGACGCGGGTCGTTCCATCAGCTTCCTTCAGCATGTATCCACCTGCACGTACAAAAGGTAATGTATGTTTAGTTCTTGAAATCCAACCATAAACGTTTTTTTGCGATACATACCCTTGACAACATCACCATCACGGAATTCCCACTGCTTCTTGTGATCACCGGTGTGCGGATCATCTACTCCATATTCGAAGCTGTACTTGGGATATGCGTTATACTCATCGTACTTCTTGGCGTAGCCCGTATCGTATCCTCCGTACTGGTAGTTATCGTACAGATGTGAACCATGTTTGCCACCGTACAGTGTGCTGTAGTCGTTGCCTTCACTGTAGCTGGTGGCTGGAGCCGCATGATGATGGTACTCGTGAGCTTCTCCGATGTACTTATCGTTGCTCAGCACGAGCTGTGGCTCCTGGTGATGATGATGGTCCTGCAGGAGCTCGACCGGGTAGTGTACGGCCAGCTGGGGTTCTGGCACATGATGGACATGCTCGAGCACGTGATGATGCTCCGGGACGTGGTGATGCTTCGTAACGAAAGCATACTGAGCCGGTTCTACTGGGGCCGATTGGACGGCCGTTGCTGCCAAGATGGCTATAGCAGAGACAAACTATTGAAAGGAAATAGAAACGATCGATGAGTGATTTTACAATTGTTTCACTGTGTTCTTTTTAGTCTAAGTCAGCAAGAATTTTCGTGTTGAAGATCACTGATACTAATTAGCTAATACTATGTTCCTAAGTAAGTACACTTGTAGAACCTGGGTTTTACAAAATTAGGACAAGTAAACTTCACAATGTTCACGAATTCTAGCATGTCTCTTGGTATCCCAATCACTTCACATATGTAGCCTGCATTAACACAATAAACCGTGTCACATTTTCACATAAAAGTATCAGAGGAAAAAAACTCACTCGCAACATTCTTTCCAAACGGAATTGATCGCTCGTACAACGGCTGGAAAACCACAAAGTATCGCTTGATGCACTGAGGAACTACTGCTGCTCCGGAACTACTAGGTCTGTACCTTTGCACGTTAAACTGCTCGTCTGATGGTGTTCTGTGCCCGAACGAACGGTTTTATATGGTTTGAGCATTTTTCCAACGAGCTCAAAATGCAAGAAGTTCGACAACAAACACCACAAACGCGTACCGTACACACGCCCGTGCGCCATTGATTCTCGAGGACACATCCACCCCGGCACACATGCCCCGAATCCTCACCTAGCCATTGCTACGCTTCGGTTCAAAGAACTTCAAAACGGACATTAGAGGCAATTAATTGTAGGCATTAAAGCTTGGTGTTAGTGTGTAGTGATTTAAGTCTCGTGAACTCAGCAAGGGTATCGCGTTCTCGTACCGTATTGTGCGTGGCCAACACCTGCGGCTGTAAACAGTAACACCACGCCGCACACAATGGATGTCTTCAACGGGGTGTTTTCCAGCACCAGTTTTCCACCGAACCACAAGGAGAGTAAACGGCAACAACGAAAAAAGAAACCGTAAAGAACTACGTCAGTGTGTCAGTCGTGTGCACCGTGAAGACATTGAGATTAATTTTTCCACTTCCAAGTCGCTGGGTGGAAGTTGGGTGGAAGTATGATGAAAAGCACTTCACGCATGCGTGCCATCCAACTGAACTTAAGGGGGTAAAGGTAAAGGCGTGTGTCACACCGCACATTCAACTGTGCTTAAAGGAGCTTTCTGGTGTGGAGTGAATAAAAAATATAGACGAATCGACCAAAAAGCACTGCTGCACAAGCTAATTAGCGTACCCCATTAGTGTATAGATCGGTCGAATGCGAAAATGTGTGTTTTTTTCTGCTTCTGTCAGAGTTGTTTCTGCTTCCGAACAACCTCCGATGGGAACCAGATTGCAACAGCAGCAAGCGCTTTGGTGTTGTTTTGGTAGCGTTGGTGGTGGTTTATGTTGCAAGCATTAGCATACAACTGCTGCAAAGTGCATGTCAGAAAAAAAAACAAAATAAAACAAAAACAAGAACAGATTGCCAAAATTTTGGTTGTTGCATTTCGATGCATTTGTTCGGTGCAATGAGGCATGTGAAGTGTTAATTAACGCTGTACGCTAGTAATTGAGCGACATTCCGATGAGGTTAGTTTGCATTGCGTGCATTGATTTTGTGTGTCACTCGGGCAGGACGAGAATGTTTTGTACGTTAAATAACGTGTTTGGAGCGGTATGATTCGTGACATAAGGAAATCGGTTTTCATGATCTTGACCACGATGTGGCTCGAAAATGAAGGGTAAGGGTTTGAAGGTAGCAAATTAGTTGTTTTAATTATGGTGCCGTACGAGGCTGGATGTTCCAACCGAATAATTGCGCTAATTATCTTAGAAATTAAATATCTTACACGGACTCAACATTTTGTTCCTTTAGCTACATGGCTTATGATGGTTCTTATCGTGATAAAATTAATGATGCAAAGCATTAAGATAATCAATCGTTTATTTATCTCTGATTGGATGTTACAGTTTGTGATTGATCTATTCCTCTCATTGCATAACGCTATACCCGCTAACATGGTATCGATATGCTGAATGCACGCATATTGCATAAATTGATTAAGGTATTATGTATGTGTGTTTGCTTTCCATATAAAGCATTTCAATTTTTTTTTATTTGGTTTTGGTCAGATGTTTATCGGCACTTTTTTGCTGTCTCGAGATTTTACAAAACCCCAAAAGAGAAGAAATAATAATTATCAACCTGCTGTGCCAAGTGGCCCGGAAATGCGTCCGTCTCCGCAACGTAAGTTATGGTCCGAAGTTCCGAAAACCTGTCTGTCGCTCGTAAAACAACGCTTTCCCATCCGTTGCAGCGAACGGTTGGTGCAGTTTGTTTGATTCGCAGTGAACGATTGAGATGTTTTGTGGTGCGCTATCGAAACGTTTCGTTTGTATGTGCGGGTCGATGTTATTGGTTCGATTGTTTGCACTATGTGTTAATCGTTTGTTAGTTTTTGTTTGTAGTTTAACGGCTGTACAATATGGAAGAAGACAATTGTAGTTAAAACAATTTTGTCAGTAATAAATAGCTTCATCGCTGTAATACTTACTCGAATGTATGCATAAAACAACCTAATGTTCTGAAATCCATTATGTTATAGCCTTCTAAACATCTTTCAAATAAAACCTTCCGAAGAATACCCTTCGCGTCGCTAAGAAGGTCAATGAATTGAAAGCCCCGAAAATATAATCGACATTAGAATCGAGCCGCCTTTAATTGAGAACTGATCAATGATCATTTCGAGATCGTCTAACAGCATCATTATGCAATCTTTGTCTCGTGTTCTATAAATTTCAGCTACACAGATACACTACTTGAAGCTCTCAGCACGTTTCGCCTGACGGCCTTTCTCATCTCATTGAGTTTGATCGAACGCTACAACCAGTACCCGCAAAAAAAAAGAAAGAAAGCCCTGCCATGAGCCACCGAAGTGTTTTTTATATGGTTCATGATGAAAGTTTGATGTCGTGCCATGACCAGCGCAATTTATTCGCTGTTTCATTTTCAAGGCAAACGGCTAGAAAATAGTGGCAAAGAAATCTTTGTCACCTTTGTTCATACTGGTAGAGCTTGGTGGTTAGCTCAAGGTGATGATGGGTGTCTGATTTATTGCGAGTGAGGTAGGTGGAAAACTGTGAAAAAAGGTAATGAACAATTTACTAACTACAACGCAACAAGCAAAAATAAAAGCTAAACAAATAAATATTAAATGAATATAAATTGAAAATAACAGTTTGTTTACTACTATTTTAAATGAATTGTTGCCTGTCTTCATTTATACCCTATACATATTCTCCATTTTAAAAAATAAAACAGTTTTTTCTTCAGTTTCCTCCTTAGTAAAACATATTGTTGTCTGTTCAGTAAGAAATAAACTTAAAGTTCAATCATTTGCATGCAGAGAAAAATTATTTAAATTGTGTACAAATGACTTTTGTTTGGTTTTCGTCAAATGAAGACACATGATTTTGTCGACGATAAATAAGAGGAAATTAGCATAGATTTATATTGTATTGAAAAAAAACTTATAAATTACTATTAAAAAGCACTATTACCAGAAAAAATTAAACCGATTTAAACATAAACAAAAAAGTACAGATATACATATAGAAGTAAAGTAAAATTAAAGCAAAACATAAAACATTACATAAACCTCTTTGAATAAGAGCTATTTAATTAGAGCTTATAGTGAGAAGTAATATTTCATTCAAATTTTTATTAATGAATGTGTGCTAAAACAATATAAAAATATAAACTTATGGCTGGTTGAAGTTAAGCTTAAGTAAGGTTAAGAAGTTAAGACCGAGTTGCATTGTGTTTAAGAATCTAACATTTTTTTTGTTATCAAATTCAAACTTTACTCAATGATTTGCATGGATGAGCGTTATCGGTGCGCGTTACGATAATCAAAGCTGCTTCGATTGACTGGCGCAACGAGGCCTTTCATTACCGTGGTTTTTACAACCGATAAAAAGGAACAACGAAGTACCTTCGCAACATTACCATTCCAACACCTGGTGTCGATTATGTTTGCAATGCTTAACATTGTTTGCGCTTCAAATTTATCCCTTGCCCCGAGGAGCTTTGTCATCGAGAGAATCAAATTCATATGGACACCCATAAAAACAGAAGGTGCGACAATGGTGGACAGGAAAATTGACCAAACTTTGCTGCAATCGTGAAGCAATCGTGTTAAGAGCGCGAGCATATGAACATTCCCGAGGCGGGTGGGTATCTCCGGTAAATACAGGTACTTATCGAAATGAGTTCAGGTTGTGAAGCATACGTGCGGGCCCGGTGGCCCATTGCTTGATCGTCGTTCGATGCTCGATTAGCGTAACATGACAAAGGCAAAAGGAACGCAAAAAATACTATGCTGCACTCCCTTCAGCTACAGTGGGTTTGATTGAAGGGAGAAAAACAGTTTTCTACGATGTTTTATGCTCCCGTTTGGGGGCCACTAGGCCAGTGGCAATCTTTTTTCGATGCCAGAATTGTGAATTGTGTGTTTTTAGCTTTTTTTATTCATCATTTTATGTTTTGCCACCATAGCGTCGAGAGGGGCTTCGCACAGTGAACGGAGAAGGGTAGACACGAATAAGCATACGTTGGCGTACGTGTGACACACGGGAAACGGTTTCGTGATGCCCAGCGCAAAGCGGTGGCTTACTATTGCCTCAGCGAGTAAGAGAGCGCCTACCGAAGCCCGCATGGATTGGGCAAGCAAGGGTTGTTCCGTGTTATGGATCAATCGTAAAAAAGCAGGCCTTAATTGCTGCATCGGTTGTGGGCTGATTGATCGCTTTATTTCGTTATGAATGCTGATCGTCGTGCTGGCCGGACCGTTGGCAGCCTCAGTCGGGGTGCATGAGTTTCGGTTGGTTTTCCACAAACAGATGACACTTTAATAACTGTTTACTAGGGCTGGGTGAATGATAATGATGGAGTTTAATTTTCACGAGTGTGCAATTAAAAATTTCTTCAAATTGATTTTTTTGGTTGATCTGCTAAAGAGGTAACGCATTGCGTAGGGAAATCGAAATGGTGAGTTGGATTCGATCCGATCAAAACGATGCAAGGCGCAGCGTTGTGCGTGTGGTGTTGCGTATGGCGAGATGACACGCTTATTATTTTTTTTGGCATCTGATGAAACAAAACGTGCGTGAGAAATAGTAGTTTTGGCAAAAATAGGATGCATTCAGCTTGTTGTGTCGTTGATTTTTATTTATTAAAAGGCACAAGTAAAAGTAGAGCAAAAAAAAAATTAAAAATTTTTCATCGGATTGCATTTTAGACTTGAAAAGATTACTAATATTTCATACGCTAAAACAATAAATGTGTTGCAATTGACAACCAAACTATAAAAAATATTAAATTCTTTAAAACATTGGAAAATGCTGTAGTTTTTATTTGTAGCGGCAATTATCCACTCTTGACAAATTTTATCTCTAAAGCACCAAAAAAGTATTTTAATGTGTAAAAGATGTAATAAATGTGATTTTCGCGGTCATGTAGTAAATTTAGATATAATAAAAATAAAGAAAAAAACATTTGGACTCGACGTAAATAAAATTCCATTTAAATAAAATAGGGGCTAAATGCTGAAGATAAATATGGATCGATTATTATATTTTAACAACAATATTGTATTACGTAGGGGGAGTCCCGGTGGTGTGAGTGATAGTGGCTCTGACGCCAGGATCGTTAAAAAATCTCATTTACGCAATTCTACGCAGGCCGCTTGTCTAAAATAATTGTATGATTATCATACTATACAGGTATAATAAATAGGTTATTAGAAGCATTTGAAATTTCGTAACAATATTTTAAGTTTAATTGCAGTGGTATATTTCATAGAACTCTATAGTTGCGCTTTTACTGTTGTTAGGTTTAGTTTAATTTTAATCGTTCACAATCCTAGATGAGATTTTTTCTCAACTTTTGATAAAAAAACTATTAATCAACAAGGAATGTCCGAAAATTCCCATCCAAATGTCTGCAAGCTTCGCATATTTTGATCAAACCGCATCGTCACTGCGCAGTCAATAAGTCAAGTTAATTTAATTCGCGGAAACAATCGCGCGTCTGACGCGTGCCTGATGCGGTGTGCTACCGTTGAGCTAGTGATCTTCGCGTTTCGGCCGGTACGAAGTCGGCGCAGAACGAGTGACCTACTTCTGAGCGTTGAAGCCTACTCCACTAAAGAGCAGGGTATAATAAAAAAAAATAGCTAGAGCCTTCACGATTGATGCAATAAGCGTGCGCGAATGAAGCTGAAAGTGAAGAAAATTATGTTGAACTTGAATTCGATGGTTTGGTTGCTGTTGCTGCTGCTGCTGCTGTGAAGCGTTGCGGGTGGTGGTTGGAGCTATTAGTTTTCTTTTGCTCCACTCGTGTTTCTTTTTTTCTGCTGGTACTCCACTCTTCCTTTATTATGTTTCGCCTGACATACGTACGGTGTGTGTTTGTGTGGCTTTGCACTATCCATCGTTCGGAATTCACCACATGGTGCTGGTGCTGCAAGCGCTTATTGAACGACAAGAGGCTGTACCAAGGATTGGCGCCAGCTCAACGTTTATTTGTTTGTGATTAATGAGAGTGAGAGTTTTTCCCTTGTTGAGGGAGGTTGCGCTCTTGAGCTGTACGAGCACTTTTCTTATATCAGACCCTGGTCGGGCGCGCATGCGATGATTGTTTTCCCGAAGATGAACAACAATAAAACCGGACCCCGGGATGGTGTACCGAATGGACGGGTTGATTGTGTAACGCTGCTTCCCAGTTGAATTGGCTACGAATTGGGTTGAAATAACGGATTATGCGACACCGAGCGTTGCTGTTGTATTTTCACCAGACAAACTCTTGGTCTTGTCATTTGTCTAAATTAATGTACAATGTTGAAGTCACTTTCAATGAATTAAAATTCGGCAAAGGCTTAACACCAGCGTCTTTTTGCTCCACATTCTTCTACGGATAAGGTTTTTATTTTCTCTATGTATTTCCCTATGTATTTAATTTTACTTTTGTAAAACAACAAACGTATTGAAGTTTGATAATTTCCTATTCATATTCTAAACCAATATCATAGTAAAGTTCTATTCTGCACAGACCTGTTTCAATTTAATCAATATTATTTAGTTTTGAAAAAAATAATTAAAAAAAATTGCTTAAGGCACTTTTACCATGCTTTTTAAGTTTATTGAAATCGTTAGGCATCAAACAGCTAACGTGCATAAAAAAATTAAATAGTAAGCTAGAAAATAGAAAGACTTACATATATTCTGTAGATTGTTCCCTTAATTTCAAACGACAGTTTGTACTAACCATTTTAAGCTTATTCAAGCTGTGTTACAGCAAACATGAACTGATATAAAATGTACTAAACCAAACATCGAAGCTTTTCGAGCTTTATACCACCACGAGCTTTCATGACCACGAAGCTTTTGTTGATGAATGTCCGTACGTGTTGCTAGCGATCGTTCACTTTCGTTCAACCCCATTTGAACGATGGCATAGTTTGGGGAGGGTTTAATGTTGCTTCGCCTCACTTCGTACTATCGATCAATCGATCTATCATACGTAAGCAGTTGATTGAACTCGGGGCAGTTTCGGTAACCGTTTTGTCCTTGAACTTAATGTCTATTGATCGTTAGATCATGGTGAATTGAGGCTTATGATGAATAGTGCAAAAACTTGATCCGATCTAATCGAATGGGGATGTATTTATAGTTTGCTGTTTGCTGTCCTCTTAACAATGCGTTTCGTTTGCAAAATCATCTGGGACCTTCATAAACACATTTAATCGATCGTTAAATTAAGCTGAAGTTTTAATGAAATCTCATTACAGAAAGACGATTAATAAACGACAGAGGTATATTTATTAGAGTGTCGTCGATGAATTATCCCGAATTTAAATTAGAAGAATAAAAGTTGCATTAACTTTTATTTCCTTTTATTTTTTATTAACTTTTATTTTTTTATTAAATTTCCAAAACTATGAACTATTTTACTAAACATCTTCTTCGATAAAAAGCTTCACTAACTAATCTTCTTAGATGAATCATACGTAATTAATATTGACATTTGTTCTTACATTCATTCTTGTTCTTTATCAAATAAACCTGTATAAAATCAAGCATATCTTCAACACTACTCTTCAAGGTACTCTTAAAAATAACCAACAATAGTACCACCTCGATCATAAATCATAAAACACATGACCTTTACCCATTCTTCTCATAATCATAGTGTTCGAGCGTAAATCATCATTGGTCGATAAAAGTCTTCAATGATAATTGATATTCGACGAACTTCCTGCAGCGCGCATATGATTTCTGTACAGTTTCCGTTTGGGGCATTGGTAAAAATCCTAGTTTATTAGCACGAGAACATAAACACAACTTATCACCTAACATTTGCTGATGTGACATGGATAAAGTCAAACTGTTTCGTCTGCTTGAAGTGTTGATTTGTGGTAAAACTATGGAGTTGGTTCTGTTTCTTGTTATGCAATTGCAGGCACTTCCAAAAGGAATGTATAGATCGCGTGTGCACCATTTCTGGAACACTATCGAACCGCATTTTCGTCTCATCCAAGGTACTGACTACGATTTATGAACTCCCTGCACGAAGGCGACCGGTTTAGTGTTCCAAAGCGGCTGTGGAGGAGGTGTCCTTCTGCCTCCAGTGTGTATGTTGTACTGTTGGGAGCTTCCTGCAGGCATATAAAAAGGAGACATTAAACATAGTTTGTGTGATTTGTTAACTCGTGGAAGACAATGTACCTGGGGCTGTTGTTTTAATAACCGTTTTAAAGCCACTATCGCCATCGACCTCATAGTGCACCGTACGTACGAATCCTCCCGGTTCCAGGACACCGTAACCACCGTGCACGTGATCACCCTTCCGATTTTCCCAGTGATCAAATGAAACTCCGGAAGGAGGATGATCGATGTAGTACCGAAATGAATAATCAATCTGAAAACATTTAAACAGATCGTTTAGGAAATTGTTCTAGCTGTCGCAGATAATATGCAATATTTTCTCACAAAGCACCAATTAATGAGCTACTCAGTTTCCTAATTGAAACATAATTACTGATCTCGAAATGCCCCGCAGATAACACGGGCCAATGAAAGCGAGCTTATTATCTCGTGTAAGTACCGTGGTAAGGTAGCTAACATCCGAAGCACGCAAATTGACTGCCACCGGTCAAGTTCTGACCGCATTCGAAGATCGAAGTTTACCAGCAAACAGTCAAAGTCCTGCTCTGTGCGATCTTGTGTGATTTACTGCAACCTCCTTCGTTTGGTTTTCTACGTTTCTTTGGGGCATTTTGCGCTCGCAAAGGGTAGTACGGAGATATGTGCACTTTCGCTAATTGAAAGTAATTTAAGCGTCGTAAATTCTCGACGAAAAGTTCAGACCACTGTAAGCTTTGGCTTTAGCGCAATGACGCCAGTAGACGGAGGGCTTGGGTGTCGTATTTTTTTCTCCTTTTTGGTTTCTTGGCAGGCGCACACGGTTTGATGTATTGCCCGTACCAATGTGTAGCTCGATATTGAAGCAGATTGAGCAAAACGCGCACCGGCTCTAAATGTTAGACGAGAGGGAGCGAAAAAGCAGTCTTCACATTCCCCAAGCAATATCAGGTGCGCCAAATGGGAGGGCGCGAATGGACAAACTTGTACCTTAATTAATATTTGATATGTAATTCGTATCGTATCGCGCCATGTTACACCTGATGTAAGGAAGCGATGTTTTTCTTCTTTTTTATTTGGTGCAATTATTTCCCAGCCACATTACCTCAGCATTCTGTTGGTAATTTGACACGAACTCTACCAAGTGTTCACCGGCTGTCAGCAGAACGTAAAGGTGTATCACGAGCCAGATACAGACGACTGTTGGAAACAGGTTCATCTGGAATGTGGTGAAGATAAGAAGGGATTAGGTGGAGAGATTTATTCTTAGCGTCTCAAATAAGCGCATTAGTCCAAACATGGATGTCTGCATGCGAAATGTTAATGTTGGTTAGATGGAAGTTTGAAGATAGACGGTTTAATTTCATTCTTTTGTTTCGATCGTTTGTGGTTACGGTTCCAGAACCGCCTCATTGCTGATCATTCCGATTTAGAACAAGAGCGCTTGAAACTATCATCGTGCGTTAATCATACGCGATTGAGTTTTAAAAATCATTCTTTGTTATCGTTTCGATCTCCTACAAGTATCTTAACTTCAACAATGGTAACCGACTTGGATGAATGAAAAATGTTCTCCTTCCTGTCATAAAGGCACGCGCAGTTCCTTGCCTTCGTACAACATCGCTCATGTGTTCCTCCGGTTCGTCGCTTGCGGCTCGTTAAAGTTCAAAGACTTGCAAGCGATTGCCGTGTGTCATTTACCTCTCGGTAGTATCTCGCTAGCACCGATTGCGTCGTTCCGTTCACTTGCTCCCGAATTTAAGTATTGACCTTGGTATTTGCGTCGCAGGATCGAGGGTGAAAATCTCGTTGTTCGTTTTGTTTACGTTACGCGATGTGTGTGCCTTCCTGCGCAGAGCATTGTTTTTGCTACCTTTAGTAGTATAGCTGCTAGGCATCTAGTTGTCACCTTTTCGTGAATTTAATATGTGGCACGTGGAATTGGCGATGAAGTATCCCTGTGTTCGATTTGTGCCGGGAGCAACCACCACCGTGGATCAAATTCTTGTTTGCTGCTGATGTGCGTGGGTCGTCCGAAAATGGGTCTGACATTTGGATGAGGTATTTATCCTGTTTCCGACACTGGTGTTAATACGTCCAGAATTTGTTTTGATTGATCGAACGCTAAAGTTCAGTTGTCTGGGTATTTTTGGACTGTTGAGCAGCTTAGGTTGTTGCTATCAAATTCAAGCCACGATTCTCGGATCTTTGGTTTAAGTCGCTAGAGTAGCTTCAGCCTTTGGAATATGATTCAAGTTTGAGAATTTATCGAAGCAAAGCCCCGCCTTATTAATTATTGAATCAAAATGTTATTGCTTTATTGTTTTACTAGAAGTGTTTCAATTAAGGTATGATTCAATTCTAATAATTGGTTCAATTTTTGTTTGCAACACAATTTAAAGATGGTTTGGTAATGATTCACCAGGAATTAATTGATGTTTTCGTTTGATAGCTATTTTCTCAAAGCTTTTACGGCACGTTGATATGGTTAATTCGATTTATGAAAAGTAATTGGTAGTTTTAAACAAATATTATTGTTTTGGTTTTTTCATGTGGGTGTTATGGTTTGTGGACACTTTAAACTCTTTGGATTTTGTATTGTTTTTGTTCCTGCATCCTGTTCCTTTTTAACCTTTTAAAAATTGTTTTGGTAATATGTTTTTTTGTGTTAATTAATTTAGGTTGTCAAGGCTTTCAAAATTCCTCAATTTAAGTTTGGATTGAATTGCTGTAAATATTACTTGACGAATAACAAAATAATGTTGTAAATAGGCCTTCGTTAGTGGTGTGAATTCTTGAACAAAACAAACTATATCTTCCTTGTAGCATGACTCACTCTAACGGGAACCGTGATCATCACAGAAAATCGTTTAAACCTTCCATAGAACTATTGTTCGTCACGATCTGTTTGACTAGACAAAGCTTACAGAACTCGAGTAAAGTGGTTCTTGATTGCTAGATTCGCCCTTCCGGCCATTGCTGTGACGAACCGCAGGAGCAGGTTGCTGAACTTCTCGGAGGGTTTTACCCTTTCGCGAAGTGGAAGGTGCAAATTCGAGCGATTGTTTGTTTACAGGAAACGGAACATTCAAGTGATGAGTTTGTATCTTTATGTTTTTTTTTGTCTCTCGTTCGATGCTGTAGCTAACGGTGGCCTATTAGGATATATTGAAGCTCGTTAGATACCGGCAATAGCACGTTTGACGTGTTCTAGACATGTTGATGAACGTCTTCTTTAACATGGCCGTGGTCGGTTTCATCTCTATCAGTTTCCTGTCCATCAGTGACACGAGGAAACGGAACGCTCGTCGTTTTGTAGCCGTTTATAGAGTGAAGCTTTTTTTTGTTTGTTTTTTTTCCACATAGCCATCCCCACCTTCCTAACTCACATTTAATGGTGAATCATTAGCAATGCAACTTGGTTTAGCTTCTTCCTATAGAAACACATCGCCATCCTTTCCACATCTAGGGGTGAACGGTATTTCACGATTCCCTCGGGCAGTTTGGCGGGCCGGAATCAGTTCCCAATTGTGTTTTTGCTCGTTGTACAAGGTGTCATTTTTTTCGTTTGTTTGTGATGCCACCATTCGCGGTACCGATTCCGACGTTGTTTCATGAACTTGGCATTGAAGCGCTTCAGCATGACCGGTACAGCCATGTGCAAAATAATAAGCTGCTCAAGGGCAATCGGGCACTTTGGCTGCATCGTAGGGAATGAAGCAACTGTCTTGAGGTGTTGAACAAAAAAAAAGGTGCGACAAGTTGTGAACCGTCTATTCGATCTGTTTGGTTTGCAGCTGGTCTGGGATGAACCAATTTTCAACCGGTACGAGATCGTGCATCGTGGCTACTGCGATGCAAGAGATCCGATGCGATCGAGAGCGATATGGTGTCGCGTTTATTTTCTTACCGTTGGACCCGCTTCGACTGGATTGACTGGTGTGTATTGTTTCTTCTTATGCAAATCAGGTTATGATGAACCGATTTCATGGGTTGTTTTTTTTCTTGCACGCTGCTTTACGCTGTCTGGTTGACTAATTTTTTTTCTCTCGTATTTAAAATGTTCAAGGTCTAAATGATAAATGTCACACCCTGCGTGCTGCCGTTACGCCATCCAGCCGTACCCGAGCAGTTCGTAATATTTGCCAGATATTTATCGTTTGGGAATGTAATTGATTTTATAAAACGTTTATATGCGATCTTGTCTTACATATGACCTTGCGTAGGTGATTGCAATGTGCCGTGTGAGGTAGCGGAACAAATTTTACATCAAAACGGAAGGAAGATTGTATCAAAACGAAGCAATTGATCGGCCGTATTGTGTGCAAATGAGATCACTTTTGATTGTTTTCGTAATGTTTTTTTTTGTTGATATGTTAAATAATTATTCTAAAGATGCTAATAAAAAAAAACCTTAGGAAGAAGACAAGCCACAATAATTTGAAGCAAAAATAATTTTGTAAAATCGTGAAAAGAACTTCTTGAATCTTTCATTTTAAAGGAATAGCAAAAACGAAATAGTCAAGCAACTAGTATGCATCACACCTTACATCACATCTTTCATAAGATTTAAATAAATATAATTATTTATGATTGAAAGGTTTCGGAAGTAAAATGTGGTGACAATTTACGTTCGGTTGAGCAAGATTGTAATTTTATGTTAGTATCACTATATGCAAACATTTTCATGTATGAATCTTGGTCTAACCAATTTTTTACATTTCATTATTGAATGCATCCTTTGTCAGCTCACACTCACTGCTGTATTAATGTATCTAAGATGCTATATTTATATCACCTTTTCATTTTTCCACATTATATCTTCAGGCTTTGATCTCTGTCGTAAAGCATGCATTTTCGTAACCTATTATGAGCATCGATGTGATTCGCTGAAAGCAACTATAAGCGTCGTTAATTTATTGATAAGCATCAGCTTGGTTGACCTATGGGTGAGTGCTGCCAGCATACCATCACACTGAAAGCAGTGAGTTTCTTGAACCCTTTTCACACCCAAGAGTGAACTTGATGGATTGATCGTAAAGATGTGATCTTGCCGTGTGCATTACTTGTAGTAGACGATAAAAGAAGGCAAAAAGAAAAAAAAACATTCCACAACCATTGTGCTCAAGTGAACGATGATCTCAAATGTTAATTACTTTCCGGAGGGCTTGGAAGGTTCGCATAGGTTTGTCCAGCCCATCTCAAGCGTATCGCCAACACCATTCGTCCATTTGGATGAGTGAAGGTCGCTCGGATGGAAGCAGCATTTTTTTGTGTATTTCGTTTAGTTGTCTCCTTGTAAAGGCGCCAAACTTTTGCGGTCATCACAATGCCGTTACGGTGCAGCAAATTAATCCGTTATAATTAATTTTTCACCACCCGAGCGTCTGCACGGTGGCGTTGTTGCTTCTATCCTACGGTTCAGGGTTAGCCGGTGGAAAGGTCACAAGAAAGATCACGGATTATCATCATTGGATTGGGTTGAAATTTGGATAATTCAAGCTAAAGCACAATTATCTTAAGGTCAGCCTTATGTACGATACAGATTCCATTTTCTATCGCAACCAAGAGAACCAATTGTTAAGTAATTATCAATCATCTTTGTGCGTGTGGGCTAGAGAGATAAGAATCATTTTCAAATTATTCCCTTACAAAAAATTCACTTGAAACATTATCCTAATCGATCTATCTTTTAAATATGGGTTGAAATAGATCGTCCTATTGATGAAGTTTATACCATTGCTAGTTTACTAAATGATGTTTTTGGTTTTCGATTAGGAAATTATGTATCGGCCATTACCAGTTCTTCTTCTTCTTGGCTTAACGACCTTACAGGTCACGCCGGCCATTTCTGGCTTACTAGACTTATTTTACCACGTAGCCGGATAGTCAGTCCTTGCTACGGGGGAACGGTCCGGATGGGATTTGAACCCGGTCCGGCCGTGTGGACTGGCGCCATTTATCACAAGCACCACCGAGCCGCCCGAGCCGCCAGTTAGACAACATATTTAGAAAGCAATTGCAACATAATTTTATCATTAATTTACGTCCGACCAAATGATTTCAAACTCGATTTACCATCATCAGCGAGTTCCATTCTATTTGTTCAAATTNCAGGGTTAGCCGGTGGAAAGGTCACAAGAAAGATCACGGATTATCATCATTGGATTGGGTTGAAATTTGGATAATTCAAGCTAAAGCACAATTATCTTAAGGTCAGCCTTATGTACGATACAGATTCCATTTTCTATCGCAACCAAGAGAACCAATTGTTAAGTAATTATCAATCATCTTTGTGCGTGTGGGCTAGAGAGATAAGAATCATTTTCAAATTATTCTCTTAGAAAAAATTCACTTGAAACATTATCCTAATCGTTCTATCTTTTAAATATGGGTTGAAATAGATCGTCCTATTGATGAAGTTTATTCCATTGCTAGTTTACTAAATGATGTTTTTGGGTTTCGATTAGGAAATTATGTATCGGCCATTAAAGGTGCGAGCTAGACAACATATTTAGAAAGCAATTGCAACATAATTTTATCATTAATTTACGTCCGACCAAATGATTTCAAACTCGATTTACCATCATCAGCGAGTTCCATTCTATTTGTTCAAATTAACGCCACTTCATAGAAAGGTTCAGTTTGGTTTGATTTGCATGTAAATTAAGGTACTAATTAAGCTGCGATTGAAAACACATTGATCACATCGCGAGCAGACAGAAAATCGACCATCATTACACATGCAAGTGTACGCTCGTGACATATAGCTAAATGCCTTCGAAAGGAATGGACAACGATCGATTTGCAAAACCCGCCAAAGGAACCACTAGTCCCCTGTGTAAGAAATCGATTTGCTCACTACTTATTGCAGAAAGTGTTAAGCATTGATTTGTACTAAATTTAAGGGTAGGGTGAGAACTGCACAGATCAACGTGACCAAGAGGCTGCTCGTTTTCAGGTGTTAACTGCTGCTGTACCGTACAAGATCCTAACGAAGTGTAGTGATAAAACACTGCCCACCACCAATTCTGGATTCGAACGATTTAGAAAATTTAGGTTGTGTCTATTTTCCGGCCATTTCGGGCACATGCTAGTGGCCTTCCGTCCGTAAGGCTATCGCAACGGTTGCATCTCTTGCGACACGTGACTACGAGCGTTAGTCTCCATGGGGAAAAAGAAACAGGTCGTCCCGTTGGCACTTTAGCCAGTGTAGCCGGGCAGGGGCAATGCATAAAATCGCAAACCCATTTGCTGCACGTTGCTGCACCATGCAGTGGGCTTCATCGCCATCTCTAACCTTGCGGCTAATAAATTTTCCTTTATGGCTGGGTTATTAACAATTTATCAGCCCACTGGGCTTGTATTGGAGCGCCACACCGATTTGGACCGTGTCCTGGGCCGGTTTGATTGAAGCCGATTCACATCGACCGTCACCCAGCACGGAGGAGTTTGATTCAATCGCGATAGACCATCGGTTTCCGTGGAACACTCTGCGCTGCCGTCACTTATCGATCGCTAAACTGCTAAACTACGTGATGCGATCAGGTCATAAGCGTACGGGAGTACGCTTGAATGCCGATAAGGATTACTTATGAAGCGGAGAGTACAAACTCTTCACACTGTCAGCATGAACGGCTGTTTGGATCGTGCCGAAATAGATCGTAAATCTTTTTAACATCTCGTAAAAATAGTTTATGCAACGATCAACTTGCTGCACAATCAACGGCAGGTGCGGGTATGTGGCATTCGCTAGCTTATGATAAAGTACCCATCTGTGAAGGTTCACTGCGTTTACTGGTGATAAGTCACTGCAGGGCGTTGTCTATTTGGTGCCACAAGTGAAAATGATTGTACCGAATAAAAAGATCATTTGAGGGAAGTTAATCATTAAGCGTTAATTGAAAACCCTGATGCAGGTTGTTTTGGTGTGGTTAGCTAAATTAGTATGTTACTATCTAATAAATAATTCATTTCTTCGGCCACATACATTGTTGCAGAGTGTTGCAAAGATTTAAGTCCGCTCCTCGCTGTTGACGCATTGAAGTTCTTGTCAACAAAGCGGTTATAGGAGAAGAGATGTTTGAGTTTAAGCGCTCAAATATGTTTTAAGCCTCTTGATATGACTTAACAAAACTACACATGTGTATTAAGTAATGAAATATCTCAACCATTTTGTACTCCATAAAAATTATTAAAAATTAATTGTAACTAGATTACGATTTTCAAGCTTATCTTAAATTCGGTGGCTTTAAACAGCATTCCCATTAACTTAATGACTTAAGAACCTTCAATTAGCATAAGTATGCAATGTTAAACGCTTTTCGATGTTCTTAAGATTGACCACGTGCCATCCATCAAGTTCATGAAAGACATTGCTGGTCTGTAAATTCCTAGTGGTGAGGTAGCTTTCAACATTAGCAAAGCATGATCGACATAAGGCTCTTCTGTAAACATCGCTTTTAAACACACTTCATTACAAGGTTTCCAGCTGTGCGTGCAACAACGGTCCTCCAGATTTGCCAGATGTTGATTTGAATGTACCACATCTATTCATCATTCAAACCAAATGGAGACATCTAAGCGTAGGAAGCGAACCAATCAAATCGTGCACGAATTTTACAAATTGCTAGTTTGAATCACACTAGCGTTGGCTTACCATTCATCAAATCGTCGAATGCGAATTGAATATGATCCACTGGTAAACGGTCTTACATATCGAGCCACCTTCGGGTGACATCGTCAAAAGGAAAAAAAAAAGTTCAAATGTAAGCTGCACTGCTGGCTCATCCATACAAAAGCGATCCAAAACGTGTGAATTTCGCGCGAAGGTTGTTCACAGCAAGTCGACTGTATTTGCTCCGATTTAAAGCGAATTGCGGCGCACATTGCCGTGTCGTGCGGCAAGCAATAGTGTACCGTTTGTTTTGTTTTTTCTTTTGTTCAAAAGCTATCTACATGATTAATGACTGGTGAAAATAGAAATTTCCATTTATATCTAGTTGAAATAGCGCTCACCGAGCCATGATTAATAAAAGTTTATAATCTTCCTGCGATAGTCTTTATCACACAACAACGTTGGCCTGATAATTGATTACGTGATTGAGTAATTTTCCCATCTCATCGCCCTAGTCAATCGTGTGGTCAATGGGAAAAATCGAAACGATTGGATTGTATCGTGCCTGCAGGAAAGGTTTTGCACTCGATTTCAATTAGCCTAACGAAGTTTGCGCCAAATGTTCCCATCCGGTGAGTCGATTCCATACTTATTTGTAATAATCCATCAAAACTGACCAGCTTACAAACTGTGGCACTCGGTTTTATTCACCAAACGACAGTAAACCGTGGCTAAAGTTCACTCCAAAGCTGCAAATGAATGATTCCATTTCACATTGCCACCACTACGGAGCCATTCGAGACGAACTTAATCCTGCGGTGAATTTGTCGTTTTGCAATCATTGTGGTCCATAAATCAAGAAGCCTCTTTGGCACTCACCAAGCGCCGGTACACGTCGCACGGAAAGAGTAACGGCGATCAATCACGTACTTTATGCTTCATTCGTTTACCACCAGATGGACGTCGCTTTTGTGAAGGTGGGTTAGTAACACGGGTTCGTTTCTTATGGTAGTGCAATCACTCACCTTGCTTTTGCGTTGCTGGGTAGAACTTCTTACGAATTGTGTTCGAATCTCGTGAATGGCACAAAATATAGGGATAGAGAGAAGGGAAAGACGGAGGAAAGCAGACAGGAAGCACAAGCTTTGCGCAATCGCTCAACAGGTAGGATGCCAAAATTGGCCAAACACCACTATCAAATTACTACACTACCATTAACAGCACCGAGAAAGCACTAATTGAGTATTTTGTGTGTGAGTGTGTTTTTTTCCTTCGGAGCTGCAGCTACACCATAAAACTGACGACAGTGCATGAAATGTTCCCTTTCTTACGTTTGGATCCTCTTCTTACACCCTCAGTTCTGTGTTGAATCGTGATAGTCTATGCTACGACTACTGGGACGAGCTTTCTTCGTTGTTTTTTTTTATTTCTCAAACGTCAACACTAACGCCAGTAGCTGATAGGAGCTTACGAGCAGTTTTGGGCACCATGAACTACAGCTGATGCGCTGATGTCGCAACCGCAGCGACGATTTGCAACGACGACGACGACGACGACAACACCGATCGATCGATCGATGGATGATGAAACTCTGCCTGCCGTTCGTCTGGAGCAGCACTACAAAATTAGGTTTTCCGATGCGCACCCTCCCGAGTGCGCGAGAGGAAATTGTTCGAATCGAATGCGATGATGTACATGTTTGTGTGTTTGTGTGTTCGATTGTGGCGTGACGGTGCGCCTAGGATCGCGACCGCACGCCACGGCCATTAGGATCCGGCAAGGGTCCAATTGCAATCTTCGCTCCATTAAGGGTGCGAGTAGGACAGAGAACGTTCGAAGAATCTTCGATGGATGGGCCGATTAGTTTGGGGGTGTTGGAGGAGACTCCAAGCGCAATGGAACGCAATCAGCAGCATCAACATCGTGGTGAGCATCAATGTACCGATCACCGGTATTAACCTCCGGCGTGCCGTAGGGGAGAACGATCGTGCTGTACTAGCAGGTGATGGCAGATGACGGATCTCAACTTACCCCCCTCGGTGTGACGCCTGTATTTGTGTGAGTATTTTAACTATTATTGTGATTTTTAATTCATTGCGCCACGTACGTCTAAATATGAGATAAAATCGAACACTCTTTAAAGATGAGCACGCTCTGAACAAAACATTACCCAAGAGCGGGGAACTGCTGGTAAAGCGACACATGGCGAACTACACGCGCACATACGCCATAGTACAATGGAATAATCAACGGGGTGGACGGTTTCACTTAGTGGTAAAACCTCGAAGGACTTGCTTTGTGCGAAAGGTGATGGGTTTAGGTCGTTTTAGTGTGGCCGGTTGTGGACAGGTGTGTTGTTGTTCTTTATGCGCTGTACATCGGCTACCAGAGTCGCGTTTTGGTGGCAGGACCATCTTAAGCGGGATGTTTTTTATGTACATACACTTAAACCATAATTGTGGGTTCCTATTGCCCGCACTTACGAGGTCGAATCTAGCGTGTAAAAAAGAAGAAGGTTTGTTATGTGCTATACGAACATATTTTGTATTACAGCGTTGATGATATGAGGATGATTTAAAAAACATTTTTGTAGGATAAAGTGTAGATATGAACGTAATTTTGAAGTGGTAAGTTATTGAAGTAGAAATATGACTCCTAATTTAAGTTTTGTTTGCATGATCGTTCTTCTAAAAACTAAAATAAAACATTTAACTTCAGCTGAACAGGACTGATTGTCATAATTAATGTTTTAATCATAAAATTCACATTAATGAATATGTTTATAATTTACATTGGTGCTGTAAAATCACATAAATCATAAAGCAATGCCATGATGTAAATGAAGATAAAAGGTTTTACCAGCCAAGCGCAGTGGAACATTCCTTTGCCATTATTGTACGTCGCATTATTATACCATTATATTGTCGATTGTCGTTCAATACCCACGCTGTGCGTTACTAATCGTTACTATGATGATTTTGTTCCTGCCGATACCCATCTTCTGCTTGGTTCCTCTTCTACAGCCAGCTAAAATACCTTCGCAACAACTCCCGACCCAATAGAAACGCTTCGTGCACAGTCTTTGAAAGCGTTCCGCGGAACGGATTTATTTTTTATGTAAATTCCATTATGACTCCATCACGAGTCAAAGGGACTAGGTCTTGAATTAGCTGTACTTCTTCAGTTTGCTGTAGCTTTGCCCGACGGCATGGTGGGCGTCTGCTCCCTTTGACTCCGGCAGCTTCTTGCCTATGATCTCCTCCGGATGCTTTGGTTTTCCGATCTTTTTCACGATCGCTTCGAACCCGTTCCGATCGTCGGCACGATACTCCACGATGCGCTGCGTACCGTCCGGTTCATCCAACGTGTACGATCCTGGAGCCGGGAGATCATCATCAGATTCTACTCACTACCGGCACAATGCTGCCGAGCTACTTACCCTTAACGATGTCACCGTCCCGCATTTCCCACTGGCTCTTGTGATCACCCGTCACCGGATCCTTGACACCGTACTCGAACTGATACTTCGGATAAGCGTAATAATCCTGCGACTCCTCGATCGACTCCTTACCCGCATCGACTTCCTCGAGCTGATGGCTTATGTACTGGGGTTCGTGCTTCACTACCGTTTCATAACTCGTCTGCTGCTTGATGTGTGCACCATGCACAAACGCAACGAGGCAAACCATTGCGAAAAGTTTAAACATTTTGACTACCTGAAGATGCACCTGTGGTTAAAGCTACTGAACTGATGATACGTATTTGGCCATACACTGCTTTTATAACCATTGCACAATATTCTAACGGTGTGTTCTGAGGTGTGCCTTTTGTCGGAGTAAATAGAAAGTGGGTGAACTGTTCGATGCGCTTCAATGAACGCGACGTTTGGGTTGGGTGTTCTTGGGCTAGACCTTAATTCTTGAACTTGAACAAATAGTGGTTTACTTTCGTTAGTGGTATGCAACTGGAACGTTCGAAGCAGTCATGTTTTGTTTAGAATTCAAAATGAATGATGGAAACCATAGAAATAACATTCACACACAATAAAATAAACAAACAAAATGAAGTATCTGTTTACTTCCTATTTTTTTGTCGACTTTTATGTTTTTTTGGTATAGATTAAAACATTTTAATTCAAAATATGAGGTCGTTATGCCAAGCAGACGCAGCATGAAAGGGAGTTTACTATAAAGTTTTAAAAACTCCGAATTTCAGTAAATGACAAATATCATTTGACATTACCATTTCATCGATCAGTTGCATTTTACTTGACTTGTTTCAACTTTTTATTTCACTTTTTGTTAACTTGTTTCAAATTATTTGTTTCTACCTAAGGTAACATCTAGAATAGTCCTTAATAAATAACTTTCATTCTGATTGTCTACATTACGACCCCTTTTTGTCAAGGTCAAACATTTAATTCGCACAAGTGGACATTACCAATGTCCACACGTTCCGGCTCAACCACAATGAGCACCACGATATGTGTGTTAGCACTCTCGTTACCTTCTCGCCAAAGCCAACGCAATGGTCGGCAATTTGCATAGCGAGTGGCCATGATTGACATTGCCTGCAATCATGCCGTCATCGGGTAAGGGCAAACCGGTGGCTTTTTGTAGCATCAACATTTGGTACGAGACGTTCAAGTTGGTTGAACGGAATTGTTACCAAAGGCTGAAGGAAATGCATGTCACCGAAGACGATCGCGGGGACGATTGTGTAATGAAGACGTCAACCGGTTATGTTGGCGGTAAGTTGTTTTACTATCTTTGGCAAATTGTCCGATGACATTGAAGATGGGATGTTTTCCGAGTCTTTAACATAGCTACTGTTTAGCTGTTTTGATAGTAAGTTTAATTAATTTTGAATATGATACAAAAACCCTTTCAACAAAAAAATTTATTCCATTGTAAAAAAATTTCGGGATTGTTTTTTTAAGTTTACTGCATAATCTCTCTCAAGAACGCTCGATTAAGCTAGGTTGCTCTCTAGTTGCTCTACACAAAAGCGTGTATTTAATCAAACTATTTCTAGAATTATCAAGGTTCCTTAAATATTTCTCCCTATAATTCGAATAATTTAAATTCCTAAAAAAATGCTACATAGATAAACTCTAAGAGGATATGTTGAGTTACTTGTTAAGGAAAGTCTTCCAAATGCAAAGTAGTTTGGACATAAAAAAATAAGCTGTGTATAATGCAGTTAACCTACTAGCCCTTCTCATTGGTAATGTTTTCATGCAATTTGATAATGTTAATGTTCCACATCCTTCTTGCTTTGGAATTCGGATGTACCTTCGATAAAGAGCACTCGTCGACCTTGTGATGAAATGTCAGTCACTCATTGCGTCATACACTACTTAATGTATCCCAAATCCCAACAAGGATAGCAACGCCACAAGTCATCAGAATCAATGAAATAATATAATACAACACATAGAGCAACTCATAGCGAACCCCTTCCCAGCTTGGATGAGCAAGAACACTTGCCCGATCGGTATTGGCGTGCCTTCAGGCGGAAAGATGGTTCATTGCGCAAAAGAAGTGAAGAAAAAAACAACTCTCGCGATCTACGAAACGCCGTAAGCAGTTACTGCATCGCTGGTTTGGGGCAGGACCGTCCGTTCTTCGCTTCCATGGTCATCTGGAGGCGATATGGTCGATAGGGTGCGCTCATAGCACCGATTACAGGATTCACATCCTTCCCGCGGGCATCTTGATTCCGCTCACCGTTTTCGCTTAAAGGTCAAGAACGCGACACAATCGCTGATGCGTATAAGTTAGGCGGGCGTCCCAAACCGTTCCGTGGACGATGTCCAAGAAGGTGGCACTGGTGTACCGGTCGCATCTTAAGCAACTGGTTTGCTACACTTTAAGGTCTTGTTCGTTAGCGACGGTGTCCTGTAGAATGGTGAAACCTGTTTTTGTTTTGCTTTTGAAACGCTCCCACAAGCTGTGATCACCTTTTGGAGACGGGTTCGGTGCATTCAGGAAGTCGTTTGGGAGCTGTTTTGTTATTGTTCTGGTGTGCTAGGCTGTTCGTACAGGCGTAGCATATCGTTGATAAATAGCTTCCTAATCTTCCCGATTAGTAACGTTTGAGTGGCATTTCGGTTTCACCATTTGGGACGGTGCTTTGCCCAACGATTGTCCAATAAAACCATTCGTTCGATTGAATTTATTTGCGGATTTGACAAATGCAACCATGTCGATGGCTGGAACTCATCCCCCTTTGTTGATCGTACGAAAAAGATTGTACGATCGTTGATTTGACATAATGTACGTCACCGTCCAGTTCCGTCACCGCGATTCCAAACCGTGGCCGACTCACCTTATTTGTGGCGATTGGTGAACGAAATTTATTGAGCTTGATCTTAGACAACGCTGAATTTAGTTTGGTGCAAGAACTTTGCCATTTCTCAACGTTCACCAGTCGCACGCTGTAAAAGGCGACCCGTTCTAATTCTAGATCTACCTGCACACCCTTATCTCGAAGTCGCCGCGCTGCTTCAAGTGTCACAGCGCCATATGTATCGACTGATTGATCTGCAACTGCAATTCCAAGCGTGGTCTGAAGGGATGCAAGGTGCCAAAGCCGAGAAGGTTTGCCCACTCTGTATCGCGCTATCGTCGGCGATCGATTTCAAAGTCGGTAGCAAACGTATCGACTGCAAGTATTAGCCACAACGGATTGTTTGCACAGATGGGTGCTACAATGTTACACTTTCGAAGGTGTGTAACAGTGCGGGCAGATGGCGATGATCAGGTGCTGATAAGTGTCGGTGTTGGAGTGGAAGTCCATTTGCTACCGTGCTCGGTATGGGATTTGTGGCAGTCGGTACTTTAGGTACTGTTGAAAGGAGAGGCGTGATTTGCAGTCAATTGTAGTGATTAAGGATGATTTATTGATGGCTGGGTAGTTGATCTAAGTCGAGCTGGCCGATGGTTAGTTGAAAGTTGTTTAATTTCTTCCAATGGACTACTGGAATATTAAAGAGCTTATTGTGTTTTGCTTGCAATATGGTTTATGATTTAATAATATATTATTGGATATATTGCTTTACTCTTAATTTTTTTTATTTCATTATTAGTTAATTTTAGAAGAATTTCCAGGCTGTATTAAATATTACATTTTTTTCTATGAGTTATTTCGGAAATTACGAGTTATTGTACGAAAAAAGATTTTAAATAAAAACAAATCCCATCGATTGTTTTCTTTTAAATCAATTTGTAAGTTTAGTTAGTTATGCTATACTTCTAAAACGTATTCATCCAGCCTCCAACAAGCCATCCAGCATCGGTCTCATTAAAAAGCTTACCCACTTAAAGAGCCACAAAAATCAGTGCACTTAAATATCAACCCGTATCCTGTTCACGCATGCGGCATACCTTTTATGGTGAAATGCGCCAAATAGCCAACACCCAGTAAAAAAAGAATCACACGAGCTTTACGAGCAGAGGTGACGATAAAGCTCACGAAAGATGCGCCGAAAAGGTTGAACGCGTGCAGCTACTCGTTACAAAACCGTACCGCAAAAATAACACCCGAAACTGACCATAACTTATAGCAAACTGCACATTATGTTGCCGGAGGTTAACCGTAGATGGGGCATGATGAAAATAAAACACTGTTCGGCTAGTACGATAAGCAAACATATCGCGCACAGCGAAAAGAATTGCAAAAGCGGTTTTTTAAGGTTGTACGTATTGCCGCGTATAATGGCTAAGAGAGGCGTCTCGTGAAAGGGATGAAAAGCAGAGAGGAACATTGCAGTGGTAAAGCGATAAAGTTCATGTTCATGTCCTCTGCCGCTGTGGTTGAAATGATAAATGGCAATCGAGTGTGCTGTATCGCAAGGAAGAACGGCTAGAAAAAGCGAGCGGCAAAGATTCCGCACCGGAACCCGATCAAACAGGTCACATACATGCTTGTATCAATGTTACTCAAGCAGAAGCATCAACTACGTTATGTTCCATAACAACTTGAATTGAATATGATGTAAGAAGCCACAGCACAACCAAATCGAAATCTTGCTTGTCTCACTTCAAAAAAGGGGCTTGAGCTTCAAATTTCACTTGCATCTTCACAAGGGCATCCGAGTGCATTCGGTCGATCGAGCGGAGGCGCTTGTGCACCTTGAGGATGGCATTTAATGCAACAATGGTGGGCATCCACCAACAAAAAGGAATGGCCGAAACGCACCACCTTGTACCACCTTGAGTTGATGATCTTTAGAAGCCTCGATCGCCATTTCCGAGTGGCTTCGAGAACGCAAAGGGTAAAAGAGTGAAATTTTAAGCCCAGTTCCTTCTTTACCGCTCATACTTACTACCGATCCACGGTGCTCTAGTTATATGAGACTGTTTTTTTTTCTTCATCGTAAAGTTCAACCTCACGCTGGTTTTCTACTTGTGCGAGGAAAATGTCAAACTGTTTGGGGCCGGTTTCGGTAAGCGGTCAGTCGGCGCATAAAGGTCGCAGCTAGTTGATTCTGACGGAGGTCACATGAAATCTTCGAAAAGTTTCAATTAAGATAAAATTGGCACGATTTTTCTTTCACCATCAGTACGTTCCCTTCATTGTTGAAAAATCATCTGTTTACTTTATCACAAGACGAAGGTCGTTTAAAGACAATTCATCTAGCATACGTATTCAATCATATCATCTCTACATCAGAAATATCCTCAGCGTCTCTGAAATTCCTATCTCTACTCAGTAAAAAAAAATTACTCAAATTATGTCAGGTCGTCTATCTTTCAAAATCAATTAGTTTTGCATAAGACTACAAACCACAGACCACATTCATTTGTAGCTGTACTACAACAACACCGAGCATAACATCCCTTTCTAGACACGTGCCGGCTTACTTTACGCTTCATCTTCATCATAAAGTGAATGTGGAGCATCTAGCTCCACAACGTCCAAGAACATCCTAGGACGTTCACTTTATAGCTGTCGGTACGCTCAGAAGTTGTTTACATTCGCCAGCACAAGGCAGATCGCACCACTAGAATATGTCCGCAATCGAAGACACCTTTCCCTTTCGACATTGAGCAACTGGGTATGGAAGTGTATGGAAGCCCGCTTAATGGCACCTGTGCCCCAAACGGATTGCTGCGATAGGATGTTTGCTCATCATATGATATTTTTAGCACGTGGAAGGCACACTTTCAATGGCCAGCCTTAGAGGATGCGGTGTAATGAATAGTTGCATGCAGAATAGTAATTACCTTACCAAGAAATCTTTCGGCTTTTATGTCGCACATGAGTGACTGTTGCTCAAAAGTTGTATGTGTGTTTACGTATAAAATATTATACGCACACAATGAGTAAAATAAATATACTTCTTCATATAAACATACTTACATAACTTCTTTCAAAATCATTACCATGAATCATATTGAAACTCATGTACAATTTTAAACATTTTTTTGTTTTTATTTTATCTTCTTCATTATTTACATTTTGTTGCTATCTTTCGCTTTCGTCATTTATTTTCCGTTAATGTACCTTCGGTGTGTTTAAATTTTTCATCATTTTCTTTATATTAGAAGTTCTTCAAATGCTTTTACCTGTTTTATCATACTTTTATCCTTTTGTCTACATCTAAACATATGAAATGCGTGCTTCACTTTGTGCATCTGTGTACTGTGTTGTGCTATGCGACTTCGTTTCTCTGTCTNTTTTCATCATTTTCTTTATATTAGAAGTTCTTCAAATGCTTTTACCTGTTTTATCATACTTTTATCCTTTTGTCTACATCTAAACATATGAAATGCGTGCTTCACTTTGTGCATCTGTGTACTGTGTTGTGCTATGCGACTTCCTTTCTCTGTCTGCTACAATGGAAATGTTTGACATGGCATGTTGTGTCCAACTATCGTGTTTTTTATTTCTTTTAATTTAACGCTTAGACATTCCCACCGGCTAAAGCGAACCATCAATCGTCATGCAGATACTTCTGGTAAATATGGTAAAATTTCGGTAACAAGACAAAAACACTCAACCTGAGGCTGACTTCATGTTTCAGTCCAGTTGTTTTGAGAAAATTATTTTTTGTGTTGAAAAGATTTTTATATGGTTGGCATGATACGGGATCATTTTCTCTAACGATGGTCTTTTTTTCGTAAACTTTTCCAACACTTTTCCTCCTGCTCTTTACATTACAAACTATTATTTATGACCATATTTGAAGGAACGCTAGTGTAGTAAAACTGCTGCTTGGTAGCATCATAATACTGTAAAGAGATGTAAAAAGAAAAAAAAACGAAGAAAAAAAACACATGAGTCACAAAAGGAAATGAAAGCGACAGTAAAAAAAGCAGATGACTTGCAGAGCATAATTTATGTTAATGCGTTTACGGTGATTCTGAAACGGTGCTTCTCTTCCATACGCTAAGTACGGTATGACCACACACTGAAGAGACACACCCTTAAATGTCAGTTACGTCATGGGACATCTTTCACGCACGCCAATCCAACCCGAGTGCCAATTTTGTTGAGTTTTTCGCATTTTGGCACCTTCTTTTGGAGACCTTCTTTTTGGATGGTATGATTATCTCATATCGTGCAAGACGTGAAAACAGCTGTCTGTGTCGCAAAATTACGAACGAATTGCCAAAAAACGAAGGGCAAATAGAATGAATTTATAAATTTGGACCAATTTAATTATAGGTCGGTAACTTGCTCAACTGGTCAGAGCCGATGGGGTCATAAGGGGGTTGAAAATGTCACTTACAGCTAAATGAGCTGGAGGGATACGATGCAAACCATACGTTGGCAGATTAATATACGATGTTTTATCAACGAAAACTCAACGACAAATTAATGGCAACCAATCATCTTAATGACGTTAAATTAAGCTCATTACAGGGCAATAAGTTCCTGTTAATACCTAGCAGGAACATTTTTCACTGCTTTATAAATGAATTGCAGAACGTCGACAAGGCAAGAGAGATTTTTGGAAAGCCTAATTGAGATCATTATGAGGCAAAAATAAAAAAAATCTGTAACCAATTACGAAAGGTCTGACATGTTCACGCACAACGATGTAATCTAAAGCAAATGAGATTCTTTCATTAATTAGATTAAAAATATGTAAATTTAGAAGCTGCTGTTGTTTCTTCAAAATTGAAAGGATAATTGAAATAAAAGCAAACAAAACACCCCAACAATTCCTTTCACTATCAAACGCAGCACGCTTCGTTTGGCGCAATTGTAGTTACACGAGCATAACTAATTGCCTTGACAAAAATAGGAGGAACGCTTAAACAAAAAAGAAGCCGCTTTGCTAAAGCTGTTTCAACTGCTCCCGCTTACACGGTTCTCCCTATTTTAGGAAACCTCCGGCCCATTAGCTTCTACATCGTTCCAATATTTAGCTGCACGTGACCGCACGAAGAACGAAGTGTTCCCATTTTCCCAATCAATTCCCAATCTGTGCCGTTGGTAATGTTGCTACACGGTACCACGATGCTTTCCATTCGCGAGCCATCGATATGCGATGATGGCCGTTCGGGTTTGGGTGGTTTGCTTAGCTCCTCTGGATCTCTATCGAAGGGGGTGTAGACGAGATAAAGTGCCGACAACGCCGGCAGCAATGGCAGCGAGAGAAATGAACTGTGCCCGTGCTACAATTACGTAATTGTAATTTGATAATCTTGACCTGATAGTCTATGGATTGGATTTGGACACGACGGTCGATCGCGTCCATGATCGGATCGAAGGCTTGTACATGCTTATCGTACATTGCAGGATCGCGTCCCTGGCAAGGAAAGTTAATTAGCAGCAATTGGATGGTAGTAGTGTTCGATAAATTTGCCTTTGAATGGGATGAAGACAAAAGCACGAAATTGCTGCCTTACGCCTAAGCCTAGAAACAGGGAGTGCCTGCGTTCATTATGGGGTCATTCATTAGCACCGCACCGATGCAGCATCCGGTGTGTGGATGAAGAAAGTAACGAAAAATAGACGACAAAAAACTTCCCTACCGTAAGCCTTTCGCAAAGGGAAGCGCCTTATTATTATCCACTTGCCCATGGTTCCACGACCGGACGGGTTATTCGTTACGGTAACTACACTAGCAAGTGCCCTCGTGTGCCCTCATCGCCCCGTACTCGATCACAAACGAAAGCTCACTAGATGGCAGAGGTCGTGGCAAAAGAGGGCTGCGACAATCGTGGCCCATGGTCGCCCGATGACATAAGCGAACATGAGCGCATAAGCTCAGACATATGGAGCATGATCGTATGTGCCTGTGTGTGGATACACTTTCTTTCCATCCCGTGCCGGGTGTTGCTTGTATCGAGGAGTGGCACGAAGAGATCAGTTACATTCAGTTGTGAAGTCACCGAAACGAAGCAAGGATAGCTAAAGAAAAATCTAAACCCGTAACCGGAAAATAAAAGCCACCTTTCTAAGCCACCTTTCGCCACTTGTTCGGGCAATGTATTGACAGGTACTGTAACACCCGTGCCGGGTTCAGTAGGGCGTGCACGACGTTAAACAAACCCGTACTTTCCTCACGCTAAGACTCACAAACACACAACAAACAGATTTCAATAACAATTCGATCGAAAGCGAAAAGAAAAGAGGCATTTGCGCGATGAAAGGAAAATATTTGTCACAAGGTGCTAGGGTTCACTGCGGTGGTCGCGAATTACGATGACAAAAGACTTAAACGCAACCTCAGGCACGAACCTCACGTGATTACGAATAAAGGCAGCAGGGTGCATTCAATTAAATTAGAGACTTGTGCATAAATCATGCGACACGGGAAACTCATGAAAATGGTGCTTTTTTCACACATTCGTGGTTAGTATCCATGGCCGTATGCACTTACCACAATGTACGGCATGTATTTAACCTTCTCGTAGGCCTTGTACTTCTTCAGCTTGGGATTGTACTTTCCGTTGAGCTTATCATACTTATCGTGCTTGCTCTGTGCCTGCTGCTGGTGGTAGAGATCGTTGGTGGCTAGTAGGGCCTGCTTGGCAGATCCGTACGACACTTCCGTATGCTTCGGTACGACGGCGTAATACTTGAGACCTTTGTTTGGCACGTACTGCACAGCCAGACTTGGCACGATGTGCTGTTGTTGCTGCTGCTGATGCTGCTGCTGCTGCTGTTGAGCTGGCTGACTGTGTACTGTTGAATGCTGTGCTGGTGGTGCACCACTAACTCCGGAAGCAGACTGCTGGTTGGATTGTGGCTTATCAATAATCTGTCCCGTCGGGGAGGCAGTTGAAGAGGTTTGCGTTGGATTAGCTTGTGGGGCAGGTTGAGCACCATTTTGGGGCTGCTGATGATGTTGCTCTTGCGATCGTTTGCGCTGCTCCAGAGTGATGTCGTTGTACTTGGGACGCGATGGAGGTGGCAGAATGTACCTAATGTGCGGAGTAGGTAGGTAGGTTTAAGTTAAAATGATTTTTTACACTTCAAAGTAAGACGAACACTAACCTGTAAGGGTTAGGATTCGGGATGTCATCGGATTGATCTTCCCACACTGGAGCAGGGTCACGGAATGGTGGCTGTGGAACAGGGGCTGGTGTACTGGTTGGGGGTACTATTGGTCCAGTGTTAGTGTTCCAATCTACCCTTATCGCTGAAACGCTTACTGCTACCACCAGCAGAACCAGGGCGGATGGTTCCGTTTTCTATAGCAAAAGAAAAGATAAATAGAGAAGACATTTAGAATTGTGGAAAAAAATCATTTCCATTGATTTATTAATATTTAGATTAATTATGTGCTCTATGCAGGTTTGAAATACCAATGGTCATGAATCATAACCAAATCATGTGCTCTGGTGATAAATGATCCTGTATCACTATCAAGAAACCCATTTTTGTCGTTCGACCTTTACCGAATCGTTCCGCAAATGGTTTGCTCGTGAATAAACAAACCACGAAAGGAAAACCTATAGAGAGAGGTTATGCTAAAATAGGCTCGCACAGATGAAAACTTTCTCACAACGGGTCTGTCAATAGGTTGGCGGAATCCACTAGTGCCTTGCGGGAACCATTTATCACAATCTGCAGCATCTTAATTTGTGCGGAGCAGTTTGGAGAATGATGGCCATATTTCAGAGCGTTTTGTTGTCGTTTTTTTCCCTCTCTGTTCACGACCCACTGTTTGGTCTATTAGTACCACAAAACACCTGGGTACAATCCCCATGGGATCCATTGCTCATACCTTACGCATCCCGAGCACACAGCTAGATGTCGCAATTTATTTACCGCCCAGGATCGATGAAGAAATTACATGATAATATCTTAATGATGATTATCGCTTCTGTTTAGCCCAGTTGTGATCGGGCCATGGTTACATGAGCCGTGCACCTGCTGGGAAAGGGAGTACTGGGACAGCGATGCGTTGGCTAAGTAGCTAAATGAGACTCCACACTCCATGGTTCCACTAACTTCATCGTAAGCCTGCTTGTGGAATGGTGACGGTTTGGTGATAAGTCATCAATCAATTACGGTCGAGCTGAAGTGTTGTTATTAAAACGTATAATAATTCATTTCCCCTGGTGTATGATATTTTCTAGCCGGACCACTCGCCGCATCGAACCCACCGGATCAAGTGTCGATACACTCGTCTAGCCATTACCGTGTCTGGCTAGTCACTGCACTGCAAGGAGAAATGCAGACGCAAAAGAAAACTGCACAGCACACTGGGGCACAGTGACTTGAGCGAGTTTTATCAATTACAGCGTAACGCCCATATTTAAACGTTAGCATTGCGCAAGTCGTAATGCGCACCGAACAGCACAAGGCACGGGCGAACATTACATGATAGTATGCTGCTAATGATATGTCATTGAGATACTGTTTGAATCTTAATATAATCCACAAATAGTTAGCTAAACGAGACGGTGAGAAATTGAAGCAAGAAAATAGCAGAAAGAAAATTGAGTACGTAGGTGCTAATATGTAGGTGGAAAGCAGTTTTTCAGGTTTGATGTAATGCATTTTTACTGAATAGAACTACTGATTCCAGTACTAGTAATGCGTGCTTGATTTTCTTTATTTATTTATTCGCTTTTTTAAGTGCTAACATTTAAAATAAATTTTCAAATTCAACTATGATGAACTATTTCTGTGCATCATTTTTCATAACCGTCAAATGAATATTTTTGGTAATGAATTAGACATTATTATGGCGGAAGAATGTATTTTGACCTCTCTATAATTAGTTGCTCATCAAAATTGCAAAACAAAGGTGAAGAGTTTTTACAATTTATGGTTCAGAAAATAAGTTGCTCATAATTCCGCAACTCCTTTCAAGCACATAAATATGTCGCAACTCTAATGTGCAATCTCTAAGCAGCCTTCAGCATAAATCCAACGCACTTCCTGACCAACCTACACAACCTCTTCAAGCACCCTTACGGTCAAATACCGCCATTTCCTGTGATGGTGTGCAAATTGGAGCTAAATTCCCTTCGGTGCACAATTTTGGCATGCGGCAGTCGGCTAGTGCAAACACCATGGCATCAAACAAAAAAAAGATGAATACAATTTGCCTTACAACCGGGGAATGTGAGCATTGCTTCATGCAAGTTAATGTGATTATGGAGCGTACGCTGGTAAAGTTGTGCCGGGGTTTTCTTTTGCGCTCCTTTTGATTACCAATAGGAATTAGAGAAAAATCCTCTTTTAACGTTCCAATGGGCTTGCCAAACGTGTGGTGCCGTTGTGGTGCGTGTCTTACCGTTAATGATTTTATGCTTTTCATATAAAATGAAAGCTCACCATTTGAAGAAAGGCAGTCGTGAAGGTGTGTCAGTTCAGTGCAGACACAGCGAAAGTGATTTGTGTGGTGTTAAAAGTGTTATAAAAATAATCACCATGAAGCAAGTGCGTAAGAACTGTGATTTTCCATCCCCTTGTCGGACAAAAGCTAGCGTGCAGAATGTGCTAAAATACAGTGTTCCGATTCGGTTTCTTCGTTTCTAGCTTTTGTACATCCCCTGTCTGCTCCTAGCGCTTCAAACGGCAGCTGCTGTGGAAGAACACCTAGAAGAGGCGGAAGCGTCCAGTGAACATGAGCAGGTCGTACCACAGATTGCACAGGATTATGAGCACCATGAGCCGCACGATTATTACGCTTACCCGAAGTACAAATTCGAGTACGGCGTTAAGGATCTGCACACTGGCGACCAAAAAAGCCACTGGGAGGAACGCGATGGCGATGTTGTGAAGGGTGTCTACTCGCTGTACGAACCGGACGGATCGGAGCGAGTGGTGGTGTATCGGGCCGACAAACTGCATGGATTCGAGGCGCACGTCAAGCACATCACCCACGGTGGCCACGTGCAGTCGTACGGCCAGGAGCACGCCTATCTCGGGGAGGTTCACGGTGAGCATGGCTACAGCTAAGGCAATCAACACCTGGAGTAAGCGTAATCGGAGGTCAAGCGGTTCGCATCGTACCAAAGAATCGATCTCAGCCAAGTGTATCTTTTTTTCCATACTCAATAAATAGTTTTCCCAACGAACGCGGTTACGTCGTGTTTGCGAGCTTGCGAACGTGAAACTCCCGGGATGGCAAAGGTTCCATAAATCATAAACGTAAGCGATCCTCTTGATGGTGGAGAATTGCTAATCCAATTTTAGGTATCCATTTGATGCAGTTCCTTCTTGAAAAAAAAAATGAGTTGAATAATGCTAATCGTGCGCCAGCTCTCGATAATGGTAACATAAACCCACGAGGTGCGTCCAAACACGCCTCGCCTAAGTTCGACAACCACCCACCAACAAATTCCCATGAAGGAACGATCGCACAACCTCCGGGAAACAATCTCATCCCAAAAAAACACGAGCCGCACGCTCCCACGTCAATGTTGGAAGTTTGCAAACGTTTTGTATGGGGTGTCGGTGGCGCTTTTACATAATCTTGCAGCTCGCACCGCACCGCAATGGCATAGGTATGATTGATCCACGCTCCACGGTAACGATGACACGAAAACGGTAATTGTTCTGCTGTCTCCATTTCCATCTAGCCGTAGGGAAACGGAGTTCCTTGCGATCGAACGAAACGATGTCCCTTTTATGGTCCTACGCTTGAACCAAAAGAGGCAAAGAAAATGCTGAAAATCACAAACACCAGTTAAAAATGACTGACCCAATGTATGTGAGTGTTCATGCATGGGCATGGGAACGGAACACGCAAATGCAGCCACAAAGGCTTGGAAATTGAAATGTTTGAAGGATTGATTAATGGATCTTTGATTGTGCCGGTGAAGTGGCCGCCGGTATTCCCATTGCTGTTCCATTTGCTTCTTCTAATCTCCCAGTAATAATTCGTGTGCGATAATTTCTGCCTCTCTTCCATAAATGGTTCAGTTCGAGTGCAAAGGGTTCGCTTTATATTCCACCTTGATGAAGCATAAGAAGTGTGCCACACGAGCTGCATGGAAAAGAGAGTTGTAGTACGAGATGGAATGTCACGGCACATGAAGATCAGCTACCCTCCTTGGGCGAAAGGGAAGGTTGATTTTTATCAGCAGCACCCAGATGGTAATGCGATACTGCACTCTCGCGTTACAGGCTAGTCGGACCGAGCACCAGTTGGAAGGAAACGGCGTAACGGGCTTAGAGACCGTTGCGTAAGGGTCAATTAATTTTTCAGCGAATGTGGGCTGGGAAAATTGGTTTTGGGCTGCTCCAGTTAAGTGCTTATGCTATACACCACCTACCGGCCAACAATTTAGGAAACATGAGGTTTGTTACGGTGCGGATGATGTTGATGATCCGCGCATTGAAGTCACTAACGGGAGCGTGCCAGTCTGTCCAAACCGGCATAGAACTCTACCGCTCATATGACCACACGACGGCTCAATGGATTGTAACAGGGCTTTTTTGTGAAAGTACGATTAAATAAAGTTCCCTTTCGTACAGTTTGATTTGATTGGCTTTTTTGAACAGGATAATCGGTTCTGCTGTAACGCATGAGATGATTAAGTTTGAGAAATTGACAGTCTGATTATCTGCAGCTCAAGTGTTTTCTGTTTCACCGGTATTCGCTAAACTTATACCAAACAAGCCTTTTATTCAATTTGATTTGAAAGAAATGTGTCACTAGTTGAATTAATCAAACAAGTGCAAGGAGAATGAGCAAACAATTTTTGGCGTGATATGGTAAGGCATATTTTTTTTGATTACGAATGATTTTGGTATGGATAAGAAGATAGACATTGGAATGAAAATCAATATAAAACGACAGTTATGTATGATTACTACAATGCAAAGAAAATGCTTTACAGAAAGATAAATATTTATAGAAAAATTAAGAAAATCAAGACAGGCGATCTTTCATCCCAAACTAAAAGGTAAATTTATATATTTCACACTATATATTTGAAAAGTTTCTCAAAACTTTTGAAACGCATGATTATATTGAAAGTCGTTGTCCATCGTCATACTATAAAAGCTGTACTAAATCATCTTGAGCTATGGGTAAATAAAATTAAAGAAATCCAGCGTGTGCAGTAGAAGGGCTTTGAGTTTGTAGTGTCGTAGAGTTGTAGTGTAGTGTAGAAGATGAATGAGAAAGAAGACATAAAGCGAACTCAAAACAACAATTTTCATCGCATATTGAATATAACAACAAAGCAAGTGAATTTTTTACTCCGTTTATAATAAATCACAAAATGAAGAAACTTGTGTGTAACTTTGCTATTTACGCTGTGAAATCATCAACAATGTATATCCATTTGATTGTAATGTAATTGATTGAATTCCATAGACTCCGTTCAAGCAACGTTCATTTAGTAAAATACTGACACAAAAAAATCAATGTTCTACCAATTGTATCATCTAACATGCAGTAAACCGTGTTTGTCGTACCATGTCGGAAGGGAATTCCATTCAATCATTGAAGCTTGCGTCTACTGCAAACTCTTTTCATTAATCTTTACCTAAGAAAAGAACTCTAGTGTCACCCCTTTGGCATGAACCTAATCAAGTCACATCAAAAGGAAACACACCTCCCACCANAGTAAACCGTGTTTGTCGTACCACGTCGGAAGGGAATTCCATTCAATCATTGAAGCTTGCGTCTACTGCAAACTCTTTTCATTAATCTTTACCTAAGAAAAGAACTCTAGTGTCACCCCTTTGGCATGAACCTAATCAAGTCACATCAAAAGGAAACACACCTCCCACCATCGTGTCATGACTGTCCAATAAAGGACTGGAACGTTTACATCGTACAAGAATCTCTGGGTGTAGAATTGGGTTCCACATTGCTGTGCGCGCATGCGATGCCATTGGGGATGCCTTTTTAAGCCAGAGGTTCGGGATTGAGTCAAGTTTTGCTTATTCAATTATCTCGTTGCATCAAGCATCACTGTGTATAGATGGAATGTCAATGTAAGGTGAGAACACTATGGCACGGGCCCGAATCGTGCAATCAAGGCCCGAGCGGTTGGTCCACGAGCATGACACTGCACTTGACGTTGTTGTACGAAGAGCGGTTCGAAGTACAATTAATTAAAGATCCGACTAATGGAGCTACCAGTTCATCATGTTGATGATCATCGTATGGGAGGACATTTGTGTGTCAAAGTCATATGGTTGAAGTTCTAGTTTCTAGTAACTCTTTTAAATAAGGATATAACCATCTGTAAAGAGATTACGACCAGCTACGACACTTTCTGTATACAAATAAAAATATAAATTGAGTTCATAATAGTTGATAAAAACTTAATAATTTAAGAAATTTAAAATATTTCTCTGATAATAAAGGTGTGAAGAGGCTTGACGCATCCCCTTAAATTTTTATATACTTTTATTATCATGCAAAAAGCTTCCAAACTAACTTTTTGTATTATCAAAAACTAAAAAAATGGCTAAGTATTGATATATTTGAACTCATTTCAGCCACCCAATTGTCATTTTCCGGTCATCGATCGATTTAGATCAAAAGCCCGCGAGCAACAATTTACCTCCTTCTCGCAAGATCATAAATCGTTCGTTCACTCGATCGGCATAGAGCAAAGCAACAGTTCACGTCGCTATCGGTTTCTTTGCACACAAACACGCCCTACTAGCTACCGTTTTGATGTTGTGTGGTACAATAAATCTGGGAGAAGCTCGAAGGCGTTATTGATCGTAGCTCATAAAGAATATAACGATACCGCCCAAAGCTATGCGCTGTACGATGCACAAAGATGTGATTAGAAAGGTAGAGTCGAAGGCGTGCGAATGGCACGCGAGTATAATTCAAAATAGATCTTTCAATAAGAAAAGAAATAAATTCCTTGAATGAACTATTTCTTTTATTGCCATTCGTAACGGATCATCTAAGTAGATAATTATCACGAAATGTGCTTAAAATCGTTCATCAACCCAAAAACGCTTCGTAATGACACGCAATCGGCAAAAAGGTGCGAAATTAATGAAGTGGAGCAATCGCGACACAATTGCATCACCGACACGTTCGCATAATTTAATCAACCGACAGCGATCAATATTTTTGCGTGACCTTTCCAAACGTAAACTCACACACGACACTGTCCGGGCACACCTCCTCACGTCGATCGGAGTGATACATGCAAAGGGTAAGTCTTTGGTGCAATTTCCAACACCCGTCTCATATATGCTTCTTTCCCTCCACTTTATCAATCAATCAAACGTCACCCCGAATCATTATCATAATGGAGAGCAAACATTTAGCATCGGAGTCACACCTACTAATAACTTCTGGCGCACTAACGCACCACTCGCGAGCGGTAATGGATAAGCGAGAGTACGAACGGGTAAGTCGATCAAGTGATTTACGCAGACTTTAAGGTGTCTGAAACGCATTACGATCTTTAAAGCAGGAAAGCCGCATGACAACATTGTTGTTATTATGTGCAGCAGGTTACTGTTAGCCTGAAATGATTATACTTTTGACGATCATGATAGAAAGCTACTAGGAGCGCTAGAAGCCAGTTCACTCGTACGTGTGTGGGAGTTTTGAATTAATTGGTCCATAATGTATGTAATTTATGTGGTTTCGTAAGTGCACGTGCTGATCATTTTTTTGTAGTTATGAGCCAGGATTCCGTTCCCTTGCAACATTTCACCCACTGACTGCATCACACATTGCCTTCGTTGCGGTACGATCACGACTCGACCTAAGCCACAGTTCAAGATCAAGGTCAGCGCCGCGGTAAACACACACACATACACACTCATGTCAAACGGAACCGTAAACGATTGTGCGGATCGTTTCGGCTCAATTATCCGATCACACAGGCAACACAAAACCGCATGTGTATGTATGGCTGCGAAGCGGTTTGCTCTTGACAACCGTCAGATGATCACATCCGTTGCAGATTCATCCGACCAATTTGATTATTTTTATGCTGGCTGGTCATGTGTTTCCGCAGTTCCACCTTGAAGATGAGCATCGACGCGGAAGAGTTCGTGATTTAAGCGAGGACACAAGCGACGAACGTACCGAAGCGGTTGGGATCGAGTTTTATGGTGGAGCAATAAAGCGCTACTCAAATAAAAAAAGAAAAAAATAAAACTAATAATAAAAACAAACGAACCATGCTCTTTTGTAAGATGACACGTTGTCAGACAGGATGGCAGATTTTCACCACCGTTTATCGCGTCTATGACGCATCGTACACAAAGTCAAAGCGCGAACAAAAAAGCACACTTTGACAGTAACAGAAACTCGTTTCAAACGAACGGAATACTTATGCCGTCTGACGTATAGGAAAACACATGCTGCTCAATGAAACAATCATACAGGTGAGAACGTTTTGCAAAAGTGCGCCGTTAAAGACTCGGCAAAACGAAGGAAACGCGATTCGTTTTTGTTCCGGAATGTTTTTCAATCGTGAGAGATTGAACGCTTGGCGCATGAACGTTACGTCAAAAGCCACTTCAACGCTTCGCTTCGTTCGATAGAATTATTACGACGGTTGATTACGCATCCCGGCTAGTGATGGGTTGGTGATTCGCAAATCGCACGGTTGCATTCCTTGGCATTAAATAGCAATTTGCATGCTGCGTCGTACGGCTAGTTGGTCTGAAATTATGAAGCTTAATTCACCGTTCCGTTCGCTACGGCTTGTTTTGGAAGGATTGGTTATGAACGGTAGCAGCAGTCGTCCCACGCAATGTGACTACGAATGCCGATGAAAATACAAATGCGCAAAGAAACTAGCCCACACCAAACTGCAAATGTTTGCCGAAACTTACCATCCAAAACTGATGATTTCGCCGCATTTTGTTTATTTGAATACTGGAAGGTGACGATACCAACTGTTCACTCACTATTTTAGTTGTATCGGTTTACTGTTTGTACACAAATCTTATTTTGTCTTTCTGAAAATGAGTTTAAATAATGTTTATAAATTATTTTTCACGCGTTTGCACGTTGTTTTCACCGAATCGATACTTAAATAATTTCACTGCACATTTTTACACCGAGTGTTTTTGATTAACTTAAATTAACCATGACATGTTTGGACAACACATTGAATAAAAATTGAAAAGTTTTCAATATTCTGCTCATGAATACATATCGCTGCCACACGTAATCGTGCTCCTCGTGCCATTGAAGAATATTGCATATACCGGTGAGAAACAAAACATACAAAAGACTTCATCGAATCGTATAAAAGGACCTGCTGGTGACGATCATAAAAGGCTACCGATAAACAATCGACTGCACGCACGAACATGACATGAGACTGCAAAAAACCATTTCCAACCCAAACAAAAAGAGCTTTTTGGGTCCTCTCTTCATTTTTCTCCTTGTCCATTGAATCGGTAAGTGCACGTAATAAATTATGCATGGAAATGGCGGGGAAATATGCCAATGGTGAGGCGTAAACAGTCGCGTTGCCTGCTTGATCAATGCTTTCTTTTATGTTCTTTCTTTCTGTATTTGCACAGCCAGAGCAGCATGGTGCACCGCTCGTAACAGTTCGATTCCCGCCAAGACTTATGGACGAACGTTTGCAGAATGCTTTCTTTACTAGTGTGCCGTCTGTGCTTGGCTACCGTGAATGTGATTCCTTGGGTAGCTTTCGATCGCTTATGCAGTTGATAGTGCGATTTAGTAAATAAATGATGCCGTATTTGTTGAATTTGAACGTCACCACAGGGTGAGTTGTGTAACGAATTTATAAAAATATAAAAAAAGTATAAAAAGTTATTATCGTGTTCTTATCATTGAACCAAACAAGGCATTCATTTCATTAGATAGACTTAAAATTTTAAATTTTCTAAAACATTTTTTAAAAGAATTTTATTCAAATGCAGTATTCCATCTAGCTGCAAGTCTCAAAAAAGAATTCTCAGCTACATTGTTTCATATATTTCTCTGAATCGCAATGATTCTCTAAAAAAACGCATGTACGACTACGTAACTTATGGCTTAAAAAAACAATCAGATTTGTTTATTTTACACCAGGGAATTAACATTTCTCGTAACACTAAACATGACCGTACAGATAAGGGAAAACAAATTCAACCTAAGCGGACAATTTTCCCTCCGAAAGCTGCTCAGATACGGCTAGGTTAAACCCGTATCAATTCATTCGACAAACTGCTGCAAGTCAGCTTTCGTGGTTTTTTTTTTTCACCAGTGCCCGCCAGCCGACGTACTTGTGCAATCGTATCGCCCGGCGCGACGCGCCCTAGTGACGGAACGCGATTTGACCCGGTGCTGTTGGAGCGTTGCTGAATGTTTGCTTTTCCTTCGGCAACACCAGGCCCGCCGGCGCGAAAAGAGGTAAGTTTTGTTTGACTGCAAAATTGGACTCAAACGAACGCCGACCGTCAAACGTCGTACACTTACTAGACATGGCAGAAGAGGGCACCGGTACGAGTACGAGTACGCTTAACGCAATAAATAGAAGAAAAAGTCGCTACACTCTCGTAAATTATCGACAACGTGCATTCTGGTCGGGTTGCTCCAGCATCGCTATATCGATATCGAGCCACCAGCATGTGAATGTTAATTCGATATCGGGTCCGATTTGCATAAAGCGAGCTACCTTCGAAAGGTGGGTAGGAAAAGTCACGCTCACAAACGTTCGATGCTCGTCCTACGACGAGCTTGCGTCAGAGCTTCAAATACCGGGCCGGGTTGGGATCGGAAAAACTCGAACGACAACGCAAGCGCAGACACACGCACCAAAGCGCCCCTGTTGCGTTTGGTTTCACTCCGGTTCGAGCACCACGACCAAAGCACGAGCTGCTTTCTTTCGTCGCGAACCCCTACAGGTTCGGTAGGGGCGTACGATAATGGAGCACCGATTGGGCTGGAAGCTGTTTGCATGATAAACATTCCTCGCTTCGAGGTGGATGGGTTCCGGGCGGATGGGTACGTATCGGGAGTTCGGGTCAGTCGGGCAGTGGGCTGATGCGACAAAACCCGCCCCGATTGCAGTGCGTATCGGTGGATGTGTGCGACGAATCGCTAATTGTGGAGCAATTATTGTAATGAGTTTGCTTCATTGCAATGTGTCATTGCGTTTAGATGGTGCGTTCGGTTTTTTTCTTTTTTTAACTATTTTTTCGACAGTGTTAAAAATTTGGAATACCATATCTGCCACGCTAAGCTAAGAGTTATCGATGTAACACAATTTAGTTTTGCTATTAGGTAACGTGAACCGAAATGGAATGATTTCCGGTGGGAGCATCTTGAGTTACACGTGCGAACATGAATCCTAATATATGTTGATGAAATTTTTGTGCTTTTTAATTATAATTTGAATAATTTGAGTTTTTATCTTAGCTAAATATGAAATCGTTACTTTTATGTTTCGATTTAGTACTATATGTTACTTTTGAACAATATACGCATAAAATGAATTATGTTGATTCATTTCTTTATATTGAACAGCAAAATTTATTTATTATTTGTCTTGTATTTTAGTTATCAAGTTTACAACAGTATAAAATGTTGCCTATTAATCTTGAAAGCGCAATAAACGATACAACTATTCATTTTTGGTATGTTTAGAAACATACTAATAGGAACACAAATTCATAACTTTCATAATGTGAAGAGATTTAAAACGCCATAAAAAGCCACTTACAACATCTGTCAGAAATAATCTTCATTTGGCTTCATGTCCCGTTAGGAGTGTATAAGATTAAAAATGAATGGATTTGCATGTTAATTAAAAAAATCTGGAACCCTACCCCAATGTTCGTCCAAGTACTTGTTCCTCATTCAACGGCTTTGCATCTTAATACTTTCCATTTCTATCTACAAAGTTGACGTAACAACCCCCGTAAGCATTTTATTTCCATTCCAATTCGAACCATTTTTCCAAGAAAGAAAAAAAACTCAAAAACTTGTCCCAAAGGTAAAGCGAGGATGCCTAGAACCAGCTAGACGGCTCGTCCGTTTCGATCGCATCACCTGTACACCCGCGGCACTAAGCTGTTCTAGATTCTTTGTCCAAGAAAGGTTCACTGAAAAGTATGGTGACGCTTTGGTTCGAGCGCGAATCGGGGATAGTCAATGCGTTTTGTTCTCGGTCATTATATCGTTTCAAGGCTAGCGGGCAATCCAACACAACTCCTGCGGCTGAGATAGCGAGCGCTCCGAAGGATCGAGGACGTGCTGTAGCGTCCTCGATGGAAGGATTGTTTGCCATTGCCGCAGGAATCTGCTGCCCGATTAGCCCGGCGTAACCGGTTTCACAAGGGAAGATCAGGAAGTACAGCACCGGTGGAGACGTTCTGCCCTGAAGGGGTGGTTGGTGAATGTATAATTCATAGCAATCACTTTGACCGCCACTCGCATCTTCCTGGATATCTTAGTGACCGGCCTCGAATACTGGAGCACATGGAATACGGGTAGGTAGTGGTGCCGTAAATATAGATTCAGAGTCGTTGCTTCATCCAAAACAACACTAGCAGAGAGACAAGCTGATCGTCACACTGAATGGAACGTTATTTTTTTCGTCTTGTTTTTTTTTGCATACACTTAAAATACACAACACACGCACAATTGTCAACTCGTGTTACTGACCATCTTGCCATAACTGGTCGTAAACAGTTAAACATTAAACGTTACCGAGGTCGTAAGTGTACGAAAATCCCACACGATCACACATTCCCCGTACACGCATGCATCGAACATCACAATTGTCATTCTGACGCAGCTACCCACGGACTCAAAGAGGTGGTGCATTGTTTGCAGCACTGGATGACTAATGAGAATGTTAAGCGCGTTGTGTTCTTTTCCGCCGGAAGCAAGACAATCCGCTATAACCGCCGGTGGCGATGGAAAACATCATTCTCCGTGCGGTGAACTTCATTATCACTTTGCAGTTGGCAGTTGGTAGCTGTGTCACATCGCGATACAATCAACTGTACTGACAACGACCGTCATTAAGCACATGGTCACTATAAATTCACACTTCAATTGCCCACCAATGGAATGGAACGTTATTAGACGAAAAACGGTTACGGTCATACAAACAAACAAAAATAATAAAAGTACAACACATATCACGTTTTCTCCCACTGGCAATGTTAACAATTTCACTAATAAACACTTTTCCGAGGAGACTTCAATCAAAGGGCAAGCGACGAACCCCTTCAACCCAAACGCTTCATAAGCACTTACAGCGCTTCGCTTCTCTCGTAGCATGCGAACGGTCCGAGAAGACGCCGGAAAGCCGAAAGCAGCGCGTGATAACCCCGGTGACGACAAAATTCGTACTAAAAGTTTCAAAAGCCAGCGAAAACGTAATAAAGTTTTGTTGTCGCCATTTTTTGCCACAACTACCGCTCGGTTGCTCTCGCTTTCGCTCTCGACGGGTTCTCCTCCTTTCTGCTAGTATGTTGACGAGCCATCCCCACCGCTTTAGCGACAACATGCACTCAGCATGGGTGCGCGTTAGTGCGAGATCAGCGAGATCTCGTCCGCTCTCGGGTTTTCCACCGGAGAGCTCATCTGTTACGCCGCAAGCTTAGAGTGCGTTGCTGCCGGAGCTTAAAGCTTCTGCACTCAGCTCAGAGACCGGCACAATTTTTCCCACCCAATGGCCTTCTCTATCGCTTGCTGGTTAGGTTATGTCATATATGTTTATGTTTGTTTACTTTGCGGCTTGAGAGATATTTCTCTTCTCAGCTGATCAGTCACTCATCGGCGAGAAATGGTGAGTTCCAGTCGAATTGATGAAAAGTCTATGCTTCGATCCCAAACCGTAAACCTTGAATTAAATCTGTCATGAGACATGGGTTGATAAGACTTAAAATTATCATGGTTATAACTTCATTTGTTATTCAACCTGCATGAAAACGTTTGATTTGGATGTTTACAAGGCTTTATTCTTATTTAGGGTTATTTGTTATCAGTTGAAAGTTTGTTGTACTGTTTTGAAATAAATGTGGGTATCTTTATCAGTCCCGATGGTTGACTTTTCCGTACGCTTTATGTGCTTCAGTTGATTTAGAGTCGTAACACATTTTAATACAACTCCAAACTCATTTGAAAAATCAATTTGTAGTCAAGGACAGTAACCCGTATTACAACTTACAGTAACAAACAACGTTCCGAATTGAGCAATAAATGGTTCATAAAAACGGTAGATTAATTTTCCAGACCCTCATATTTTAATTCGTTTCAACACCGAATCATGAAGCATATATTTTATGGCGTCCCTACGCAACAAACACTAAATTAAACTTAATCAAAGCTTCTTTCTGATATACCCCATTCGTTGTATAATGTACCAAGCTTTCAACATCGCCATTCTAAGAAAATTATACGTTTATTAAGAATTATACAGAACCTCAAATGGCCACATCACGAGCGCTCTCATCTCTCCGTAGCGATTTCTTTCGTACAGCTACGGTGTCGCAAGCGGCAGCCACCGGTTGCACGCCGTATCTTCTTCACAGATACGTTGTAAAATCAGCTGTTTAGCACCACAGCAACACGAATGTCAAGTGGTCCTCCCCAGAAGGTGTCTGAGACAGCGGCCATGGTTGAGTTTTGCAGTCGTCGTACCTCAAGAGCATCGTCGCGCTCTCGGAAAAGGAAAAGTGTGTGAACGGCTAGATTCGACGCCATTTGAAAGCGGTTTTGGGCACGATATGTCAGCCGACAGCTTCCATCGTTTGGAACATCGAATACGAGATTTGTGCGCGTTGCAGTCCGAAACCGGTATCGGTGCGATATCGCTGTTCCGAGTGAGACTTATGGCATAACGATTGTTCGACTATATTTTGGGTCAACTTCGGTAAATACGTTAAGTAACTGACATGTAACTACCTCTGGAAGATATATCTCGTACAAACAGGGATCTGTATCTCCTTCTTCATTCTGAATACCTGCTGGATGTACGTAGATTTGATCTAAATCTCAAAGGCCACCATGACAGTCGATACCGTACCTGCATCTTCTCTTCTAGTCCGTTGGCCTTTAGGATCCCCGCTAAGGGCTGCTGTCTACTTTCATTAATCAGCCTAATTGTGCACTACCTTGGAGAAGTTCTAGTCACTGCTTCGTACCCGTTGGCTTCATATTTTTGCGGTCAGCTTGCGGTAGCACAAACACTTTACTGTTCTCGGAGGAGTACCTTCAACAGCATTCGTGCGATTAGCAAACTCAAACTACCCTGCAGTTCACCACAACGTACGACAGTTGGCAAAAAAGGAGAGCTTGCAGCAGGCAGTGCTAATTATACGGTGGTACTGTAGCCATCGTCTCCGATCGGGCCTTGATCGTACCATCAGCCATCGTTAACAACACCAAGTTCGTGGTCAAAGGCTTATTCGAAAGGTATAAAGGCGCTGAACTTGTCATACAAAGCGACCGTGTCTCTTCCTCCCTTCCTCTCTTACATAGTTTGATCATGTTGCTTGATCGATAATCCATCGGTAGTACAGACAAACCGCTTTTCAATCATACGAACCATCCTTCATCCGATGCACAGACAACGAACACGATGGAAAACAATCATTCATCTTCATTCACTTGACGCGTTCCAGTTTCACCGGTTTGCTGTAAGCTGATCGAAATGACAATGGTGAAGGAAGAGTCCGTTCCGCTGTCAAGGCAATTGTTGTGAGTACTAGGAAATGGATGCCGATTGCATCGACGTCCGGTTAAGGGATGACCTCGGCTAAGACTAATCGAAGATTCCATCGCATCGAAGCGTCATTCTAAAAGGAGAGTCATATTTGTTGAGAACTGAATCACGCGAGGCGCATGAATTTAGTTGCTTTGGAATTTCCGATTTAAACTTGTCTACGGAATTTCACAGGTATTCCTTGAAAATGGTTATTCGTTCGTGAGGTTTGGATTATTTATCGAATCTTTTGATATTTGAACTGATTTATTCTTGCTACCACTGCGTTTCCTTACGTAAAAATATGCGTTGGATACTGAAAACACCTGCAGCAAGTCAATCCAGGTGATTAAAAAAAAACACAATAAGTAACGAAGTATAAATTGATTATTATAAAATTTCTTCCCAACTGTTTTGAAAAAAAGAAAACATATACTATTTAGTAACACAAGAAAAATAAATTATTATTCATCCGTTTATTTTGCAAAGAAAAATTGTTCAACAAACCAGAAGTGTATCTAACTTATACAAAAAACGGTAATAGAAAATCTGACATATTCGCACACAAAATAATAATTAAATAAAACGAACGAACGAACGAACATGACATTCTTTCAAGGAAATAATGGTATCACTGAACTTGTTATTAAATAAACGTTATCCCTTTACTGTTAAATTGTCAAAAATTTATTTTTCAACCAAATTCTAAATATGCTTAAAAAAAATCAAACATTTCTTCCTCGTCTTGCTAGTATGTGACCAACTAAACGGGCAACAATGATTTTCAAGATCTTTGTTAAAACAATTTGATTTACCTCACATGTCTAGACGTTGCGGATGAATGCCCATAGACTGTATTTATATTTAACACTTTTATTTAGCTTT
>CM028127.1:40189631-40264421 GCA_016254315.1 Anopheles parensis
TGATTTTCAAGATCTTTGTTAAAACAATTTGATTTACCTCACATGTCTAGACGTTGCGGATGAATGCCCATAGACTGTATTTATATTTAACACTTTTATTTAGCTTTGCAGTGAACAACACTCCACCCGTACCGTTACTAGTCACGCAACCGATTGTTGCATTTGATGGCGCTTAGTAACTGATCACGAACCAAAAACTCACAAAATTTTGGACGCAAGGAAACGTCAAAACCATAAAGGGTTGAAATGGTGCTTCATTTTAGTCCGACGAATTGTCCAGTGCATTCATCGCCGGCATGATCAACCAAGGGAAGAATCAATACACATGTTTTGTTCGATTTTACTCCCTCAGTCCGGAACGTCGGGTAGGGTGTTAAAGCAGAAGGGAGTTGCCCGCTTGGGCAATGCAGTGCGAATTTCCTGCTTGCACTACAATTCGATTACGCGCCGATCAAAACACACAACACCCGCTGTTGGATGCACATAATGTACGCATAATGTACCCTCGGGGAGACAGCCGTACCGATGGACGGCGAGCTTATAAATACCGTGAACGAAAGTAAAGAAAGTGGTCAGTCCACTGATAGCCATTAACGCGGTAGTAGTCGTAGCTTTAGAAGAGGGCACGAAGCATTCTGTAAAGTTTTGCGGGCTCGCCAAACAGAGTCAACAAAGCCCTGTGCCTCTTCCTTTGAGACTCGCTCGCAATGTTTAAGGTGAGTTTCAGTGGTTTGCGTGAGCGCGACGTCGTCAGTGATCTTAAGAAATCCCTTTTCTGTATCTGGTTCCAGCTGGTGGTGGTCATACTGTGCTTCGCCACACTGCTGGTTTCCACCGGGAGTGCACTGAAGAAAGACGAGTATGAGATCAATATCAAGCACGGTTCGTTCGCCGTGCACCAGCTGCATGTGAACGCGGACAGTCCGCGCGAGGGCACGTCGCGCTCGGAGCCGCTAGCGCCCACGATTGCCCCCGGAAGTGCGAGTAAAGAAAATGGCCAGCAACGTAACGAACAGTTCTTTGGTGCCGTGAACGCAGAACGGGGTAGCGCTGGTGCCCGTGGTAGTGCTGGTGATGGTGATGGGGAAAGAATCTCCACTACACTGGCGGTTCCAAAACCGACGGTACAAAGTGCCAAGAAAGTGACAACCGGTGAAGTGTTCCCGAGTGTCAAACCGATCAAGAGTATAGACTTTAATGCCGTGTCCCCGGGGCTGGAGGATGTTCCACTGCAGCCAAACATTTTCCAAAGCAGCCAAGGACGTGGGCAGAACCGTGTTTTGTCGTACCAATCGGTGGAATACTATCCGCCGGACGAAGTAACAGTGGAACAGGACGCCATTGTAAGGCCAATCAGTGCGCAGGACTTTTACAATACTCCTCAGTTGCGAGAACGTGGGCCAGTGTTGTTTGCAACCGATCCAACTACCACCACTACAACGGCTACAACGGTAAAGCCACCTGGCAAGCTGTTGAAATCGATTCCAAAGTCCGCTGTAGAGGAAAACGAAGAAATATACCTATTACTTAAGTATGAGAATCCTAGAAAGAAGATGGAAGCTCAAACAAATACTAACAACAGGTCTGAGGCAGGCGATCAGAACAAAAACAACGCAAATCGTGATCGTCAGAGAACGATCGAGACATCACGAACCTCTCAACAAACTATTCGTCCAAGCGCGGGAACGCGAAAACGACCACAAGCAGAGGAAGGACGACAGCCGGACGATTTCCTGCAGGAAAGCTTGAGGACCGGAGGAAGTTTTACCACCGTAGGATACTTTGTTAGCGACACGGAAACCACTACATCCATGGCACCGGTATCTACCTCCACGACGAAAGCAGAAGCTGCAAGTACACCTTCCAAGGAATCGTCTGGTTGGAATACTCAGGTGCGTGTTTCTTCCGGCAAGTTGCGCAACAGTTATGGAGATTACCTGAGTGCCGATTTTAAGGACTTTGAAGACTCCATTCGTCCGATCGAAGAGAACGTGGAGGAAACACCCGAAAGTGAGGCCGATGATGAGAAAGAAGATAGCATCGAAGAGGAAGTAACAAGTGATCCAGCAGATATCGATGCCAACATGGATATTGTCGAAATGACACGAATTCTTGCTGGACGCCAAGGAGGTCTCACAATATCGGAGTTCAATCGATTGTTTAAGGATTACCTGAAGAAAGAAATTACCGTCCAAGATCTGGAAGATTTTACCAAACTCGAAAATGCCGTTAAAGAACCACCGAAGGAGACATCAGCGAATGAAGATCCAACAAAATCATTCGACATAAGAGCTGAGAATGGTAAGAAGATAGCGAAAGTGGGCGACAATCTACCCGGTCCCACTCCAGCGCAAAAGCAACAGCTCGATCAGTTGAAGGTGCTCGTCAACAAGGGTTCACTAAAGCCCGGACGGAAAGAGAAGTTGGTCAAGATTGGATATGGTGGATCGAAATCATTCCAAGGTGTGTTCAAATCGCAAAAGTTCCTGGAGAAAGTAAAATCGGAGCGTATCCCGGTTCCGTCCGAAGGTTTATGGGGTGGGTTAGAATACAGGCAACAGCAACCGGCACGAGAAATAGGACCGATGGCTTACGTCGACAATCCCGTGTTTGGTTTTGCACCCGGTGGTAGAACACGGGCTGGAATCAAAGATGGGCAAAAGTCTTCCAACGGTGGTCAAAGCTATGTAAAGTTCCAGAAGATAAGCTAAACTAATACGAGTCGCTGGGTGATAACGTAAATTGGAATCCTAACCGCGCCCATTTTGTTACCTCTGTTTAAGAATAGTGCCTAGAGAGTTAATAAATAGTAGACGATGTTGTTGACCTGTTAAAGGAACGAGTTTTTTTATTATGAGTTATTATGACTGATGACATTCCTTTGATTTTTCCATTCTTCAGAATCGTCGAGAATTTCGAGGTTTAATTCTCATGAAGTGTATTTAATTTTTCGTGCTTTCGCTCTCATTTGACGACATTGACCGAGAACATGGCTTACGAATACCCCACTAGAAGCAATCATTTTTTACAGTTACCTCACTCTTGAACTACATGTTCTGGTCGAGCGAGAGCTTCGTCTTCAGTAGGTGTTTGCATGTTTGCACCGTACCTAGTCTAAGGTCAACTGAAGTCGGTTTGTGGATTTGACGAGGAAGCTACACCGAGTCACGCCATTCTTCTAATGCGTTCCATTATCGGTATAAAAGCACAAGAATGCAACTGAAACCATATCATTCAGCTACCGCATTTGCAACGAGTTTCATCTTTACTTATTTGTACAGAAAACCAATATGGCTAAGGTAATGTTAGTCGTTTGATCATATCTTTTACGATCATAATAAACTGTATCATCATCTCTCCGTGGGTAGATTTTGGTATTTCTCTCAGCACTCCTCGTTCTGGGAGCTGCAGCTCCTCAGAACCTGCAGCAAAAAGGGGGAACTCCATTGCAAGAGCGCAAAACCAAGATGGATTGGGAGCAGATAACAAACACTATCGAGGAAGTTTTCGGTATCACTTCCGATGGAAAGCAACAAGACAAACAGGAAGATTCCGATCAAGCCGCCGAGGAGCGTCACATCGAGCGTAAGCGTGAATTTATCGATCGTCAACAGGAAGGCACCGGAATGCAAAACCGCGAAGAACGCAATCGTGAAGCAATCGGACGTGCCCAAGGACGATTGCCAATACGTGAAGTACGCCGTCGACAACAAAAATCCCGCCAGAAGCAACAACTTGGTGTGAAAAAACAGGCCCAATCGGAACAGAATGATAAACAAGGTGAAAAAGTCGATCGTTACTACAATGATTTCCCACTGTACGAGTTCGCTTACGGTGTGCATGATCCGTCAACGGGTGACAAAAAGGAACAGTGGGAAAAGCGAGTCGGTGATCATGTGAAGGGAAAGTATACGCTTGATCAGCCCGATGGTACGAAGCGTGTGGTAGAGTATGAGGCTGACGACAGGAGTGGATTTGAGGCGATTGTCAAAGAAATCGATCGCATTGATGATCGTCATCGAGGTGATGTTCGCTGGGGACATTCCGATGCTCCCATAGCGCAAAGTTACAGTAAGCTGAAGAAAGTGGATTAAGGCGCTAAATACATGCTGAAGAAGATTTTAGTAGACAAATCAAATCATAAAGAAGGATAAGAGAAGATATGAGATGAATGATATAAGTTATCAATAAAAATCTAAATGCTCTTAGTTACATTATGGAGTTGTAGTTCTTGATCGCAAGAAACCTCAATATAATTTCTTCTTTCAACAGGCACCAAAAAAGCTCATTTAAAGCCTTTTCATTGCCATCACATTCCAACGTCCGTCATGATTTAATTCAATCGACAGCCTTTTGCAAAGAAGTTACAATCCTATATTTATTATGCTGCTACAAAGTAAAGTCTCCCATTTTGGGGCTGCCACATGTAATCAACCGAAACGGAAGGAAGGAAAGAAAATGTAATTATATGCAATCTGTTGATCAGGGCTTCGATCTACGCCGCACAAACTGGGAAAGACTAAATTATACGAGTCGAGTTCAACGTACTCACGAAGTGCAATTGACACCATTGTTTGTGAAGTGCTGCTTGCTGCTTACATAGCAACTCTCGTTTCTAGGTCATTATTGCATCATTTTGATTAGTGATCCGTTAGTGGTCAGTTCTCTTAAGGTAGCTATAGCTGTGCGCCACTTTGCCTTCCTTCTTTCCCACAAACGATGCTTCCTCACCTTCGGCGACGGTATCTTTACGCTCGATGTTCTTTACAATAGCTTCAAAGCCTTTTTTGCCATCTGCCTCATATTCTACCACACGCTGCGTGCCGTCCGATTCGTCAAACCGATACGCACCTTTGACATGGTCACCGTGACGCTTTTCCCACTGGTCCTTGTGGTCGCCACTGATCGGATCCTTTACGCCATACCCGAACTCGTAGCTAGGAATCGAAGACTTTTCCTCACCGGTCGTGTCTTTTTTCTCAATTATGGGTATCTTTTTTATTTCTTCTATTTTCTCTTCGATTATTGTATGCTCTGGGATCTTGTGAAAGACTTTCGTTTCATATGCAATCAATTTTCGTTCTTCGGGCAATGATTCCTGAGCAAATGTACAGTATAACAATTCCACAGAGACTAATAGCGACAAAAGCTAAAAGAATACAACGAATACATCAATAAATATATTACAAGTAACACTTAATTACTATTGGCGATTACCTTCATCGTATATCTGAAGTTTGAATTATCTGTTGTGATAAGAAGCTAGAACTAATGACGACTGATAGCAGCATCTCCACAATGCCTACCTTTTATACTCAGAATTTTTGCCCTTCAAACCATGTTGGAGTGGTGAATCTAGGCAGGGGAACCCATCTTCTATTAAGAATGCAAAATCTAAGCAAAGTATACAATTACAGTTCCCAAAAGCTAGTTTTTTATCCCACGAAACGTATCTCTGCTGAGCGACATGCACCCGAGGTTCAGCACGCAAACACTGGCGCCCTACTTTCCTCGCATTGACTTGCGATCTCGCACCAAGGTTGAACAGTTTTGCATTTCTTCGAGGTGTTTGTCTACTCACGCACCATGAACCGAGTCAAACAGTTTCCCATTGGTTTCAAGAAACATTTTCCATATGCTGCACTATGCCCGAGCACACTAGCGAAAGGTGTTTTCCATTTTAAATCACCCAACAAATGTACACAATTGTGGTTTGCTTCCGATTTGGAAAGGAAATGATCATTTTAGCCGTCGTGGTCGGGTGGCTGAACATGTGCAAATCCGTAGCTGAAACGGAAGTGGCACCAACTGCGACCAATAAAAGGGGAAATGTAAATGAACACTTGGGCAACATAATTTTCTCGACCGTAACGCTCGACATGCACGAGGGGGGATGCCTTCCATCATGAACGACGATGATTGATGCCATGGTGAGCATGAGTCGAAGGTGAGAGTGAAAAAAAGTAACACGAACGAAGGTGTCGTTGACTGGAACTCCGGTTCGGGAGGAGAATGGGTAGTGGCTCGTAGGCAATCTGGAAGGGATTGGTTGCTCCAGTTTGTAGGTCAGTGTCGAAATTTGCACCTCAAAGGGAGCAACAATGCAAGGTTTACAATTGTGTTGGAATGGTGTGGTTAATATTTTGGGATTTCGGAGAAAGATATGGTCATCTCAGTAGAGTACTGTATGTGTTTCTTGTGCATTTTAATGCGTTAAAGGTTAAGTAGGCGGTTGAACTAAGAAATGTTTAGCCGTTAGTATCGTTTTAATGGTAACAGGCCACAATGTTTGTTTCTACTAAATGTATATTTTCATTTGTAAACTCATGAATACTATGAAGTTTATTTCTTCTCATTCTTCTCATGGTTACATATAACTGATCTCTAACCGATCTCAAAATAATTTGTAAAAAGAGTGTGTGATATGATATGATTATTTATAATTTTTTTAATATAAAAATATTGCGTAACACAATGTTATTGTATAACACAATTAAACACAATTTAAAATAACAGTAAAAAAAGTTATGGTACTGTAACATGGTAATTACATGAAATGACTAAACATCGTAATGATTAGTTAATTTAAAAACTATTTATTATGGTAAGTTGATTAATACATAATATTTCTTTAAAATATTTTGTCATAGCTGTTTGCTAATGAATTTTTTACATATAAAGCAATTATTCTGTAAATAATTAGTCTAACAGAACAATTAATTGAATCCTGTTTAAACTTTGATTTGTACCTCCAAATTATTCTTATCCGATTTTTTTTCTAGATAAAGATAATTTCAGAACCAAATATAATCCTTGAACAATTAAACTGTAGGCATGAAGTAAAATAATTGATATTCGGTTATAAACTTTTATGTAAAAATGTAATTTTTTCTAAATTTTTATTTCAAAAATAATGATTCAATGGCATTTGTAACATAACGAACAATGAATATGCTGAACGATGAACAAGGAACTAATTATCTAAATCTCAAACACTCGTTTTTCTATCCCTCTACTCTCTTCTAAATTTGGCCAGTCTTGAGCTTCAGTTTGCCCGCTTCACCATCATCCTCCTTCTGTTTGTCACCTTCGTCACTTTCGACCTCCTGCTCCGTCTCACTAATCTCACCACTCTGTCCACGCTTTACACCACCATTCAACACAAACTGTTGGCCTTCCTCGGTGTCTAAATCGATCAGTCGCAAATTACCGCCCGCTTCCTCGATTAGCAACAGGTTACGGACCCGCTGTACCACTTCCGATCCCTCCTCACCGTCACCCACCCCATCGATCGAATCTTCAATTTCGTTCTCCTCCGGAGTGGTCTGTTCGGACAACTGTTCCAACCGGACGCGATTGACGCGCTCACGTTCACGTTGTGGCAATCGTCCAACTCGACGTGCCTCCATATCCTGGCGACGAGCCTCCTTAAGGGCTTCAGCATCCTGCAATCCTTCCTGTCGTCGCAGCTCGTATTCGCGGCGACGTTCGCTCAAATTGTCCAGCGTCCGTAGTATTTGCTCCCGACGGTCTTGGGTTCTTTGAAGGGTTTGCTCCCGGCGTTCGCTACGGCGACGTTCGATTTCTGCCCGGATTGCGTTAAGGACGCGACTTGCGTTAAACCGCTCCGTAGAAAGCACACTTTCCGTAACGGTGGCCGTGTCGGTGACGTTTTCCTTTGCAATCGAGGCATCTTTCGTAGAACTTGTCTGAGCTACTGATCCGCTAAGCCCGAACAGCATCACAGCACCGATCAGCAGAATAACCTGTAGAAATACGTGTTAAATACCACATCACGTCACTAACGATAACCACGCATTTCACAGTCGTGCGTCATGCTCACCTTTGCGCTGCACATTTTTCTCGAGTTGGTATTATTGCTTCTGTTCAAATCTACTCCAAGAAGCTCTTTACTACACGGCTTAAAGCAATTAGAACCAGCTCAGCGGCTCACTCGATCGAGTAAAACAACGGCTACGATTTAAACGGTACGATCGACGGTAGGGAACTGATACAGCAGCTGGGGGTTGCGCAAACTTTTATAGTGACTAGATCGAAAAGTGCTAACATTCAGCTACGATGCACCCGCACTCGTCTGCCAGACGATTGAATATTGTTCGACCGGTCAAATTTGACCAACAGTTTTCGGCCTAGATTCACTTCCGACATGCTCCGCATGCTTCATCGGCATCCCCATGTACCATCGGTTCGCTTTCCTCTTGTTTGACCACCTTTTCGGCAGAGCGTTTCATATTGCGTACCAACGTTACTGCTCTTCCACTTCAGTGTCGTCCCAACATATCTACCTCCCACCACTCTAAGGCCTACCGTATTCTAAGACACATGGAAGGAAAATAGTGTATAAACACCCACTTTGTGCAGGCTTGTTCTCGGCTATGGTTGATCGAGCGCCAGCCGAATCTGGGGCGACTTTGGTACCGAAGGAGTAATCGAGTGTGATCGACACTTTCGATGTGTTTTGTGCGTTTTGTTCAGTTCTAAACCCTGAGCCATCGGTACCGTTGCCGGGTCGAGCGATTCGTTTTCGAAGCAGATCGGGTGCTTTCGTACGATTCGACGGTGCGAATGTTTAATAGTGGGTTGCATGAGTGGTTCATTTGCTTTAGAAAGTGAAAACGAACATATTTAGGAAACTAGTTTGGATGGTTAAGTGTTGTTTGGAACATTTTAGCTATTGCTTCATTTAGATTCATACTATTTTGTTAAACAACTAGTTAAATTAGAATAATATCTTATTTTTTATAAAAGTTACTAGAAACAAAATAAAATTGTGATCATAGAAAATAATCGGCAAAGTAAATCAAATTTTGATTTATACAAGTTTTTGGAATTTCTTGTTGCACGATCTACTCTTTTTCTAATCTTGATTGATTTCTAAATTATAAAATGTACACCAACTTTTAATTAATTTCTTTATCATTAAAACACAAGTTTTAAACAGCCACTTACAATGTATAGTTGAAAGAAGCTTATTGCAAACGAAGCAAATCCCGTAGCTAATTACATCCGTATCAGGTGTTTGAAATAGTTTACATTTATTTAGTCATCACCACCAAGAATAGCGACAATTATTCACCAGCATACAGTGGGACACTTTAGCTTGATTTGCTGGTAGAAAAAACCACCTATCCGATACGCAAACTCTAACGGGAGTCAGAAATATGTGGAATTTACCTTTTGCAGGGAAAACCCTTTTAAGCTATCGATCCCTACACCTCACCAAACTATTGGACGGCTATGGTAAACGAGCCGGGAAAAGACACTTTCCTGCATGTCTGATACCGCTGCAATAGCGGTCTTTGGATAATTAAGTAAACACGGCGATATGTACCGGTTGAATCCAGTAGCACAAAAGCGAAGTGGCACAAATGGCAACGGAATACACCCAGGAATGACGTTCATGGACGCGGTATAATTTCCAAACTCGCCGAAGAACCTTTGCCATTTGGCGGTGTCTCGTTTGATTCGATATGTGACACCCTGAACAGTTTGAAGTGGGCCTCTGATGAGGCTGCGGAGTTCTTCAAACCCAAACTGTACAGCTTACGCCTAATGAGGTGTAACCATTGCGAAAAAATAACGATTGCAGCTTCAGGTGAGCCTGCAAGCTGTAGAGAAGGTTTCATATTTATGCAGCTCCAGCGAGACTGTTTTTTTTTTCAACGGCAGCAAGCGCATGTACTCATTGAAAGAATGCCCACCGTAATCATGTACGCGCAACGATGTGAGCTGGAAAATGGAAAGACGCAAATTCGAACCAACCTCTTCTTCGCTAATGATGGGCTTGTGATGGGGATTGCCTATTTTAAGGGGCATTGAAATAGAGGATTTATTTGACTCCAAATATACATGTGCCTTATTTTTCGATCGGCCATTCATCTACGTTTCCTTATAGGCAAACTCATCTAAATCGACGCATTACGCAGCAGGTCATTAATTGATTCATCGATCGATTGAATCGACTCATCGGCATTTATTTGTCACTAATTGCATTTATTCGTTCGATCCAATTCGAGGCGACGATGTGATCGGGAAGATGTTTGGCCCGATTGGAAAGGCCATTCCTGGAGCTTCTCTCAAGACCGTCCCCCCGTTGAGGACTGTAAAAGCATACTGTAGCTGTGTGCGATCGGTTCGTGATGGGTCTGGGTGCCCTTGGGCAGCTCTACATTGGTGACGATCGCCCGGAAGCCCTGCACGGCGTCTGCCTCGTACTCCACGATGCGCTGTGTCCCGTCGGCTTCCTCCAGCATGTACACACCCTGCACTCGGTCCCCGTCTCGCTTTTCCCACTGATCTTTGTGATCGCCCGTAATTGGGTCCTTCACGCCGTAAGCGAACTCGTACCGGGGTGTGTGATGTAGCGTTTTCCCTTCGTTCGATCGGTATTGATTGATGTTGCGGATGGTGTTGGAATCGGGACGCACCAGCACTACGGGTAGGGCTGCAGCAATTGACAGTAACACAAGCATCGGAATCAATCGCTGCAGGACACTTGCTTGCACGTGGGCCGGCATGCTGTTAGCTCTATTTATCTTCTAGAATAGGAACTGCAACCGAACGGACTGCACTGCACAGTGCGAGACCAATCAACTGAACCGACATGGTAAGTTTAGCATGGTTTATAAGTATGTTTCACCCGGCACAAGCTTTCGAAGAACCTTCTAAACCGTTCCGTTTCGTGCCCCGTTCGCTCCGTTGTTCGATTATAATTAACGAATCGGTCAGCTGTAAATCATATGCAAATGGTACACATGTCGATTAGGTGGTTGGATGAGAAGGATGTACTTGTAATGCAGTGTTTACAGTGAACGGGTGGCTTATGGACCTTTTGAATGCTCAATGAGATTGTCAGGTCAGTTGTTAAAGAAGCATGGCCCAGTTACAGTTGCTGGATGGAATATTGCTTTTAAGATGTTTGAATGTTTACCCTTTGTTGTAGTCGATTATTTTACTCATGATAACTACTTCCAGATAATGTTTAATACAGTTTTTAAACAGTATTTAGGTGTCGTGAATCTCATTTTTATCGACTAATTTTAAATAACACACAATGCCTTAAATTATTCGAAGAAAACAGTTTCAAAATGATCGAGATGCTGCTTACAAAATTTTCGTTTTCTACTTTGGGATTTTAAATATTTGATATTACGTCACCTACGTCATATTGGCAGCATGGAGATGTATGAATCCTGGTGATCGAGTTCAAATTATATAGTTCGAATTATTAAATCCATTTATGAATTCATTTCATAATGAAATGAAAAGTGTTTATGTGAAATCCAGTTAACAGTCTGAAGCTTTTGCTTGTTAAATTCGATTTTTTTCAAAATTTTCTCGACTGACACACTGAAAGACTTAGAAATATGTTATTTAAACCAAAATGGCCTCTGAGTTTGGACTGAGTTTGCATGTAAAAGTTGCTGAAAGTGAAAAAGATCTCATATCTTTTTTGACACTTTCAAGTTGAGCTTGAAAAGAATTTAAATATGTATGACTTCATTCTTGTCATTTAAATGCTTAACATTTTCAAATATGAATCAAAACATTTGTATACTTTTATAGACATCTCAAGCAGTCAGTCAGTCTAAAGAATGTAATCAAATAACCACCATTTCCATCGAAACATTCAATTGTCAAAAACAAAGACCACACATCCACCGTTTTAAATTAAATTAAATTAAATTAGATTAAGTTAGTTTAAACAAGATTCTATTTTTCATCATTATCATCATTGGGTCAACTACGATTGCCGTCGGGTAGCCATGGTCTCCAGACTATTTCGACAAAAATCAGTCCAGGGGCACAATCCGCCGTACACGGCTGCATAAAACCTCCAATTCATTTAGTTTCACTTCATCCAAACAGTTCGCGTTGCTTTTCTTGAACGATCTCTTGAATATTCCCAAACATTGAAATCAATAAGCTTCATTTGCATCAAAGCATAAACCAGTTTAGAAGCAAGGGTATACACATTGAAACGTTAACCTTGTCGATTAAATTTGTTATGTTGTTTTTTTCACCTACTTTTCAATTATTCCTTTGAATTGTAATAAAATCAGCAAACGCACGGGTAATAGTTCGCGCATTCACTAAACTCCTCCCAACTCTCACTCCGAAAGGTTATTTCAAACAATTTTTCCCACGTCGAATTTACCGGCACTCGATCATTTTCCACTCCAAATTGCGTTCATTTCCTTGCCCCGAAAAAAACAAAAACAACTTCGGTGTGACATTTGTGACCATTAAATTTAGTAACCACATACCACACCGTTCCTCTAAAACATTTTTCCTCACGCACATTCAGCCGTTTTGTTTCTACCGGTGTTGTGTTTTGCGAGTGCTTAATCATGCCGTTCTCCGAAAGTGCAACCAGTCTCCACCCATCGTGATGGCCAGCGAATCGAGACGGATTGTATGAGACCACTGATTAGGGTTCGCCTTTTGTCTGCCGCGAAACACGCGAATCGCTTGATGAACTGTTTTTTTCGCACATAATTTCGCATCTAGTCCGGTGCAACGCACAGTATGACCTCTATGCCCCGACGGATCTACGGATCGTACCGTGTTGGCGATTCGATTTTAGCATCGGCGTCATGGGAAAAAAATACCACGGGCTAGCAGGGTTTATTGCCAAAAATGCTGATCTCCCCACCGAGCGGTACAATTAGTTTCAAATAAACATTTCAACACGTCACCGGCATCCCACTTGCTGGGGAGAGATTGTTGAAGGGACCATTTGCCGAGACGATCCGTCAAGCTGTAGCGTCCGACGTGTGAGAATGTCATCCGAGCCGAACACTGATGGCGTTGGGTTGAGAACAGGCTTTTATCTAGACGACGTTTCCGAACCGCCGAATGCCGACGTTCTTATGAAATTGATTCATTGCATCGTATCGAGCTGTAGCAAAAGAAGGGCAAAAGGGCTTCTCGCGCGGAGAAGAGAGCAAAATTACTCTGCCCCTTAGCAGGGTGGAGTCTTTGAAGGAGTTTTTTTAAAGTTTGCAGCTCAGCGTGAACGACCCGCGCGTCATATGATCGATCGACAGACAGTCCAATCAATCTTCCAGCACTGTACGATCGATTAGGATCGAGATCATCGATGAGAGTTCGTTCCTTCTATTTGGATTTACCGTAAAGCAATTGGTTTGTGGGTGTGTGTGTGTAAGTGCCTTTTTCCCATCGATTTGCTCATTGCGGCATTTAGTGAGAATTTCAATGGATTGCATCAAAACGTTTCTTAGTGGAAAGGTTGACTACTAGGGTCGCAGACCTTAAACCACCCGGTGACATGCCCGACCACGTGCCCGCTTGTGCGTGTACGATCTGGATTGCTAAAACATATTTAAACCAAGCGCAGATAATAACAGTAATGATCCAACATCAACCATGAATCACGTCAAATCAACGTTAAGGGGTCACCGGAGGTAAGGGACTATGGTCAGTTTAGCGATGATAGTTTCTAAATCTTTAAACGGAACTGCCCAAAGGGACGGCAGCCCTTTTTGAAAGAACACAGCATATTTAGTTTTTCTCTTCAACACTCCATTTCTAACCGGCTTGAGGGAATGATTGTACGTATTTAGCAGAAATAAAACGGTATTTAGCTCGCCGTAGGGTGGCTCTCGTTACACGATTGCTCGGTTTTGCCGGTATGGCGCTGACCGGACATCGGTGACGTTCGCACGCAAGATCACGCTCCAATCCAATTGGTCGCGATTTGCAGCAAATTGGTTTGAGCCTTTTTAAGAGCCATCGCCCCGAGGCTGCTACTGAAGCGATAGAATGGTTTTAGTGCGTATGGTAGGAAATTGTGCTTACACGTGTTTTTTGTTGTAGCACCACTCCTCTACGGGGATGCAAGGTTTGATGAAATTCATCTCACGGCAGTTGCAAACCACCTTTATGGAAGGTAAAGTCTGTTTTCTCACCCGAGCTATGATTAAGATTTTGGCTTGAACGACAAACGTTTCGCACAGTATTTTCACGCATCTTATTGACCAGTTTGGCAGAGGATTGGTTACCTTTCTGAGACGTTTTAGTACTTTATGTCAAATGATGGACGTTTGATATGGATCACCTAAGGATTCGCTTACTGTAGACGGTTTAAAATGTATTGCATTACTTGTGCATGACCATGAGCTAAATAAATGTTATCATTAACGAAGGAAATATTTTACAAAGCTAAGTACAATACTAACTGTTGAACGAATAAAAATATATCACTAAAATTATCTCCACAAACTGTAAACCCTGAATGTAACGTTTCGGAAGGTAGAAGTTTAGATCTGTTAGCTAAAATTTTATTTCATTCTTATCTTAAGAAAAGAAAAGCTTATGAAACTTTAAATATTGTCAAAAATCTCGCATCTCGTTAACTCGCAAGTTAACAAAAAAAAAGATTAATTGTATTACAATTTCCTGGAAGAACGCAGTTACACACGTAGTTTCAGTACAAGATATACGTTTAACGTACAAAAATAAAATTAAAAATCATTGTATCAAAACTGGAAATAAGATGAAATTCCTCAACCAGAAATCCAAGATGAACATTAAAAATAAGTTAATTTTATAGTGTGCCTGTTTCAGCCCAATGTTGACTTGCTGTGCAAAAATTTAAAAAAAATATGTGCCGAAACTCATGAAAGTTACACAAAGCAAAATTCTTAAGATAATATTGGACGTGCCTTCATCGTAATACTACTGGTAATACTAGATTGTTACTTTTGGTAACAATGGTAACATATATAAATTCATGGTAATACTAGATTGTAACTTTATTAAAAATATTTCTTTCTAAAAATAACAAGTTTAATTAGAATCACATATATGAGGAAAGAACTTACATACATAGAACCCGATAGTTTTTCACCATCTTTTGTAAATCAATAAACAAAACTATTACTACACAACTATTATTACTGCTCAACTAAAAGAAATAATATCCAGAAGAAGCATTACAGACCAGCGCCCATTGTGTTTGTAGGTTTTGTACCTATTTAGTACAAATTGCATTCAATGGAGTTGGTCATAAAGTATGTTGCCTACATTTAGGCTGTACGATGTTCAAACCATAATCAGCGTAACAGTGCTTAGCTTTGTTTCGCTGATGGATTATAGTTGTGTACTGCAAAATTTGTATATAATATATATTTGTGCATAATATAATTATGCTTATCTTAGAACGATTTTCAAATATATTTACCTCCTAAAACAGAAATGTCTAGTTTACCTCAAACTGCTTATTCTTTGATAAGCTATCTCGACAATCTTGGGCTGGCTTTTCTGGCTCATTTTAACTTATCGTCATTCGTAGCTTAAAAGAATTTGGTGAATCGATTATCGTAGAATTGCCCACTATTACGTATCTTAAAAATTGTGAATATTTAATTCCCACCCTCCATATACCTCCCTAAGCGGTCAGTTTCATCATTCAAAACAACAAGAGAGCATTCTATTAAGTACAGGACGTAGTACAGCAAGTTACACAACACTTACACAAATGATTTGATGACAAACTTGAAACTACACTCATAAACAAACTTGCACTATCGAGGAACTAACTGTTTATAAATGTTGCAATGAATTTGAAGCGCAAAATTAAGCAATTTTGTGCAATGTTTGTGACAATACAATTACAATTTTTGGTGTAATTAATCTATCGACCTATTCCACCGCATAATATTTACTCCGAGTTTTAATTCTTTTTGTGAATGTTTGCGGGCTTCGTATAGCCAGCTTGCTATTTCAGTGGCAAGCCTACTGCACGATGGGAAGTACTCTATTCTGATCCGTTCGTCATGGTCTGCTGATATGGGAAAACAGAAACTAGGATAAGGAAGCGCCGCAGCGTCGGGTTATGGAAAAAAATTAAAAGAATTTTTAGTACTGCACTTTTAGATTTCTGTATTATTTCTGATTTTTACAAAATTTTTATTTTTGCTTTTGGATGATCACGTCGCACTTAAAACGATACAATTGCATTTTGCATCACCAATCAAATAAGTAAGTTTAAATAAATGTTAAAAAAAAAACTTTGAAATATCGAATATTGAGGGTACTGATCAACGTGCGGAAAAATTATGCGCGTGTAAATGACAACCGTTTTGATGTTTCATGAAAGATGTAAAGTTGGCAAAAATATTTTTTCTTGTAATTTTGTTTTAGATTAACATTGTTAATGTTGTTAATGTTTAGCGCTGCTTCTCCCCCCTTCGGATGTGCCTATGGCTAAATCTAGCAATATTACCTAGATTCGAGTAATGTGTTATCTTTCATGATGTTTTACTAGGCGTTGAACATTGCCAGAGGGTTCAATATGTAAAACAGGGTCGAAAATGTTGAATGATAATAATGTACGGATAATAATCTACGTGCAAATTATAAATGTTTACTTAAATGTTTAAAAGCAATCGTCACACTCGTACTAAAAGTAGAATATGACACTTAACCATCATTATGAGAATTTGTATTGTTCTAAGAGCTGAGAAAACCCGCACATTAGAAGTTCTAACTTACTTCTAATAAACTTTATTTTCTATTTATCTATAAATTTTCGAATAATCGACGTTCTACTTTAGTTCAAGTTTACATTTAAAAATAGTTTGTGCTTATAATTTTTACATATTTGCCAATTTAGGCCAATTTGGAAAATTAGACTTTAAAGGAGAAAACAATCTTCAATACGTACTTTAAATATCAAACAACTATTTTTACGAGATATTACGAGATATTGTCAACAATCTTAAAACTTCAATGAAATTCAAAAAATCAACAAGGGTACATTTTATTTTTTGAATAAACAAAGCGTTGCAAGGCAAAACTTCATTTCACATTTAAATAAATATATGATTATTTAAATGATTTAATGCTTAACAAATCATACAACTTTTCATTACTACTTTTTGCTATCTATAACAAGAGTATAAGCAAAATAGTAACATAAAACATAACCACAAACAACCGTACCGAAAACCAAATGGAAACCAAATGCACGTTGTAGCATCGAGGTTTTTCCAGTTAAGTAGGTTCAGTCGTTTAATTAGCAGTAAAGCTGCCTTGAACATTCACTGAACGGTAGGATTATGTATCGAAAGATGAATGAAGCCGAGGCAGGGCAATCATTTGATTAACGAACGAAATAATTATTCCTCATCGTTATCGTGATTATTTGCAGCACATTCCGGCACGGCGAGGCACATCGTTGGGTAAATTAACACGGTACATGCGAAAGAGGGTTCGACACGAATTTCATATTAGTTTGTAATCGTTTCTTTCTTGACTTTATTTGTTTATTGTTTACCCTTTCTACTTCACACTTTTACTTTGCTGCTTTTGAGTGCTTTTTCTCCGACATAATTTATTCGTATTCATCTCTGCAACAGGGAACAAAGCAAACACTCAAACACTACCATCGTGTTGGAAAGAAGAAAACAACATTGAAGACCAGTTTCGGAATCAAACAATAAGCGAAGAAGTGATATAGACATGTTTTAAGAGGCAGATATCAACAGCATCTTCATTATTATTATTTACATGCGGCGGTTTCTTCCTACACTTGTCGTTCTCCTGCCGATTGACTTACGCATCTAATGATACAAACTAATGCAATTATGCAATACTGGTTGTGAGGGTGTAAATGTGAAACGTGTAAGATGAGTGCCGTAGCGAAAGCATCGTTTCTGTTGAGGAACAGCTTCATGATCGGGAAACGCACCTTATCGCTTTAGTGTTGCAGATATTCTTTTTTTTCCCCGATGATGATTCTGTCCCAAAACAAAACCGGCTACGACACGTTCCTGTATGAGATTCTTAGTAGTAGTGGCTATCATCGTAGTGGCCATAGTATCCATCGTGGTAGTCACCGTAGTGTACGGCCGGTGCGTGCTCGGTGTAGTGGGCCGTCTTTGCAACGTGAACTGAAAAGGGAAAGGTAACCAAATGACGAATGCATTATTGCGGGGAAGTAAGACATTATGGAAAATTGATCTGGAAATAAGCAAAATTGTAAAATTCCCATTAATTGGAACGGTACACCTTCCACCCAAGGACTTCCCCCTTTTGCGGTGCTACCAACGATTTGACATTTAAACAGCAAGTGCTCCTGCGGCTGTTACCACCATGGTCCGCTGACCGTTCGTGCACCACTGACCGGTTGGAGAAGAGTCACGTTCGTGATCTAGTTCGACAGCAGCCACAAGTAGTAACTGCCTCCTGCAGTCAACAGGTAGCCGAAAGCAAAAGAATATTATACCATCCAACAGCAAGATCGTGCTGTCACGGATCCGCACGCTTCAAGCAAATCGATCTCTCTGGACGGATTGAAACATGCCAAAGCAGATGTCCGAAGCCGTGCGTTCACTCACACGTCCCGCTCAACTCCGAAGGTGGAAGAAGTAGTGGAAACGGCTAAACAAACTCGTTTGTCACAAAGGTAAACAAAATGTCAGTCAGTGCCATTCAATCGACGATTGTGCGGTCGATCAGTTCCACACGACCACCGCTGGAAGCGAAACGATATTCTGCGCTTCTTGAATTCGCTCGTAATTATATCGTTATGCAAAGCAGCATAATCTCTTTCTTATGACATCTAGTATTTTGCTAGTAAGGATGGAAGATAGAGAAAAAAGAAATATGTCACGAAGAACTGTATGATGTAAAATTAATGGGTTCGTCGCTTAAAATTGACATTTGTTGAAGTCTTTTGATTCCCAGGTGATGTTTATGTTGCGGTTTTCTTCAGTTTTGTTTTGATAAAGACAAGAATTATTACTTATTTATTACTAATCGATACTTCTATCTGACCTCGGCTTCGCTTACTAATCCACTAATCCATAAAAAGATGCTGCAAGCAATCGATCGTTTTACACTCTTTTACAACAGGGAGTGCTTGTAGTGGCTCTTGAGGCGGTCACGACAACCGCTCCCGCACTTGTCCTGCTTCGCTGGTCATATGATAGAATGGCCCAACAAACACTCCTCTACCAGTGGTATAAACAAATCTCATTATATGCTCGTCCACACACCGCTCGACACGAGTGGCGGTAAGCAGAGTGTGTAATTAACCTTTAGCAGCAAAATAATCCGGCCTGTTTACAAGCGGTTACATGCAAATTAAGAGAACTCTTCGCACCGGCCGATAGTGACAGTGAGCACTGGCCGCTAAAGAATATGGGTCGTCTGCGAGCGTGTAGGAGCGTTTTGAGCACAATGTTGCATTGTTTCCCCAGCCATTCGAATTCCGTCGAGCTCCGATTCGAATCTCAAGAACAGATGGCAGCGTTTTTTTTTACTCCACGTGGTCCATGTTTGTTGCGAAAACCTCACACGGTGCGTTTGTCGCATCCGCAGTCCGGGTACTGTTGGGCGCTTAGCCTTGACCTGATTATTGCGAATCTATTACTTTCGGCAGGGGGAACGGCACCCAACACTAATGACGTCCGTTGCGTGAGGTGCGGCTCGAGTACGACGCACAGGGGGTATTCAAATTATAGTGCCCTGTTTCGGTTGCAACGGATGTGCAATCGGATGTTACTGCTGGAATGATGGAGGCAATTCGGCAGAACAACAGATTTATGATAGGACGAATTGCTCGCCTAACCTTGCGATGGTTTATGCTGGGTAATCAAATTGGGAGGAACCATACAGTCGTTTAATGATGCATTGTTAGCTGGAAGGTTTGTTCTAATACTGCTGTTGATGAACCTCGATAGCCTTAAAATAATCTTGGAGATTTTTTTTATTGAAACTTCTGTAGTCAACCCAATAATGGAGTTAATAAATAGATGAAATTGAAATTGAAGGTTGAAATTTTACCCTAAGCAATAAAAAAATATGTCTTTAGTAAACTGAACTCCACTCTAACATTTGTGCTCGCTCCATTTGTTTATCGTTTCATCTCCCATTTTATGTGTTTTTACTTTCGCTTCTTTCGATCGTTTATTTCCTCCAGTAAAAAGGAAATCCGGAAGTAAAGTGATAGTGAAAGGACTCGTGACAATCGATCGGCCAACTTATATCACGCGACTTATCGAATTTGCCCGATATCCGCAAGCTGCGAAAAACAGAGACAAACAAAACACCACCATCCCATCTCAACTTGTCAGAAACCACCAAAACCAGTCTAACTGGACGTAACAACATATCGTAGGTCTCAGAAAAAAAGCAGCACAACTTACAGCAAAACCCATCGCTCGTATCACTCCGGAACAAAGTGTACCGGTCCGCTTCGCTTTCGTCCAAAACGCCGTTTGCCGAAAATTTCCTTTACAATTAACAAATGAGATCGAGTTGTAAAAGTTTCGATAAAAGCATCCCGAACCGGTTCGTCACGTTCGGTGCACGGGTGGTGAAGTTACATAAAGTCGGGAGGTTTTCAAATAAAGGACTTCTGCGTCATCGGCAAAACATCACACATCATCCACGCATTGGCAGTTATGAGTGGTGTGTGGAAAATATAGCTTTTTTTACAATTGACTACAACACCATTGAACGAGACGCTTCATTATGTGGCGTTTATTGTGTGGCCTAGTTTCTAACACGTGGATGAGCCGTGGCATTTCATTCCAGTTGTGCAGCTTTTCTGTAGCAAAACATTGAATGTCACTTGAGGTAGCCGTTTTTCGATGACCATGTTCGGCTGGTGAAGAAGACTTCAACCAGTGTATGTATTGGAATGTGTTCCGTGCGTTCTCGACGCTTAAAGTGTCCAACACTTTGAAGTTTCTTGTTTTCTACTAATGCTGAACAAGTGGAATTCTACTTACGGAGTGGCTCGTGAGCATAGACGACCTTCTGTAGAACGGGAGCGGCTGGTACGTGGTGGTGGACGGCCTTCACCGCCGGGACAACGTGCTTAACGACGGGAGCATGAGCGTGAACGAGCGGAGCCGTCTTCGACACTACCGCGTTGAATCCGTTGATCGGATCGGCGGTGTAGTCCACGGTGCGCACGGAACCGTCCGGCTCGACAAGGGAGTATTGTCCTAGAGGGCAAAGAAAAAATAATTTAAATTGGCTTGTTAATACCATCTAATTTATTTTAGTATTCGTATAATATTTTACAAAGCTTCTTATCAATCGTTAAATTAAATAAACAAATTTCGTTAGCTGATGTAAAGTGTTAAATTAGTTTTTACAACCAGAAGAAAGTAATAAAACAAAAAATGGCAAACAACAGCTAAACAACAATATTACCACCCTTCAATGCGTACAAAACACGAAAATATCAAGCAATCTTCTTCAGCTCAGCGGGCGGCCGCTATATCTTAATCTTCCATCTTCGCGCTGATCGCACCTCTTCAGATAACTACCGAAGACGGGGCATCAATCGCTCGCTAGGTGGCCATCATAACGAAGCGGCTAATTTTGCATACGCACGCCACATTATGCTGAATCGTTGTATCGCACACAGGTGAAACCAATTTGCCCACCCGTGCTCCGCCCGCAGCATCCATCCGAACGTTTTGCAAATTAATTTCCAGTATTGTGTTCCACACCTGTTTTCTCCACACGAGATCCTCAAACATTCTTCCCCTTCTAAGCCGTTGTTACAAGCCACAGTGAACAATTATTATGTAATGGGCTCGCCCGATTTTTTCGTGCGTTTCACGGGCCAATTCAGCGGTTTTGCGCTTCATTTGCACATTTTCTCACTTTCGAGCTGCTTCTGTTTGCGTTGCTGAAAGGTGAAATTATGGTTCATTACTGTGCCAAAACGGTGCGAATGCCGGCAAAAATTTACACCTAATTTGCGATGCACTTCTATTGCCGTCGCTTCTTCGGTGCGGTTGATCGTACAATCTCATCTGAATGATCACCAAACAGGCGAAACCACTTAACTAACTGAGGTCAAACCAAAAAAAAAACATCTCCGTTAATCATCTACGCTTTATGCTTAGAAAATGCAATCGTGTTGCAGTTCGCAATGAATGAATGGATGGAACGCATTGTATGAATGAACAATCTCTACGTCGGCGGGAGAAGATCCATCAATTGGTCCCTTCTGTGTGTGGCTGTTTGTTTTGCTGGTACGCTTTATTTGCCTCGCCGTGTAAAACAAAACTCTGTAAAATGGTGCAATCGTGCGAAAACTGCAACCATTATGCGAAAGGGGACCCCTCGGTCACATAATGAACTAGCTTCATCGGTGACGGAATGTGTGAAATATGGAACTGGAACACTACGCGAACCTCTGTGTTCACTGCCTGATGCATGCTGGGATCTTTTGTTTCGTGGCTGGCTTTTCAAGACATCAGTACAAGTTGTCACTGATACGGGGCCAGATGGTGTAACTTGTGTCCCAACAAGATATGTATCGAATATGCATACATACAATTGTTTTTATGTGTGGTTATGGTTTTGTTTTTGGTACCGTCGGCTTAAACGAAGGGATCGTACATCGTTCATTCTGCTGCCATTCAACCGATCTTGTTCTGTCGTAATTCCGAACAATTCTGGAGTGACTTATGGTGGCACTTACCCTTTACAACATCTCCGTCACGAGTTTCGTGTTGCGACTTCACATCACCGGTACTGTGATCAGCGACACCGTAGTTGAAAGCGTACTTGGGATGATCCTGCAACGAAAATAGCAGACTGTGTTAACCGTTGTTCTAGCACTGTTCTTAAATATCATCAATCCTTTTTCTCTAGGACAGCTTGATCTTAAAATCAATTAAAAGGTGTTTCTTAAATATTTTGTAGTTTTTTATGTGCGAAATAAAATAACTAATTTTTTGAATTTTTTTATACTAGAATTTAATTTTTTACTAAAAAAAATTACTCGTAGATTAATTTTATGTATTCGGAGCTACAAAGCAAACAAATTCAAATATCTATACATTATTTGCACAGTTATCGTCAGTTTGTTACTCTTAACAAAATGATTGAACATTTAAATTTTAAATTAAATATTTAATTCTAACAACTAATCCTGGTTTCGATTTTTATCACTTTTATCTTATTAAAAACATATTTGAGCTATTGTTAATTATTCATCTGGTTTTGTTTGTCTATTCAACCACGGTCGAAAACATTCACATCCACAACACATTCAGTGAGTCACTTTTTTCACACCAAACATCAACATTTCTCCATCATTACGGAACACCGTTTGATTCACTGTTGTGGATATTGTCTACCTCTCGTACATTCTACCACGATCGTTCTTAAGCTCTTAATACTTGCACAATTGACAAAAGGGAAGAATTCTCACATAGTAATCAACAGCGTATCCGGGACGAGCCAGAGCACAGCTTCCAAACATGGCCAGAGCCAGCAGCAATGTAGCACAGACGCGAGCAACCATTTTTATACTTTCAACCGTTTCAAACTTTTGACAACTTTTCACTTAGAGTGCAAAATTTTCTTGCAATATCACTTGTTTTGCTGGGATGCGCTGAGCACGATCGGGTGAAGCGATGCCTATTTTTCTGACCTACACGGAGCGTGGCTTGACGAGACACTGTACGCTGGATGGTTGGTAATTTTGGTTTTATATAGTCTAGTGGTAACTGCAATCGATTGACGCCGGGCTGCGGTGGCTGCGACTGATGGAACCCCTTCCAACGGGCACCAACAGCATGCCACCACCAGCTGCCAACCATCGGTGCATGTGGAATGGAGACGTACGCGACCGAGCTGACAGTGGCATTGTCTTCAGTGGTGGTTCCGTCACGAGATGAAACACTCTCGGGGGGCCCTTCTGGACAAGGGATAAGGACGGTGTTTTTGTTGTTTTTGTTCCTTGCCGAATAAGTGATGATGGCGCGAACAGACCATACCGTTTTTCGTAGTTGACACATGCGCTGCTGAAAGAACGTTGTAGAGAAAGTTAGCTCTATTTTTCGTCAAAGATAATACAATCTTTTCTATGATTAAAAAACATTCTGTATAGCGAATGTATTTTATGTTACCTATTCTGCCGCACAAATTACGCGGAANCGTAGTTGACACATGCGCTGCTGAAAGAACGTTGTAGAGAAAGTTAGCTCTATTTTTCGTCAAAGATAATACAATCTTTTCTATGATTAAAAAACATTCTGTATAGCGAATGTATTTTATGTTACCTATTCTGCCGCATAAATTACGCGGAAATTCCAACCAAAGCAATATCATTATTTAAATGATACTATAAGCCACCATAAAGCTATCAGACGATAAATATCGAAGACCTTAAATATATTCGTTGAATTTCATGAACAGCTATTTATTCTACATCACAATAATCACTGTTTACGCTACTACTTCATGATACAAGTAAATATTTTACAAACTTTTGTCAAGCTCAGTGTCCAAACTTCTACCGCTGTAATTCTGAGTTTTCTATATTCAAATTTTTTAATAAGAAGTATATTGGTATTGGTCAAGAATATAAATGCTCTCTCAATTCAATAAAAGGAATGATATAATAACGTGAAACTTTAATTTGAGTGAAGGATTGAGTTTTAATTAAAATTTAAATCAAAGAGACAAATAACTCAAATCGAATTAATAATACGATACATCCTGAACATAAGTCAATGGCAATACTGTGTAAACAATGATCTTCAATCACAGTTTTGTAAAATATTAGCATATTATGCTACCACTTTTGTACTTGTAAGAGTTCCGTATAATTCCTAAATATATTTAAGATGTATACGGTCACCTATGAATCTGCTCAACCACAAATGTGTCAACAATAAAATGACAAATCATAAATTGCAAAGAAACCATTCCGCCGTGGCACACTTTTCGAGCGGACCACGAGATCACCACACCGGAGAGATGCACACCTTCGACAACCTTTTGCCAATCCGGTGGCCGAATTACCGAAATGACTTACAATTTTTCGGCTCATCATATCGTCAGCTAAAAAGGTATCTGTCTAATCAAGTGCCCGATTGGGTAGGCGGTGTGGAACCGTACCAGGTTCAGGTCGCACGAGTCCCATGACGTGGCACCAGTGCCCAGAAGACATTAGGTCACTCGCGCTGCTCGGGGATCGGAGATCGTTGCTCGTGATTAATTGCTGGCCCAGCCGGTATGAAATCGTGATGGATTTCTTACTCCCGGCGTTACATCGACAATGGTCAATCGAGCAGTACGAATCTCGATCTTTAAAGAACCTCACGGATTTGGTTTGTACCAAGCATTGGGTGGATGATTTACATTTTAAGTTCAAGACCATAACTAGCTCTATTTCGGTGTTGTAACAGCTTGTTGATGCTGGCAGCCGATTCGATTCGATAAACTGGTGAGAATTTTTGTACACCGCGTCCCAGCACAATCAGTGTCACATTTGCCTACGATCACGTCATTTGCTGACGTTTGGTGAGGGATTCCTAATCGGATCTAGTTCCCGAGCGATATTTGCTGTGAACGTGTTGTTAATCGGTGTGATTCCAAGTTTCAGCTTCTTGCCACACGCAACCGAATGAACCCAACATGGTAGCACACCTAGTGCACGGTGGGCGTTGAATTATTTTGAAACAATCAACAATCGCTCCCAAATTAGCGGTGGATGAAAATTGAATCATAAGGTAAAAGAGGTGTGTACTGGCCAACACCTTCTCGGGTACCGGTGCTCCAGTGGCCCGTANTGTCACATTTGCCTACGATCACGTCATTTGCTGACGTTTGGTGAGGGATTCCTAATCGGATCTAGTTCCCGAGCGATATTTGCTGTGAACGTGTTGTTAATCGGTGTGATTTCAAGTTTCAGCTTCTTGCCACACGCAACCGAATGAACCCAACCTGGTAGCACACCTAGTGCACGGTGGGCGTTGAATTATTTTGAAACAATCAACAATCGCTCCCAAATTAGCGGTGGATGAAAATTGAATCATAAGGTAAAAGAGGTGTGTACTGGCCAACACCTTCTCGGGTACCGGTGCTCCAGTGGCCCGTACGGTGATCTATCATTACGGCTGTGACCCAGTGATTTGGTTCATAATGATACGTCCAACCCGAGACCTTCGTTGAAAAGCATAGGGTGGAGATAAAGATGACAATTTCGCGCTACTGTTTGTGTTTGGAATTTTTCAAGCTTAATATTATTTTGTGGAGAAAGAACACAAAGCGAACGATCTCCGGGAGCTGTCAGAAAGGATCGAGTTTCCTACGAAAATCCTTGATGATGTGTTGTTGCGTGCTGGGAGTGTATTGAAGGTTAAACCTTTCTATTCGTCACGCTTCTTTCACGAATCATTCATAACTCCTTATTCAAAAGCTCCGCGATGCATTCGATCTTCAGTCGGATACACTCAAGAAGGTGCTTTGCATGCGATAGTAACCAAAAACTCATACCCACTAACGTCATCCCAAAACCGTTTCCCAGCCTTTGCAGCCATCGCAGCATAAGCCGAAAGCAGTTGCTTTGACACGAAAAAAGATCACATGGTAGCACGATCGGAAAACACAATGGAAACCTCTGCGTAAACAAAACGCCGTTCTTCCTTTGCAACAGTACCGAGGGGCGAGTTACAGACAACTTTTTCCACACTTTGTTTCCCAAAGCTTGGTCGAAGATTGTTTGCTCTACTGGTGGCTTTACTCGCGATGGTTAGTGCATGCTAATTAAACACCCCAAGACGAAGGTGGCACGCCTGCCTGGCATTCAAGGCAGTATCTTAACTTCAAAACCGTTGGGTTAGGTTTTTTCGAGCGAGTTTTCACAGCCACAGCCAGGCGATTAGGCACCAGTCTGTCGTCTCCGGCGCACAGCCGCACGATTTCGTGGTTGAGGTGGAAAATTAAATGGCCCCCAAAACGATCGGCGATGGGAGAATTTCGAGTGATATAAACCACCAAACCACCACCGTGTGCAATTATCGTAAGCGCAGCCAAAGAAAGGAACTGCGAGAACAACGCCATTCGGCTTGGTGAAGCTTGGTAGGAAAATCCTTGAATTTCCGTCATCGCTCAAACGCTGTCCGTGCCCATCCCACAAGGTTCTGAGAGCTTTCGTGTGTACCGAGGGTTTGTGGTGTGTTTTTGTTCCTTTTTTTTTTTCGTTTCACTTTGGAGCGGAAATGGTAATCAGCATAGTTAGATACAGTGAACACCTCACTCGAGCACAATACGTACCGCATCCGGATTTAGCCAGGGACGCGTTGTCATCGTGGCTGTCAGCATCATCGGGTAAAGGTTATTTGTTAAGGTAAATTTGAGCAATTTGTTTTAGATCACAAGCAAGCATGAAATGGTGCAGAATTGTTCGGCAACCATTAAGCGGCCATTTTGCTATTGTTTGATCAGATATGATCGAATCCAATGTTAATTATTTTATAGGATAGTTTTTCGGTGAATTTGAAGGTTGAATTATTTTGCATGAATATGCTACTAAATAGAGAATTATTATTAAAAAGAGCTACATTTCGTGTTGGTTATTTTATGCAAAAATATCAAACCTCAAAAAACGATTTAAATGCAAAAGAAAATTTAATGAAGTAATTGATTATAATAAAAACCAAAACATTGACAAATGTGCTACATGAATTTTTTAATCATCACAATTGAAATTAATTAAACTAAAATTTCATTAGCATGAAAAATCCCTCTCTTACCATACGAAATAAATCTTCAACTTTTAAAGTTTCAATTGTTAATAATGATGAAAAACGATATAAGTTTATCGACGAGCCCTAGATACAGTCGTAAGATGATTTTATTTTATCCTCGATTGATTCCAAATTCAGGTCACATTCGCCATCTCGTCCGAGGTCTAACTGATCATTGGAACGATCGTGTATGATGCCCCATAACGTCTAATGCACTAAGATAGCCACATCACATCGCTGATTGATCCATCGACCAGGAGGAATTCGGTTTTTGGGCACCAATCTCTAAAACTGAGATTCCTGGGATTGAAAATAACTCCAATGGATTGTCATAACGAGCAATAAAGGTAAGGTCGGAGCAATTATGTTTATAGCACGCCCTGCACAGCAAACGCTGCACATTTCGAAAATGCACTACCCCGTTTCACAGTACACAGTTCACAAAAGCGCCCCATAAGGAAAATAAGCAGCCAGGGCGCTTGTGGAATGCCTTAAAGTTGTGATGTGCTTCGTGAACTGTTACCCTCGCTCTGAACCCACTGGCTCAAACAAAGACAACCCATTGTTATCAAATCGATTGCAACGAATGCAGTTTTCCGACATTACTCATAATTCCCGTGGCATTGACAAATGCCATTGGCCGCACATGTTCGGGCAGCAAGTTGCTCTACTTTACCGTTCCGGCAAAGTGTCTGGGACCACGGTTAAAGGTGCTCCCACACAGTGACCGATATTTAGACGGTGCATCAGTTGTAGGAGTCACTTGTCGACCGGGGTCAGTCGTGTCCATTGCTTAACCGTACGGTCGACTACCTCACCGAAAAGCAACAGACACCGCAACTGCCAACCCAGGTAAAGTGCAGAAAGCTTCGCGGCATGGTACCAATTAAACAAAAAAAAAATAATAGAAAAAAATGGTGCCTCAATTCCTCCCACAACGGCTGATGCTGGGGTAATGAGAGGGAAAATTTTTACGACACAACTGCTTCGACGACACTCTAACGCTTGTCCGGTGACTAGCGTTGTGGTAAACTTATGCAATGGCAGCTGCAGCAGCAGCACTGATCAACACCACCGCCAGTGTGTCCGGTCGAATTGGGTCGTAAAAAAGGACCACTTAATTTCAAGAGCAACTATCCGCCACCGACCTACGATTCGATGGTAAACGGTTTTTAAGCGAATTGGGTCGATCGGCAAAAATGGTTCAACCTTACTACGGGCCTTCGCCGTTAGTGCGGGCCGGATGTGGCGTTTAGTTGATCATTTGTTTGACACGTGATTAAGCTGTTATCTTGAACCCACCATCCGTGTTAAAATTACGTTCAAACGGTTAATAATTAAATTTTAAATGGTGTATTTTTTTGTTGCTTTTTATGATCATCGAGATGTTTTTTAACGTCCGAAGAAGTGTGATGGATGCAACTTTAACACCAGATGGTTGCCTGTATTTAAGTTATGAATAACGCAGACGTTTTTGATTTTCGTGAAACAAATGTATTAAAAACCCATAAATCTTGGTATGTGGTAGTAACATAACAACATTTTGAATTTATTTACTTAATATTAGAATCAATAAAACAACTGTTCGATATTTAATTATTTGATAGATATTGATACATTAAACATGATTGGCAGTGTGTGTGTTTTTTTGTGATTCACTAAATCTCTCTATATTCAATGCTTTTTTTGTATTCAAAAACAAGAACGAACCATTTTAATGAGTTAGAACTGTCCCGACGTGCCGTAGGTCTGTCTTTAATCTCGCAATTAACCATCAGTAGCAATGCCTCCCATCATCATTACTATTATTACTGCCACGTTTAATGTGAGAACGGAACAAACGAGTGTTTGAACTAAAGGATGAAGGTAAGTACCGTTGACACCAGACAACAGAAATAAAAGAAGAAGAAAAAACACAAACTCGCTCGAAAGGCTCGGCTAATTCCTTCCAATGCCATCGCTTCGCTCCGCGAGTGATTATTGCTCCAGTAACATTTTGTTCAACTGATCTCCACCAGCACTACCCAAGAGTCGCCAACATATTGAGGCTCATGCCCGCGCGTACTTGCTCCCTTCGTCAAGGTTTTGGTCGATTGGTTTCACGTACACTAACGGTTGAGATTTGAAACACGCAGAGAATCCGTTTCGCTATAAATTTAGAGCAGCTGGTGGGAGTTCAAAGTTCATGACCACGAACTGCTTCTTCATGTTGGTGAGCATGGTCTCGCTTGAAAGGCACATTTTTGCAACATATCCAGGTTTTTGATGCTCGGAATGTCGCGCATCCATTTTATGATGAATCTAACGTCTGTCTTTTGCTAGTAATTGCTGCACTGAAAATACACTTTATGACAGAGAGCGTTACAGGCTCATCTGCATCTGCCCTATTCTGGGAGGGAAAGTTTAGTGTCCGAGCTCAGGTTGCTTAGCTTCGTACAGGAGGATGACATGGGGCGAAACATTAATGGTGCCAGTTGATGCACCCTCTTGGCTAGTGGAACAATTACATGCTTTGCGCAATCGATCTTGGTTTTGGAAAGTGGGTAACACTTTCGGTAGAAGAAACCATCTTCGTATGTGAGCTGAGCGTAACAGAAATGGTGTCAACTAAGGTATGCCTTTCTTAAAGTAACACTTTTTTGTACTGATATTTTAAAAAACCTTTATGATATTGTTAAAATATTGTAACAAAAAAAAGCATACGAATGATTTTTTTTCATAACTAAACCATGTTAGTCAATTTCGATATTACACAATACATAATTTAAATTATCTAGCCCTGATTGATATATTATTTGCTACTAATTGATATCGTTGATCGTCGAACACAAAACGATTGAACGAAGCTCCTTCTAGCAGTAACATTACCAATTCAGCTAATTGTGACTATTTTTTTCGCTTCTACCACTTGATGTCTGAGTTACGCAAGCATTGAAAAGCCTCGCATAAAACTCCCCTGCACACGCATGTTATACCGGCAATTCAATTAATGCCCTCCAATTGTAGATACACCTATGCTTCAAGTTTGCCATGACGAACCGGAGACACGAAAAACACTCTGCGATTGTCTACAAATTCATGATTGAATGCTAACGGTATAGCGAAAAAACACGCATAACCGCACACAAACACACATGAGTCCGTCTAGAAGCTTAGTCTCGTCTAAAGTCCGAAGCTTTCCTTGACTGCTGCTACACTGACTCGCGTTGACAAAACTTGCACCGAAGAGTTTTTCGGAGTTTGGATTTGCAACATGTTAATTATGAGGTTGCGCAGCGAAGCGCAAAACGACCGCTACCTTGCAGATGCGTTTTACGATGGCTTATTCTTTCGATCGACTTGAAGGTCTTCGGCAAAGATTGTTTGATGAAGAGTTGCACGTGTACTTTCTTGCATTGAATTCGATGTACATTGCCGATTAAACTAGTGTGTGCGATGTATGAGGAAATTTGTTTCCATCATTGTGTTATCATTGGGTTATTTTACATCTAATATTAAATTAAATTTTTAATAAAAGAAATAATAATTTACAACAATTTTAAAACTCGTTAGATCATTTTGACAATATTATTTTTATAACGAGTTATTCATTGAACTTTAGGTCTACTAAAAAAATGTAAACTAAAAATGTTTTAAATTATAACGGTTTGTGTCAATTGGTTGTATAATGAGTTGTTTATAAGTAGTATTTAATAGTTATAATTAGGGGCGGTCCGGTGGTGCATGTGATAGACGGCGGCGGTCCACAGAGCAGGACCGGGTTCAAATCCCATCCGGGATTTCCCCCGTAGCAAGGACTGACTATCCGGCTACGTGGTAAAATAAGTCTAGTAAGCCAGAAATGGCCGGCGTGACCTTACCTTACCTTACAGGTCGTTAAGCCAAGAAGAATTAGGAAAAACCGAAGGACTTTAACATTATTCTCGTGCATCTTATCTGAAACAAAATGAATATGCTCAAGGTGTATTTTCTTGCATTTAGTTATCAGTAAATAATGTGTTGTAATTAGAAAATAATAAAATTAAAATTAATATAAATAACTGTGATCTCCCAAATAACTCTTCCGCCCCGCCCTCAATCATTGTGATTCGTCATCGTTCGATCTCACGTCGAAGAGGAGAACATTACGATCAATTTACATCTAGCGCGCATTACGTATTGCCCGCCCAACTACAATTCCATCGCCAGCCAGATGGAGCAGCGCAGTTTGTTCCTGTAACATAGTCACCCACTGCCCCAGTGCAGAAGAAAACCGATCGACAGCGGTGCAAACGAAGAAAGCAAATGAAGTGGCAGACGTTGCCACCGAGTGACATAAGGCATGTCCCAGCTTAAACCATCAACGGCACACGGCACCAGTGTATAATCCATTTATCGATGGCTAGGACTACTTCTTTCGCTTAACAATCTTCACCGATCGATTGCAGCTTCTTGTTTCTTTTCTTTTTTTGTGTGTTCAATTTGTTCCCGTATCTGGCTTTCGACACCTTCGACCGTTCCTAGGCTACTTCACCCATTTTCCACCTGCTTCGACTTTCAATGGTTTCTTAATCGTAATAGATCCATCAACCCAATTCCAAAGTTAGGAACCCGTACAAAACTGCGCGATGAAAAGCCGGTGCAATCCGATCTTCCAGTTTGATGGCACGGTGGTGCGCTACCAGTTCGGTCGAAAGATGAGCTGATGCTCGGTTCCAGTTATTATTTAATCGTCTACCTTTCTTACACTCCCGTCCGGCATGTCCAGTAGAGATACGCTAATAGTCCATGGGTGGGTTCTCTTGTCTCTTTTTTTGCAAAGATAAACACTAACCTTTCCTGGGGTGGGAAATTTGCATTACCCGATATCCAACATGCAGCGAGTGGTTGATTGTATTGCATGCGAAGACCGAGGTTAGTTGTCTTCTTCTGGACTGAGTGTGAAAAACAATCCTGCCCCAAAAAAGGCCCAGTCTGTTCCATAATAGTCGTTACAAGCGTCATTCAACAGGGAGCTGCCTAGCATTCGGTCATTAAGTGCGCTGGGTGTGATAGTAAAAGCTTACTTTACGGTCACTTTAGCAAATGAAGACGATCAATTAGAGAAACGCTGCTTCGCCTCGACGGTGCTAGTAAAACATGTTTTCATTTGCACCTCGTTCAAAACGCATAAATCTAGTCCATGATGCGACCGACCAAAATGATGCTTTCGAGTGTGCCATTTGTTGCGTGAACTCCACGCTTGCAATCGATTGTAGCGCAGCTTTGATAATGATCGTCCCCGGTACTTCTGCAAGATAAGATCGTTTAGATGGTAACAAAAAATCCCACCTCGAACACCTACAACTACCGGCTTGTTTTGCCGGCGAGAAACAATAGTCAACTGATGAAGCAAGAAAATGATATTATTTAAGCCACTTAAGTTAAGCTAATCCGCTTCGTTGTGGGACACCATTTCACTTGAACCATCGCTTGCAAATCAACCTACGGTGGGATGAGAACCGAAAAAATGCCACTCGTCAAGATAAGCTTCAGTAAACATGGCATGGTGGTGAAGCTTGCAAAACATTCAATCTGGCAATCGTTTAAACTGATGTGAATTATTCGCAGCACCGAGCGACCATGCGACCGAAGCGGAAGACGACAACGCTCACTGATGACGCTTTTGTTTTGTGGGCTGGGGATAGATATCGTCAAAATCTTTGTCCAACCACCGTACGACCTTCCCTTTTCAGAGAACGAAGAATGCGCAACTTAATTAAAACGTTGCAATAAAATTTTATCAACTACCATTTGTATGGTCGATTGCCTTTAAATCAATATTTGCGGCAGTTAGTGCCGGTAGCGAGACTTTTCCAACCAGAACCTAACCAAATGGCACGAGTTACTGATTCAATCAAGCGAATCGAAAATGATGGGAAACGGGTGGTTGCCAATTGACAATGTTTCAGTAGCGTTACTTTTGCGAAAGCACTTGATTTGTTCTGCTGGTAAAGAAACTATATGCAGAAACACCTGCTTGATTGAACCGCCTACGAGTCGTTTCCCGAACAATCATCATTGTTGCAATCGTTTTCGAATGTAAACAACAATTATCGCTTATCATAAAATGGAAAGGAATTGTAGGAAATAAATCCGAATTTATTTTGATCGTTTCAATTGCTTTTTGTTGTAAAAGTCGAGTGAATATCATCTCAAATGATTATTCTAGCCCGTTAATGTATGATTATTAATGTATAAAATTAACAGTTCTTAAATACATTACAAATTAAAAAATGTATCATATACGAAATATATTCTTCAAATAATGCGCCTGAATGTTTGCTAAACGCAATACATCTTAAAGCGTTTCTTTTGTATTTTAAGCGTTTTTCTCCAACGCTTGGAATTTTGAAATAAAAAAAACGCACACTACAAACAATAGTGTATAAAGAAGCCATGTTTTTGTTCTATTGTAGTTCAATATTCAACAACTACAAAGCAAATGTAATGTTTAGTCATTGTTTTTATCTTATTTAATTACACATTTCTTTCACAAACCAGACGAATCTTTTGATAAATGATTTCGATAAAAGAAATAGATTAGTGTTGTGTAAAAAATGTGCTTAATTTTGTCAGTCGATTAAAAACATAGGAACACCATCTAGAGTGTAATTGAACCACCGCTAATTGAACTACAAGGTTAACATTATAATTTTTAGTCAAAGTTCAATTTTGATAATCCAATAGGTATGACCAATTTTGGGTGTATATTTTTAAACATAAGCAAAGATTTTGAACATAAGCAATATTATAAATTGCCCGGTGGTACATGTGATAAACGGCGCCCCTCCACACGACAGGACCGGGTTCAAATTCCATCCGGACCGTATCCCCGTAGCATGGACTGACTATCCCGCTACGTGATAAAATAAGTCTTGATAGGCCGTTCTAACCAAGCGGAAGAAAAATAATATTTTCAATTTTACTAATATATGGTGGTTTGATATAAATGAAACAAAAATCAAAACAAAATATTCACTAAATGTATAAACAAATAATGTTGTTGAAAATGAGTTTTTATGGGATATTATTTAGTTACATAATTGAGAAAGAAATGCTAAAAATTGAGTTCGATAATCGTTCGATAAACAATGTTAACAAATAATTTAAAGATACGTAACATTTACAAGGCTTTCAAATGTTTATGAATGACAATTATAAAATGGATGTGACAATATCTAGCGATACGCCAGTGATTAAAATGTCTACTACAAGATCGAAGAAAAGTCTACTGCAAGATCGGTACCTAGTTTCATTCTAGCCATTTCCTACGAATAATTAATTGATCAAAAAAGTAAAAGCTAGATGCAATAGACACATTACTCGTAATAAATATAACACAAACCATTTCATCGTACATTTGAGTTTTATTCTTCATTTTAAATTAATATCATCGGTATTCATTCCATTCTGTACAAGTAGACTGTCCTCCTCAAACCGACGGTACTACCGTAAGCAGCAACCCGAGGTCCGAGAAGGAAAGCCATGATGAAGTAAAGCCGGAACATTCTACTCGTTCGTTGTTTTTTCGAAGTACATATTGAGTATTACGATCGTGAGCTCATGCGATCAGCACTGCGACAGTTTGATCCGATGGTAGCATGAAGAGCTAAGATGCAAAGCAAAGGTTACAATCGAAATGAATCCGATTCAATTCTAGAAATCTTTCGTAATGGTATTCGAGAAATGCGGAACTAGTTCGTAGACCAAATCGCGATATTTCTCCAAACCCGAGTTTAAAAAAAAAACGATCTGCAGTTCACTCAAATCTACTCTCACAAATATCGTCGCTCGTTCCAAACCAAAACACCAAACGGACGATGCTGCACGCACAAGGGTAACGATCACGAACTATATACAGGATCAAGAACGGCGGAGTACAGTTTCGTGCGATGCTTTCATCAGCGGTGGCCATTAGAGAAGAGAAGGTGATGCGGGATCGATAAAGCTGCTTCCCGTTGGCGGCCACGAGGAGGGACGTTCCAGAGCGGGGAATGATAGAGCTAGGGAGATGAAATAAATATCCACACTTTTGGCAGTGAAGTCAGGCAGAGGGAATCGGATCGCAAGAGTGTCCTCCGGGAGTGGGCAGCTTTTAAGCGTGTTTCATCAAAAATGCTTAATGGTAGTAAGCCAGCGGGGCGGCAGCCTTGCCATGGTACTCAACGGTTCCGTGAGCTGGGGCATAGGCGTGCGAGGCGTAGACAGCCGGAGCGGCATGGCTGGCGTACACGGCCGGGGCGTGCGACACGACGGTCTTAGAAACGACAGCTGGGGCAGCATGGGTAGCATAGACGGCCGGGGCATGGGAAGCGTAGACAGCTGGGGCAGCGTGCGAAGCGTAGACAGCTGGGGCAGCGTGCGAAGCATAGACGGCCGGGGCCTGGTATACGGCCGGGGCATGGGCGACGACAGCTGGGGCAGCGTGGGCAACGACGGCCGGGGCGGCATGGGCGACAACGGTCTTGGCATGGACGGACGGGGCCGACTTGCTGACGACGGCGTTGAATCCGTTCACATCATCGGCGGTGTAGTCGACGGTGCGCACGGAACCGTCTGGCTCAACCAGGGAGTATTGGCCCTTCACGACATCACCGTCGCGGCTCTCAACCTGCGACTTGACATCTCCGGTCAAACTATCGTGAACACCATAGTTGTAGGAGTATTTGGGGTGAGCCTGTAATGGAAAAAAAACAAACGGAAGCAAACGGTTAATGATCGTCAAACGTGACCTTGAAAAACGAAAACTTCTAAATGGTGCACGCTACAGATGGAACACAGTTTCCGCTGAGGCAGTTTAAATTATTCCACTTTATATGCAGCTACCGATGAGGAAGGTGTGGCTAACATATTCCTTCATTATCATATTATCTGTTTGGTGAATTATAGATGAGCTTGTACTGTGATTGAATTTCGGTAGCATTTTCTATTAATTTTAATGAATCGAATGATCTGGCCTTTTAACAACACTTTTAAGACATGTTTCAACAGCGGATTAAAAAGCGATTGTGTCTGATCGATTACAGTAACGAATTCGCTTTCAACTTGAATCCAAAAAAAATACGAGTCTTAACTCACATGCATTACTCTGATTGCACATGAGGTGAGTTTTCGTTCACCTTCGAAAGTGCATCGATAAAATGGAATGATCAACTGTTTAGAAAACGCGATCAAGGGCAGGTTACGCATTCGTAGTTCAGTTGCTATGGTTACAGCTACAATTGGATGTTTCACGATGCATCACCAAAAGTGACAGATGATCGCCCCCAAGAAACGTTGCAATTAATGAGGTATAATCTTTAAATGGGGTTGTTTGTTTCACCCCGGTACGGGTGGAGTTATAATGTGGGTTTTGGATTTGTTTTATTTTGAACAATACAGTTAGGTTGTAATGATATTGTGACATTTTTGTTTGCACAAATGATTTGAAATATTATAATATCAGGAAATATGTTGAGCTTTGAACCAAATCAAAAGCCCCATATCAAACCCAATCAGAAAGAAGAAACATTTCAAAATATTTTGATAGGTATGAGTCTTCCAGAGCGGATAAATGCTAATAAATCAAAAGACTTAAGTATCAAGCGATGAACCTCACAAAAATTATTTTCAATCAGTTGCAATTCCTTTGTACTTAATTGTGAGATAAAATCTTTATGAACTAGATAACTGTTCTTGTTAAATCAATTCATCGATAAATTGTATTAAAAATTGTGTATTCACATGATGTTGGACGTAAGCTACTTGTTCAATTAAACTTTTTCAATTTAAATTCACTTTTCTTTAACAAACTCACTATAGTTGCAAAGACCGATCCTTTTTAAAGAATATTTACTTACGTAGTAGTCTCCCTGGTATTCAGTGGCGAGTGGGACCACACCAGCAGCGGCAACTCCGATAACAGCCAGGCACACAAGCGACTGCGAAAGAAATGATCGGAAGATTAAGATGAAATTAGAACACACACACACATATTCACTACGATGAGCCACTAAGAGAACTAGAGGTTCCTGGCAACTAGAATCCCGCAAAGGACTTGACTAACACGAAACGGAACTCACTTTGATGAAAGCCATTTTAATAGGTTTTGGGTGTTTAGGTAGGGTTTAGCAAACTTTGCTTTGCACTAGGACGAGTTCTGAACTGCGAATGATATCTAACTGATTTGTGCTGACCGCTTTTATAGTCAACTCCACCCGTGCGTTTGCTGCTGCCGGTGTCCGTGGGGCTTCGGTAGTGGATTTTGTTGTTCCTCGGGTCTCCTTTATCCATCGCCGATCGTCTCACATGCCCACCCCGGCAGATCGTTCCCTTTCACTCTCAACGGTTCGCTAGCGCCGTTTCATTCGCCTTCTAAACCTCAAGTCACCGTACGGAACAGAGACCAAGCTCTCCGAGCTGTTCTTGTGCCGCAAACATGCGACACAGTCGATCTTAGTAAGAGATTGAACAAGGAGAAGGAGAGAGAGAGCATTTTTTAAAAAAAACGTCACACTGCTACGAAGACAGAGCAAGCAGAATGAGTAAGAGAGCCCCCAGTGTCTAGTAATCGTAATAGTGTCCAACATGCCAAGATGCTGCAAAGTGTGATCAACGAAGGGGAAGTAAACCGAAACACTACCGTGTATACATTTGGTGGAGTACGTTACCGATGGGAGGTCGTAACGACTAGAGTGTCATGCGAGATACCGTTGATGAGTGACGTCAGGTCTGGCTGGAGGCTGTAGGGGCGAACTAGAGGGGGTGTCCATTATTTTACCACTCAATCGATCATTACACGACCGATCTTGTAGAAACGAGAACGATACAAACGATGTTTATACGAAAGGTGGACGGTTGGAGGTTGGACATTTTTACAGCACCCTGCACGATGGCTTTGGACGCAGTGCCGGATGCGTTTTGCGGCGTGCGTTTGCAAGACACAATATACAAACGAGAAGAGGGAAAAAAATTATATTAAACATCACGCACCAACAAAGCATTCTTGTGAACGAACCATGAAATGAGATGGAAACCTCACAGGTCCGGTTATTGGTCCTGTGTGGTCGTGAACCGAAAGCCCTAAAAACCGATCCATATCCTCATTTGTCCGCTGGGAGTGATTTGGTTTTTATGAACCCCTCCCTATCATGGTTTCCTCCCTTGGGCCACCTCCTTTCAGGCTGAACCGAGTGGATTGGTCAAGAGTGAAGGCCAATCTGTGGTTCAGGTGCGAATAAGAATTTTTCTTCTGCTGATTCCACAAGAATACATGATTGGGGCATGTCGACGAAACAAACAAAGAATGCTTCCATGATTCTATTAAAGGGCTGTTGTAAAAGGGCAATAGCCAAACATGCAGTGCGTCACATCCGGCTGACGGGCTGGTTCAACGTCGTGGGTTTGATTGAAATTTTTGTATGAAAATTGCACACCATCAATTTCGGTTCCGGGATCGAGCTGTAAAGCTTTAGTTGCTTCCTTCTCGCCATATTGGGCATAATTTGATCGCAATGTTCTACTAAACGAGCAATAACTGATATGTTTATACAACAACATAATTTTGATTTTTAAAACATTTTTAAAAATATTTTCAGGTAAATTTGGACATATTGGCCTTTTTTTCTTTTTGTAGTCATAACTCATTGAATACAAATTTAATGTAACAAAAAAGTTCAAACTATTTTGCTTTATGCTTTGCAATTTATTTACCTCAGAGGAATATAATAAACTATTTGATTTTAATGCTTAGTAATTACCGTAAAAGTTTTATCAGACGTAACTTAAGTGTATGTACTGATATAACAACCTTTTAAAAATTGTTTTCGTCTAAAATATTTTTCTTAACATATCCATCATTGTTATGTGTGTCATACTCTTCACTTATTTTCGAAATTAATTTTATTACTGTAAAAAGTCTAATTTTATCAATGCGGCCAGGCCGTTCTACGCAAATAAAAAAAAAGTCTAATTTTATTAATTATGTACAACATTCAGATCCCTACAAAGAACATTCAAACGCTTTCTTACCGTTATGATTATTAACAAAGTTGTCATTGTGTGGTGGCATTTCTGTAACAATCAAAAACTGACACTGTGTGGTAAGCTTAATGCGTTTTTAAACCTTCCACATAAAGTTTCGGAATCTTTGCCATGTCTGTCCCAAAAACCAAAGCACACAAAAGACGCACGCCCCAAAACCCACCACCCACGGAACAACTGTATAAGGGTGAATGGTGAAGGCGCACACTCGATACAACAACAACCGAGAAGGAAAAAAAACCGCAAACCATCAGTTCAGTTCGCTTAGCTTCACTTCCCGAATCTTCGGGTGGCAGATTGCGACTCCACTTAGTAGCAACAGTCAACATTTAGCTGTCAAATGGTCCTACACAGATGGTGGAATGAATGCTCCAAAGACAAATGATGTCGGTAGAGAGGACGCCCAAGTCACACACCCCGAGGGCAAAGCAGCATGAAAGATCGCGTTCCACGAACGATCGATCGTGTGCGCTGTGCTCAGGAGACACCCCTATCACTAGCCGCACTAGTTGCTTGAGCTGGAAGCATTAAGCACCAGCATTTCGTGTCGAAATGTTTGGTGGTGTTCCGACCACCATGTCGTACCATGAAGGAGATAGGTATTGGGCGGTGGTGACGAAAATGCGGCTGTTTTTCGCGCGCAGAGTTCAATGTCAATGGTAAAGTTCTTGGGTTGGGTATAAAATTCGCCCCGTAAGCCACCGGTACCGGTTGTGTTATGCGTTCGAATATTATTTTCGCAACCAGCTCGCTTTGATGCTGCCCTCGGTTTGCGAACATTGATCCGCACGATCGTGCCGATTCCGAAACGGTAACACAGCTCCAAACCAATGTCAATGTCACACAGCCTCCGCGACCAGGGCCCTCGGGGTCAACAGTCGGTGAAGTGGCCGTTAATCCATTTCTCTCTCTGCTTACCAGCGGCTGATTGATTTGCAAAGTGGTGCTTCAATTAAAGCGCATCGCGTCTGCTGTAACGGTGTAATAGTAAGCTGCGATTCGAACGCTTCAAGGAAATTCAATTGAATCGGGGTGCGGGTCTGCAACTGATGCACTAGATCAGTGGTGATCAAACCCTTCATTTGGTACAAACTTTTTTGATACTGATTAACATACCTTAAATACTTTACAATGCAATTACAATGTAGCAACAATTACCCTTTCACTTTTTCGTTTTAAAAATTTAAACTTAAAGTCAAATTTTTAAAAAGCGACGCATAATTCAATACCATAAAAGCAGGAGAAAAGAATTCACAAATGAATATTTCAAAAAAAATTTATAATAAATTAATTTCTATTCATCCGAGACGGCTTGTGATTTGCGATGCACTGCCCAACATCATCCATGCGAAGTTAGCTTCATCTGCTCCGTACAACCCACCTTTGCTCCACAATTACTGATTTATAATGACAGAATCGGTCCAACATCGTCGATATTCAATTGAAGCTATAAACAAACAACCCAAGCGCGATCTGCCATTGGTGGGGAGTAAAGAAAATTATGAGCATAAACCCTACCATGGTGAAAGGATTGCATATCATAGGGTATATTGTATGGTACTGTTATCTTTCCCTGTCAATATGGTAGCTAAGAGTATGGTAGTATGCTTATGGTGCAGTTATTCTAACGTTCCTTGACATTTTGATTTACTCTACATTGAAGCTCGATCTGTAGTGAACTCATGTTGAATGTCTTCTTCTTGATCAGATGAAAATAATATTTGCTTCAATACGGACTAAGATCTCTTAGTCTCTCTTAGATCGTAGGAAGAATATTCTACAAATCGCCTTGTTCTGTAGCCCTCCGACCTACAGAAAAGTATAAAGTAACATGAATAAATGAGCAACCAGTATGTTACCATTCCCGGTACTGAGTCAAGCGATAATCAAGAGTGTCTTACCACTCACCACCTCGTCTTCAACCCAATCCCACCATCCCATACGTACATCAGTTTCTTCAGAAGGCAAGCAGCGCTTGAACTTTGCACGTAGCCTAGCGTAAGCCCCCGCGAAGAGAAAAACGTAAAAGCCAAACCGTCACTAACCTGCATTCTGTTGTGGCGCGTATGGACGGACAAGAAATTAATCGCACTGCAAGGTAGTGCACTACAAGCTGCTAAGAATGAGTTGGATGCTGCCCAAAAAAGGACCCCACACGTAATGAGTCAGCGATTGTGTTGTAGGTAACTGCGTAGAAACGAATCTAACTTTGCCACTGATCATGCTGCTGATCTTTTGTCACTGAAGTTTTGCTGAACTTAAATCAACTTTTCGGGAAAATCATTTTCAGGTGATTGATACCCATTTCTGTTCTTGCTTCTTATTAAATTTACCTATTCTACAATAAAAAAGGCAAAGCAAAAACCAAAGAATAAATCAACCTACACATAATCCTGAGTAAGCCAGGAATAAAAACATCCAATTTTGCTTATTTAGATCACTTTTTCGTGCACAATCACTCTACGACAAGCTTCCATTCTTTGGTAGAATCCAAAAAAGGGGAGCGTCTACAAGATAGCGGTACGCTCACGTTTCGTTGGTCAGTTGTCAAATGATTCGAAGTGATCCAGCAATTGAGATTATTCTCATTGTGGATGTTCATTGACCCGGATCCCAGGGAGCTTCAACCAAGGCTAGAAACATCGTATCGTTCACTTTACTACAATCGATTCTTCTGCTGCGCTAGTAAAGGTAAAATCCACCGAAAATGACCTTTTTTTGCGCTTTCGGCACCCAAATTAAGGGTTTTATACGTTGAGCTTGAATTATTGTTCCGCAGGCCTGTTTCGTAAGCGAAATGTCATGAGCAAATATTCAGCATGGTTCTAATTCAGGTTTTATCTTTCTCCCAGCGGGGCTTATGGGGTGACATTTTAAACTTTGTTTATTTTAGCTTTATAGCTTAAACTTATCTTTCGAACGCATTGGTCGGTTTCAATGATTGTGCGTTGCTTTATTATATTGTTCTGTTTAGTCGGCGATTCAACATTCCGAATGATCGTTTCGGTGAGAACAGTATAAAGGAAACAATCCATCAAACGTGAACACATTTAATGCTGTTTCTCATTCTTATTGAGGTTTCTAATGCGTTATTTGGTTTATCTTGGCTTTCAGAATTCTTTCGTTATCGAGATGGTGCTGGAAAACCTTTCTTACTAATTACAGTTTTTGGTTTAAATGTTGTTTTCCAGTTTGTAAACGTTATTAATCAAAATTTTTCTCGAATGAAAAACAATCCTTGCTTATCCTTGCTTTATCAAAAAATTATTTAATGTGTAATAAAAATATAAATGATGTGACAAACAGTTGCTTCGACAGTATAGTAAACGCCGTTTTGTGAAATCAAAATCTTGTGAAAAATTGTATGTATCCTTACTGTTACTGTCTTTCAATGCACTCGGCATTTAGGCAAAGAAACACCACATTTGCTTGCTCCAATTGTTTAGATACAAGAACCGTGAACGTACCATAAATAACAAACGATAAAGTTTAATGCACCTTCCAAATAGGAAAAAGCCACTACTCTCAATCATTTGCCAGTCGCAACACTGTCGGCCCAGTAAGCTGTTACGGGGGCGACCGGACTTTGAACGCTCGAAGCCATCTGGACCAACCATTTTGCGCTCCCAAACCGAACGGGACTTGGTGTGAACTTTTACGCTCAACTATCCGCTACTACAAAACAAAATGCGTTCATTAGCATGCACAACCGAACGGAGATCATTATTTTGCAATCGATTCCGATCGCCCGCGGTGCACACTGACTCATCGAAACCGGGTAAAGCATTAGATAGAAATCTGCTTCCCGCGTGTACTTCAGCGCTCCAAGTCCTTGATCTTACTCGCCGCTTGTAGTACTCGTTCGATAGTTCCGCTTGGTGGTGGTTCTGCTTCCCCGAAGGAATGGACTACCAATCGTTTCGTCTCTGGGGCGGATTGTTCTATTTTAAAGCTTGCCATTTGCAGCCACGTTGATTGCGTAATGTGTTCTAGATTGCCTTAGAACGGTTTGCCCTATAGGAAGCTGATAATTAAACTTTAATTGTGCTATTTGTTCTGCTGCAAACAATCGCGCCATTAGTATTCAGACATTACCGGATCTTGTTTTGAAATTGAGAATTTTTCTCATTCCTGTAACCATTTCCATGGTTAATAAGTATTTTATCTTCAACTCTAATGATTAATGACACAAAAATAAAACTTCTCAAACGGTACAATCACAACACGGGCCAAACAAAGTTCAGCGACAGCGTTTGAGTGTTTTTTGACCGGAGTTTCCATGTTCGAACCCGGACACCCTCGAGGCGTAGGATTGACCGGAACGCCTCTAAAGGTAACTTGAATTCCTTATTAAAATGTCAATAACCAACGTTCCGATCGTATCCTACGGGCGCTACCAGGAACAACGCCCATTGCGTACTGTACGATTCAGTGAAGTTTTTACGACTCCATCAGAACGAGATGGAGTTCATGATAGTCGTTCGGTTCACATTATTGCTATGTACACGGGCTTTTTTTCCTTCAAGTCAGCCAACTGCGGTCATTCAAATAACAAGCACCCAAATCCCTTTGCCGATTGATTTGCACTGCTCGATAATGCCTTTTTTACGAGCTGCTTAAATTATGAGGAACTGATAATTTTCACAGCCACCTAGATTGCCGCCCGAGCTGCCTCCGGGTGGGCGGGCTAATCGCCAAAGAACATACACTCGGTGCGCACCCCGGAACGAGCCAGTCACGGTTTACTTTTCGCAAACGTGCGGGTTTTGTTGCATAATCTAAAGAGGGTGGATTTTGCAGGCAAACAAAAAACCCACCCAAAAGACCTTGTCGAGGTCGAGAGCTGCTTGGTATGGGAGATTGGATTTAGGTATTTCCCAGATCTCTTTTTCCTTTTACGGGTCCAGGGCCTGGTTCTAGCAAAATTACCTTTAAAGTTAGACCGTCACTAGGAGCCATCGACTTGATCGTGTCGCTCGAGCTAGACCGCTGAAAAGAGCATAGGTGCTAGTCGTTTGACGGTAGTTTGATGTTTGATTAACTACATTTTTCATAGTGACCAAGTCGGCATACCCCGTGATCACTATGACGGTTGTTCCAAACAGTGTTTATGTTAGCCATTCGTGGCAAATAGTTATATGCATACGCGTTCAATGGTGTGCCAATAGGTAATAAGATAGAAATTGAACTGCAATGGTTATTGGTTACTTTGTGTACCGTACAATAAGCAGATTATCTAAGATTTTGTTCGAGCACATTCGAGCTGTTTGTTTAAAATATGTGTGATACGCAAAAAAAAATAGTTTTGCTAAACATTTTTCAAACATTTTCCTAGATAAAATATTTCAAATATTTTTAGCACTTACTGAAAAAATACATGGAAAAGAAATTCAATGTATTTGAATGATTTTAAATTAGTAACACACGATCAATCTATTGTATCAGATAATTTTTATAGCAAGAAAAGACATATCTATTATCTCTTATCACTTTTATTTGGCTCTACATTCTCTTTTAAAGATATCTAATATCAGTGACTTAAATTGCACTTAAATCAATAATTCAGACATAAACATGCCTGGACGCACAGTACAGATTTGCTCAGCTATTTGGACGATCATTGTATAAATAACTATTTTAATTATTTACTAAACCCTCACCTTTTACCTTTTTCCCCCTCAATCCTTGATCTAAATCTCTTTATTCTATGCAAAGTATTGCAAGCAACTGGAGTGTTATATTACAATTTGTCAAACATTGTCATCTAACATTTCAAACAGGAAAAGGTTGAGCCTTTTTCAACAAACCAGCGCGTCTTAAACAACATTCTATTACGTGTGTGACATATGAATCTAATAAAACCTCTAACAATCCGCTGTGCCTTTCTTTTTCGCTTTCCTTGAAATAGAGAAAAAAAGCCACTCGAGATGCTAAATGCATCTGGACAAAAGCTAACCACAGATGACAAATTATCTGTGCAACATTATCTCCGGAAAAGCGGCTTAAGCTAGTAGCTTTTAAATGCAATGACTGCTTGCCGCTGAATAGTTCTACATCCTCGCTTTAACTACAACCGAGAACGCAACCGGGCGGGTGATAATGGGTTGAATGATTCAATTACCGGCATGGTTCACACGCTTACAAAGCGCGCTTACTGCTTCAGCTGGTCACAAACGTTCATTTGCCTTGCTCGGAAGACACCAATCTTCGATACAATCTCCAGTATCCTGCCGTGAAGTATACGCCCATATCTATAAAGAGTTACTAGTGTCTCTCCATTCTAGCACGTTTCGTATCTCACCCAATCGGTCTAGGCACTTCTTATTGCCATTTAGCACTTCTCGATCGATGAGAAACCGTCGGCACGATACCCGTGCAACGTCGTAAATCGACATGTGGTTTGACAGAAAGGCATCTAGGAAGCGCGTTCCATTCGGACAGCTTCATTTAGAGTCATTAGGGAAATGGGCAATGGGTATTAATAATTCCAACACAAATCGATCAACTGTCAATGCGCGGTTCTAGCCGAATGAAGGGAGAATCGGTCAGTCGACTTATTACAGATGAAACCATTGTGGAATGTTTCATTTGCGAATAAATATTCCCCAGCGCAGGATCGTTTTGGAATAGATATTCGTATTACAAATTAGAACAATTATTGTGATCATAAATCCGAAATCCGACATTTTGTTGGATTAGGGTGACATGCACAAAAATTCAACGTACACAAGCGAAACTACCAAACGGCACTCTCCACCCTGTGCTGATATTGATTGTACAGTTTTCCACCTCTCGAGCGTATATTGAGTAATGTCAAGGACTTTTCGGTCGTGAGACAATTTATTGATCGTTATAAAATAACTACCTCCAATAGTGGTCCCAATGGCGACCGTAGTATAACAATCGATCTCTTTCGCTCCTGCAGATTGGTGATTCCATTGATGTTTGGCCCTCGAAACATGGTCAGGAGTTCTCGAGCCGAACGACGTGCGCTTTCTTGCCGGTCTTCGGATGAAATCGACTGAAACGATCATCACACGATGAGTTCGATTGGTTGCTATGCTATCGTTAAAAATTAATTATCGATGAAATTTAACCCACTCACCACGGGTTTTGTAAATGGGTGTCGAATGATCGTCAAATGCAGTTCCGACGTAAATTTATCGTACATTATGGAAATTCTATTGCGACTATGTTTTCCAACACAATTATTAACATTTTAGTGGAACATAATTTATTTTTAATTTAAACGAACGTTTTTCTCCCCATTCCGGAACGTCCGCCATCATGTGTAACACATAAACGAGGTTGGATTATTCAAATTGGATCAATCTAATGCGATCTCAATGCAACCCACGTCCAATAAGTCTTCCGGTCGTCGATGACCGGATTACGGCGGTGGTTAAGTTCAATGCATCGTAGCGTCGAGGATAACTATCTTGTCAAACGGCGAACCAAATTCCATCAATTCGTCAACATTTTACGAGCATGTAAAGCACGCCTTTTTACCCTCATCATGGGGCGCCTCCCATTACGACTGTGTTCGCACAATCCAGCTGAAACCATGCGATCATGCTAGGCCTAGCATGCGTAAAGGTACGTGAGGCTGTGATTTGATAGATTGGTTTCTTTTGCCAGCTGGACATGTGTTTTCGTCGCCGTTTTAAAGTCTGTGAAGGTATAAGATTTATCATTAATTGCTTTGGTTCCGGTGGGAATGTTATACAAAAAGCATGGCTAGTTTATATGAGACTAATTTAAGTTCTTAATCGTATTTGATTGATCAGCAATGGGATTACATTTTTCTTGAGAATTTGTTAATATTAACAAACAAAATAACACAATGAACGTTAATACTCTAAACATACTTTTTAGCAGAATAATTTGGTATGTGGTCATAATTCATGACACTTATAAATAAATAACAATATTACGGTTTTCAAAACTTCGCTATACATACTTCGCATTATCTAACAAAGCACATATCTAAATTTATATTATTATTTATTGCTCATATCCATATTCACGATTGAATTTATTTTGAAAAAAGTGTATAATAAATAAAATTAAAGCACAATCAAAACATTTTTTTTTTTGCAAACTTAATTAAAGCTTAATATTGCTTCATTATTCTATTTAAATGGCATAGTCTTTTTCTAACGCATACCAAGTCCGATTTTGAAGTGGTCGCGCGATCAGAAAGTACGGAATTCAAAAGGTTCGTGTGTCGCGCCAGCATTGCTGTCTTTCCAATCCGAGACCTTGGACGGCCTTGACGTCGTGTAGTGCCACCCTTCCAAGCCAAGCCTTCGCCCACAACGCACTCGCTTCACCTTTGACGTCGCAACGCAACGGTTGACCGGTTTGGACGTAATTTTTCAAAACTGTTTGCCACCGTTCGATAGGCGCTACGATTCGTTGCTTTTCTGCTATCGCTGTGTCGGGCACGGCTCATGTAAAACCAAATCATTTTCAGCACCATCAACCACCGCTCATTACGCCCGCCTGGAACTCGTTTTTCCTTCACTCAATCACGGTTATTTTTCGGGCTAAAAGTGCCCTCGTGTGCGTCCTGCAACCGTTCCTTCCTACGGTGGAAAAAAGGGGCGAAAGGGCCACCGTTCAAGTGGAACCGATTTTTGTTGTGTTTCTACACATTTTTTCGATGATGATAATGATACGAGTTAAATGTAGGCTTTATCTCCCACAGTCGGCAGGCAATGAGACGTACATTTTATGTTACCAGAATGAGATGGAGCAAAACGGCTCCAAACGGCTGCTAACAAGCCCCATCATCAATCGGAAAGGGTTTCGCTTGTACTGCTGCCTTGTTGTTACGTATTAGGATAAGGTCAGTAGGTGAGCCTAGCTGCACCAAAGCTGACACCGAGCGAGATTTGTGTTTGCATTTTCTTACTTTTATTTCATCGTCATGATTGCCGAATTGTAGACATTCGGGCAGCCTTTCAATTCGGTCGATCACTCGTGCACAAAGGTACGGTGGTTCCGTGAACTGCAACCTAATCGTTGCGCCAGTATCAAATAAACGGAATGGTAACCGAATCGCAACGCATTGACACCGCATCGAATGCAATTATGAGAAGGGCTCGTTCGGTGTGGTGCAAATGGGGGCGAAATCAAAGGCGACTACTGCTGGAGCAACGTACAGGATTGGGTAGGTTCGGAGGATCGTTTCACCATCACAGTGGCTTTACGTGTAAGGGCTGTAAAGTAAAATGTTGGTCCTTGATCGTAAGTGTCACGTCAGCGTTGAACAAATTGTGATACAAAGCCTCGACACGCCAAACCAATCGTCAAAGATATGTTGGGCAATCTCGGTTTGAGGATGCATTGAACTCGTGCAACTGTCATGTGATGGGGGCAATGATACGTGTTTTTGACGTATTGTTCAACAAAGACAATGTGTCAAATACAAGAAAAGCCTCCTGCTCACGATGTTGAGTTAGATCCTGCTGATGTTTTATTGAGATTAAAAGATATGTACAAAATCAGTTTTAAGCTGTAAAATCTGTTTGCTCATCATTCATAAAGTGAATGATATAGCATGAAATGGTAAATTTGGCTTATTATAAACCTTTAAATTTGTTTGTTTTTGTTTTCAGATTTCTTTTTACACTGTCTTCATTTAATCTTCTTCTTCTTGGCTTAGCGACCCCTAAGGTCATGCCTGGTCGGACGTTCCAGATCGGATTTGAAATCCGGTCCTGTCGTGTGAAACCGGCATCACATACACTACGAGGTCGGTCCCAATCTCAATTTACTATTATTTTTTAAATAAATTACATTGACCTTAACATAGTTCACAGAATTATGAAATTATTTAACTCATGTAATTGTTATGAACTTTTAATATTTTATCATACTTTACATACATAGAATGGTCTTCCGATAAGCGAATACAAATTACTCTATAAAGTGAAACGATTCAAAACTTATTTATTTATTAATTTATATTTATTATTCTTAATTATGTGTATTCCATTTCCATTGAAAAAAACTCTATATTGTGCTATTACGTTTAATGTTTCGCATGTTTCATTAAACTAACGCAGAATTAAAATGTCTTGAGCAACAGCACCATATAAAGATCTGTTCAATATAGTCTAATTAATTCAAACTTTGCCTTCCACCGCTTCTCTTCTCTATCATACTTTTACCTCCCATGTCTAATGATTTCTTGATTATCCTTCCATTGAGCATCATCAAAACTGCCCGACCAATGCTCCCTGAACAAATGAAGCTCAATGCTACAAACGCTTTTAAATGAACTACATTCAACTGGACTGGCCTCGTGAGTGGCGGTAATTTCCTTCGTCAAGAATCCCCATGTACGTACCACCTCGACCCGCCAAGGACGTCGTCACCAAAGACCACTGTAACACCCTACAAGACACATAAATTCACACAAGCACCGCCACACGGTCCGAAAAAAAACTCGTCCAATCACATGATCTAATCACACTCTGTTCGTAGACAATTTACATACCTTTTGGATTCGATTCCGACGATGTAAGGCTATTATAATAAAATGCAATAGAGAGAGAGAGAAATGAACAAAAAAATCCGAAACAACAAACCCGTTGATACATTTTCTCATGGTTCAGCGGTAAAGAGTGACTTAGCACGCGAAACGGTATAATTACATTAACCACACCAGCATGATGGTAGTGGACAGCCCGACGGCACGACACGTCACCAGAAGCGATTTGCTACCAGAAGCGGAATAAGGAACCGTGTTCGTAGACACCATCACCAAGAACTCGTTCAATCGATGGGAGTTGCCGGTATTGCAAGAACGAGAACTGCAATTATCCAGCGCTTTAACCAGTGCGGAGGTATGCGTGCTTATACGATCGCGAGTCGATCAGCGACCGGTTCATCGATTTCACTGTTCTGTAACGTCGTTTTCCTCGTCGATGATTCAGTTACCGAGCGGAATAAGTATCAACCGCGTCTCATAGGAAAATTCGTGATCTGGAGCGGAGGTTTCGCACGAAACTCCGTGATCTTGTTCGCTCGTTGATGACCTTCTCGACTACGGTATTACTACACAGTACGTAAGGTACTAGCTGCGGGAATTGGGTTACGGTTGCCGAACGGGTCAGCTGGATCCGGTTTCACTTTCGTTCAACTAGTGGACAGTTGGGAATTCATTCAGCTTCCCGGTATCGCTCTACGACGGGAGCCAATCATTAACCTATTGCTCTACAGAGTTGTGGGAAGCCCTGTCCTGTAGGCGGTAGCATGAGAACCAGCGATGAATAATTGATTGGCTTTGCGTCGAACCTGCAGAGCAACGAATACTTATGTCATAGGATCGCTTAGGTATTGGTCATACCTAGCAATGATTGAAAGATATTCTAATAGAAGAATGAGGACCGCTATTAACATTTGTGATCGAAACGTGTAGGTCAGGTTCCCATTCCTGCTTGCTGTACGTTTTCATTGAAATACATTTGTTTTTATTTGCTTTTAATTAATTTATCTCTTGTTTATCGTTCAGAACGAATACGAGCTTCGTTGATGGTCATCGCAAGAGATTAAAATCCTCCAAATTACCCCACTTGTAATCTAACCAGCGAACAAAACATAAGCCAATAACGGCTACCAGCGTGACAATAAACAAAGAACCACAAATTTTACGATCAATTAAGAACAACGGAACAACGACTTGCTCGTCACCTGCTACCCGCGAGCACATCGTTTTTTGTTTTTTGTTTCATTAATGAAATTGTGGACACACTATATTTCGGCAATTAGTTAGCACCACGAGCTTTTGAATACCACCGGATCGGTAGTTCGCTGTACGATGTGGCGTAAAAATTAATTAAAATGCTTCTTCCATCCCTTCACCTTCCCTGCGACCGATGTAGCAGAGATGAAGCTTAGACTTAAACGCATTCGGTTTCACATTCCCTTTCGCAACAGACATTTGCTACCCCTCGTTTGTAACGACCTTTGAAAACTATCCTCCTTCATCGAGCGGAAAGTTTAGCAAGAATTTTTGGCAAGGTTCCTAGCTTCGAGACACACACACAGCTGAGATTAGATTGGACTTTGCCGACAGAAGACGGGTAGGAGAAGAAGGCGGAGTTTTACCAGTCCTACTTCCGTCTCGTGTCAACCCATGCGCACAGTGCGATCAATCGTTACCATTGATCGGATGGCAGCGTGTTGATGGTGCTTGTTATGCCTCTGAATAAGTTCGTCGCTTGATTTTGCATTTAAATCATTCATTTAAGTCGAACATCAATCAACGCTCAGCATTCCAGTATGATGCCATTCCTTGTTCTAACCACATCAACAGGTGGGCCCGACCGGTGAAGGGGCAACGATAATCTGTAAAAGCGTACCAAAGAAACAACCACCAACGGACTCATAAAAAAATCCCTCTAATCCATAATTTGGCATAAAATCATCATTTTAGAAAATCGAAATTCTCTTTTTTGCCGCGTTCTGCTGGCGGTGGTACGCTTTACCAACTAAATCCACTAATGGATTGAATTGCTTTGTTCATTCAATTCAATCCGCTCCGAAACCATACCATATCGTGGCCCGTTGCCATCGATGGGACGGAAGTGACGAAGCGTTCGTGCGATGGTGCGACATAGACGTTGCCTAACCGCAGACGGAACTGGGCAAACTTTGTTGCCACAGCGGCCTGTGCGAGCGCGACCTTGAATGTGAGGTGTGTCGTCCAATTTAATGGCGCCCACGAAGTAATGGCACTTACTGTTGTATTACTAGCGGCGGCAAGTTTTCAGCATCCGTTTGCCATTTGAACGTCGAGAAGAAAATTCATTCTCGTTACCGTAACTGTATCAGATCGAGTGGCGTGTGTGCGGAAAGGTTTAGTAGTGGCGTGATCTGATCACTCACGATCGCTATTATGTTTTTTTATGTCGAAAAAAAAGAATGGGAAGTGTTTGAACAAAAGAAAATCGAAAGACATGGCATAAGTTCATGAACACGTAAAACCTTGCTAGAAAAGAGCAAATCACAGCGAACCTATTTTTTGTACATTTCATCTCGATTAGGTTAATAAATATAAAAATAATATTTAGGTACAGGTAGGTAGGTTTTCGTATTTCATAAATACTGAGATCCCTAAATATAATGTGGTTATTTCATATATTTTTACCATGTTGTTTGCAGAACAGTAAGAAATATTTTACATAAATTTTATTATTAATACCTTTTTACCAAGATAATTCACAACATCAGAACACTCCCTCACCGTAGCCTTTCTAACAAATGACCCTCGACAGCTGGTTTTTAATGGTGAGATTAAGTAAAAGTCAGTCTTATTATTTATTATGCAATATAGAGTAAATTCGCCACAACTCGCCTCCAGCTAACCTTCACCCAGTACCATCTCAGACCTTCCTATTTAAGGCACTATCTTTGATCGCTCACCCTCCAAAAGTGCGTGTTGAACTTTCACGCCTCATTTCAAGTGACAATATAACAACAGATTAATTTCCAGCTCAAAATCCGCCCCCGCAAACAAACGTGTCAACTAAAGGCACATAAAAATGAAACACGATAATCCGATCGCGTATAGCTGCTGACCATCGCGACGTATCCATTCAAGCGGTGACGCATATTTGCACTACTACTCTCATTTCCTTGATCTGTTTTACCGCGTCAATGGCAATTCGCGAACGTCGTCGTCGTCGTCGTCACATTCCACGGTGGACCAGAACCGCGTACCACATACCGCCGAAGGTCGGCCACTAGCAAACATATGGCCACGTGGCACCGAAGGTCTGTCGCTCTAGTCTGCATCTCACGAGGAAAGCATTCCAGCAAGCGTTCCGTAACGTTTTTGAGACGGAATGTTCTTCGCTTAGCATGGGCTCAAGGGGACACTGGCGCACACCGGCGAGCTTGAGATCGAGTAACGATATAAAGTTATTAATTAAGCGAAAAGTTTTCCTTCCCTTGGCGGTAGGTGCAGCGCCTCTAGAGGTAAGGACAAATTAGTTAAACCTAAACTAACGCAATGTGCACCTGTCGTTATATTGGATCGAAGTGTAGGAAAACGAATGCCTTATGTGCCATCGGCGACATTTAATTGATACAAAACCAATGTGGTGAAAAATATACGAATGAAACCTGGTATGATTTATCGGAGGCAAACGATTGATAGGCAGTTGTTTGATGATTATTCGAATTGGCATACAGTGGTTTATGACGGTTTTCCGGATCTCAATGTTGGTGGGAGATAATTTAGCTAATAATCACTGGTGATTATACCCATGCTTAATTTTTTTTTGAAATAATTACTACGTGTACCATTAAACCACCAGAGGGTGTGTTAATTCCCTATTATTGCCATGCAAACCGCACATTGACCTCTACGACAGTTTTAACAACATTTTTTACCTCTCCCTTGAACGTGTGAATGGAATGCACTTTATGGAGAAGGCGTAAAATATGTACGCTGAAACATAAACGGTTTGAACATATATTTCAAGTATGCACCCGCTCCGTAAGGTTTAAGTTTGTGTGCCCGTATCGGTTTCCACCGAGAAGCCGAGAGACACAGCTGATCGGTAGCTGCTGTAATGCGTTTTTCAAACTGTGTCATTCGTGTACGAGCGTGTCGGCGAGAGGGTCATCGGGACGGTGACCACTCGACATGACGGAATTGTATGCTAATATGTGATTGCTACAGTTTTGAATGAACATATTACCGCTGCACTGGTTTACCTGTAAGACGGTTTACCGACCACTTACTTTCGTCAATGCGTCGATCACGAAAATGAGCCCCCGGGGCCTTGGTAGCTGGAGCCCGTTAACGAGATGTAGGAGGAAAAGTGCTTACTTCCCATTGGGATGATTGTTGGAAAGATCAACCACACTTCAACTACTGCCACACACATACTAATCGAGATCAGCATGCGAGGTCACCCATAAGCGATTTTATCGCAGGTTCGTCGTTTACGGGGTTTTCCTGCCATTCCTACTGCTGTTGCAAAAGTCCTTTGTTTTGTTGGCGGGTTGAAATTAGAAGCCAACATTATGCCGTTTTAGGAAGGAACGGGTCGGTATGCCAATGAAACGGTATCAGCATTTGACAGCGCAAAAGGCGTAGCGGTTCACCGGTTATGGTCGTAAAACAACACACTCTCACTAAACGGATATACGAGGCTACGAGTGCAGCAGCAATAAGACGGCCTTCGACGACCTTGCACGTGTTAGAAAACGAAACTGCAAGCCGTTATGCAATTACACTAGCGTGCCAATCGGTATATCGAAAATGTGTCAATAATAGGAGATTATGTGCAGATAGCAGATAATTATAATGTTTGAATAAGATGTGATATTACGCTATCTCCACAAGTGCGCGATTTAAATAAACATTTTATAATATTCTAATGATTTGGATTGTGTTGTTTCACTGAAATCATTGTCCATATTTTTGTATGTCTATACTGTTTGTTCATGTATACTTTTTTAAAAGAATATTGTAATCTAATGAATTGAAAAAAACTGGTCAATATGAACAAGTGATTTAAGAAAGACAAGATTATACATGGTTCAATATGTTCCTGTCATTTTCTAATTGTGTATTTTGTATTTGGAAATACGATTTTCATATCCACTTAAGAGTAATGTTTGGGATTAATTAATATCAATGACTGTTAATATATTATGACGGTGTTAGTGTGCAAACTTCTCCGAAACGGCTGCTCTGATTTTGATGAAATTTTCGCTGAACGTTCGTTAGGTGGCCTCTGGCCAATATTATGGGTTCTTTTCTGTTTTTTCTTAAGGTGTTACCAAATAAGCATTGCAATACGAATAATGAGGAACACTACTGAAACAAAAACGTTCTAACAAATATATCAATCAAAGTAGGTGCATATGACGATTTATTTGTGCAATTTTATTCATTAAAGCGTGAAGTGAGCGATAAGTAAGTAAAAAGCAAGATAAGTGAGTGAATAATTAAAAAATGCTGTTTAGTGATTTGCGGCTTGGTGGTACATGTGGAATCGGCACCGTACACGGATGGACCAGGTATTAAATCCCGATCGTCAAGGAAAGCCAGAAATGCCACCTGAAGTGCCAAAAAAGAGAAAAAAGGGCCAAAAAAGAAAAAGAAAAATGGCTTTGATTGGGAAAATCATTTCGATCAGGAATGGTAATAATTTAAGAATTTTCAATTAATCAACGATTTTTATCACACACGAATTATTGAAGATAATTGAACACTCAACATGTTGAACACCAGATTGAACACTCAACATGTTTGCTAGAAAACTTTAATTACAAAACGCATGATTAAGGGCAAAGCTAGGTTTGCCGGGTAAGCTAGCTTATATATAGACTAAACGATTGATTTATGCAAACCGTTCAATGTAAATTTTTCAGTAGGTCACTGTTGTTCGGTAGCGCTCTGTTGCATGCCTACATTTAGGCGTTTACAAAACAAGCATTAATTTGAAAAAATCAAAAGTAATTTTTTTGCTTCACCTTGCTGCAATGTGCGTTTCTTTTTATGATGTAATTATGTAATGCTAAAAATTTGTATATGTTCGTTACCTTGTTATCAAAATTAGCTTTGATCTCAAACACAACAACTATTACAACAACTATCTAACAACAAATTAAACTTTAATGATCTGCATTTAACCATTATGAGTCAGGTCGACAGGATCTATCACATGCAATGTAACAGGCTTCAATGATCCTGAGTGTTAGAAGGTTATGCATTCCTTACTGGTTCCCTCACTTAAAATGTCATACGACAACATGGACGCATTGTATGTACAGTAGCATAGACCAACAGATTAGAATCGATCCAGATCTGGTTTAATATATTTAGCGATTCAAAATTGTTCTGTCGTAGTTGGGAAGAAATACCATGTACAATATTAGGCTAGGTATAGAACTCGTGATTTTTTTAACCAAAATCTCAACTCAATTGACCGCTATATTCAAAATATTTAACGGAATCAGCATCTTTGCTTCGTTAGGTAAGCTCTTATCTTTTTGTACAAGACAACAAAGGAATGAAGGAATTCTCATCAACAAATTGTCAATTTATACGCTTTTTGTAGGTCACTTGGGGAATAAAACAATAAAAACACTTTTTTTTAATGTTTGAGCTAATATACTCCTTAACTATCATAAATGGGAGATAATTATTTAAGTTTTTATTGTGTGAAAAGTACAGAATTTACCCAAGTTACACGTTATTATTGTTTATTTTATTTCTGTAAAAAATACTTTTAATAAAATTGTACTATAGGTCTTGAAATAAATTGTAGAACTATAAATTTTTGCTGTGCTTCGAAACGAGGCAACAAATATCCCTTAATACGACATGCAAACTATGTTTTAAATTTGATTTACGCCGATTTCTCTGGAACGTATCAACTTTACTTCTCAGGTAATAGCTGTATAGTAAAATCAATAGATACATGAATGTTATGAACTGAAAAAAATTTCAATATGTAATAAATGACCAATAAGATATAAATACGTAATAAGATATGAAGGACTTTCCTTCCTAAACTGAAAAACAAAGAAGGAGATTTCAAAACAAGCACCTTAAAGCAAATGTTTGGATATGTTGGCTTACTTGCTACATACTTGCATACCTAATACATGACATTTAAAACAAGTAAACAATCATCATTCATTAGATGTCGTTTCTTCCCCTTTCTCACTGTTCAATAGTGTACCAAAACATATTGATTCAAATTAACCATAAATTACTAAAATATTACTACTAGGGGCGGCCAGTCGGTGTATGTGGTAAACAGCGACGTTTCCTCACGAAAACGGTCACATTCGGACCGTTCCCCTGTAATGACTATCCGAAAATGTTTTCAAAATCAGTCTAGTAAGCAAAAAATGGCCGACATAACATGTAATGTCATTAATCCAAGAAGAGGAAGAACTAAAATATTAAATAGGTTTTTCATAGTAATTTACACCGTTTTACTATTTTTTTCAACCAGGTAGAAACGTATTCCAAAAATTAATTTGCTTAAGTAGTTTTGTTGAACATTTATGCATTTCCCATTCGGATGAACTTTTATTCCCTTTTTTCCCATGTTGCAATACAATATCGATACATTTTGACTTCCTCTTTATTCGCTTTGATAACAGATAACAAAACAAACATAATAATTACATAAATACAAGTCAACATGAGTCTCACGAGATGGAAATGTGGCGGAGTGCAGTGTGATAACGGTATGAACTACTACGATGGATGGAACCATCGTTTGCAAACGCAGCAGCTGACTATCGCGTGCCAATCTCGTCCAACGGGGATAGGGAAAGCATGTGTCGAACCGGGCACGTACACGAGCCGTGTAACACACACGCAACAAGGGTCTTTTCACGGTTCCGCGATCCTCCCGGGCGAACGTGACCAGGGTGGCGATGGTTGGTTTGCGTAATCCAGGAAATGTACCGGGCCCCAGGAAGACAATCTTAGCGAACCGGTTCTCGAGCACCATGCTGACTATCTGCTGGACGGTTGCATTACGTAAGCTGTCCGGCACGTGGCTCACGGGGAAACTCATTCGTACAGTTTTCCGCTCCATCGATTGGAGGTTGAATTTTCATCTCAATTTGTTCCTTCTTCACATCTTGGCTGGCCTCTGGTCAGATGGATGCTGGCCCGCGCAAGGTCACACCGGTACACCATCTGACTTCCGTGGCAGAATTTGTTAATATCACAGTTGATTCGATGGATTTTGGTTGGAAAAGGGCTGCATCGGACGGTCGATGTCCGTGAATGTTTTCCCCACGAGCGTTTCACACAGATGTTTGGCCACTCCGCCACCGTTTGGCAAAAGGGTTCTCGTGGAAGATCCTAAGTCGTTTGCTGAAGTTTCAGTGGAGCGAGACGGAAGTGAGAACGTGAGAAGGCTACTGGGCTACACATTGGTCCTAGGCACTAAGATGCCCTTTACGGGGCTGGGGCAGTTCGCGTTCCCTTTTAAAAAAGGGGAGCCTTTAGTAGTGGCCACCCTGATGGTGGCTAACCGGAGCCGTCTTGTGTACCACCGCGTTGAAACCCGAATGCTTGTCGGCGGTGTAGTCAACGGTGCGCACAGAACCGTCCGGTTCCACGAGCGAGTACTGACCCTTGACGACATCACCGTCGCGCGTTTCATGCTGCGACTTCACGTCACCGGTGTGGAAGTCGTTGACTCCGTACTTGAAAGCGTACTTCGGTGGAGCCTGTTGGTGGAACGAAACGAAGGGTTAGAGAAAGCGGTCCCCGGAGGATCTTGACTGGTCCTGGACATCCAGTCACTTACATAGTAGTCGACGTGCTCATCCTCATGATACTCGTGGTGTCCATGGCCGTCACCGAGCGAAATGCGCGCCACCTGTCCATACTGATGTCCGCCCTCCAGCTGATGCTCCGAACCGTAGTAGTCTCCGTATCCGCCGGGGAAGGCCGCGGCGAAGGCAACCAGCGATGCAAATACTACAAACTGCAATGGAGAAAGTGAAGAAAATCCATTAGATCGAAGCGGTGGAAAATTCGTTATCGCATCAACCCGGTGGGTCAGTTACGCAAGACTTGAAGGCACCGATAGAGGGGTCACTCGCTAGCGAGGACGGTAATTGATGGGTAATCATGCCTTATTTAGTGCCCCTGAGAAATCCAACCAGCGCTAAACGGTTGAGGATCGTAAACGATTGCCTATCTATCGCTTCATCTCTTCCGGCCAATCAACCCGCACACACCCGTCGCGGGTCACCGACCTTGCACCCACTGTGCTTTGAGAGAAAAAAAACTAGCCCCTTTACTATCATTTCATCTAAGGAGTAAGCAAACGATGGGTGGAAACATTCCACCCAATGGGAGAAAGGTTGTGCAGAACGTGTCACTCTTCCATGCCAGCGGTACATTGCACCGGGGCTCGTGTCGCATGTTATGCATTATGCAGTCTGAAGCTACTTTTTCCCGCGAAACCAGTAATTATGAAACGCGGAGAAGCCAACGGCCGGAACTGGTTCCAATTTACGCCTCGTTAGTACAGCCGAGCGGACAGCGTATGGGTTTGGGAAACGGAACCAAACCGGGAACGAAAACACAATCTCCCCCTTTGGTGACATCTTGGTGATGGTTTGGGTAAGCGGTTAGATATTTTTATTGCCACCCATGGTTAATGAGCGGATTCATCAAGACCACAACGAAAAACAAGGATAATTAGTGACGATTGATCCTAATTGAAGAGGTGTGTCCGACAATTATGCGTTCGCACGATATTAATGAGAAAAAGTGAAAAAGTCATATAGACAGTTACACTTTGTTCAGAAGATACTATCCGGATTTTCTAATACAAAATTGCTTTTCTTCGTTTTAATACTATGTTAAAGGATTTTACATAGCATTTTGCAATAAAAAATAAATTTTTGGCTTTATGTATAGCTATTATTCAAAATTCCTATACATAATTAATGAACAACAATGCAACGAAAAATTATCAGTTCAACGAAAATTTCGATCCTCTAATAATAAAAAAAATACCCACAAAAGTAAATCGAATATGCTTTAATTCAATTTAGTTTTAATTATTTAAATATAATCCAAACCAAAAAACAAAACAAAAATACCATACGGCTGATGTGATAGAAATCAAAGAACTGTTACTATCATGATTATGCTATTTAATTCCGCTGCGCCAAAAAATCCAGATTTGTGCATATTCAAAAAAGTTCTGCAACTACTTATAATGCATGAATTATTGCTACTTTCAATCCAAGTTTTTGGATAATGCAGATGAATTTTTTTTCATTAACTTTTCAACATTTCTAGTACACTCTGTTCTTCAAAACATAGGTGCTCTAAATAATTCGTCCCTTTTAGATGAGATTTTCGTTTCTCAAATTTTCTTTCTCCTACTAAACCATCAAATCCGTAGCACTAAGCGCACTTAGAAGCACTATCAATTAGTTCACCCACTGTAACGTTACTGTCACTTAAACAAAACCATCTAACAGAAGTTTCCCAAAACAACTGGATCACGATTTTTGTTTTCACACCACCAGAACGTGCTTCTTTACCTTGAAGGCCATTTTGCTGCGTAAAATTGTACGAATTGCACTGAACTGCTCGAAATAGGAACTGGCGAAACGATAGCACACCTTGGCTAGGATGAGCTTTTCTCTGAATATGGTTCAACTGTACCACACTGCACAACGGACGCTAGCTGACTGATGTTTGAACCATAAAATTTCACCCCCTTTATATAGCCCGAACTGGCAGTATAACCGGCCACCGCGGTACGGCAAAGAAAGCGAAAACTGTTCGGCGCGCAGTTTTCCACCCGGCCGCCCCACGAACACGCACTGCACGCGATCTCACGCGCCCGGCCACGAGAGGATGGTGGAGAAGGGGAGTGGGGCGATCTTCGGGAAGAGATGGCAGCTTGGAAATCACTAAAAGCCCCAGCACCAGTACCGTGGTTGTTTGTCGTAGCCTTTTTCTTTCTACTTCTCCATTGCTTAGTGTCATCGTAACATCGACGCTGGTGATGGAACGGGTTGGTGGCGGATTGGGATGAAGGAAATCAGGTTCGGTCGCTGCTGTTTATTGCACGTGTGCAGGGAAATGAAGTGGAAGCTTCGATGCACAGGTGCATTTCGATCAAGCTGCATCTGCATTAGGTTCACGCGCCTTCAAACAGATTCGCAAGCGTAAATAGAGAGCTGACTGTGGGTGTGATGTTTAGCATACGAATAGAAATTGGATGATTTGTAGCATAAATTATTATATCTTATGTCTGTATGTAGTAACACATTTTTATACTAAAAAAATGTATTTAAGAAAAATAAAATAAAATCTATAATTCATTAAGTGAAACATTCATAGCCATGACACATATTTTATTATAATACGTATTTGGGGTTGCATTTGAAATAAATATTTTTTTATCTTTAAAAGACTACGTACCTCTGGAGAAGCGTTTCAAATGGCATTTATTATCGGTAACAATTAAATCTAAAATATGTAACAATAAAATCTCAATTGCAATTCAATCTTCCACGAATAATTCTAATGCAAATTCTACGAAAAGGCAAAAAAACTTTTCTAAACCAATTCTATTCATTGGTATTCAATTTACCAAGAAATAGCTATGTGTAATTGAAATGCATGACCTTGCAACCAACAGCCATCCATCACATCGTCTTTCCCCAAACAATTATCCCTTGAACATTTCCAAACGACTGCAAATGGAAATGGCATACAGAAATGCGACCGAATTGTAACGAGTGGTTCCGTTTCCATCTTAACCCAGCCTTAAATTGCCCATTTGCATTCGAAACGGGCGTCTTGCGAGAAACGAAAATTACTATCGGTACACTAATGTCAGAAAATATGCAACACCAGCAGCACAAAAAGCCCGGTGACACCTAGGCAAACGTGCTCGAGCGGGAATTATTATCTCATCTTGGGCACGATCAAATGACACAGTACACTTACTTGTGAGGTCATTTTCAGGGATAAGGTCAGCTGATTACTGGTCGGACGATANCCAGCAGCACAAAAAGCCCGGTGACACCTAGGCAAACGTGCTCGAGCGGGAATTATTATCTCATCTTGGGCACGATCAAATGACACAGTACACTTACTTGTGAGGTCATTTTCAGGGATAAGGTCAGCTGATTACTGGTCGGACGATATGCAGCTTCGGACTGTAGTTGACGTGTCTTCAAACTTGCAAAACGCCACTTCATTTGCCATTGAAAATGATCCGAAAATTGCACACCGTCTGATGCTGCGATCGCAATCAAACGCTTATTTTTAGTCATCGAATTTATGCAATTCACGGCTAACTCCCACAACACGATGGTGAAGTAAAGGCGCCCGATTTAGCAAGGATCGTTTTCCAGCCGAAATATTCGCTCAGCAGTTTGCTACCTGATTTAATTTGCGGCACAATTTCATTCGCCGACGGGGGGCAACCGTGACCGTGCGAGCTCTAATCATTAGCATCGTGTTTTGGATATGCTTCGATGGGAATCAAATGAACGGACAGTTTTTTTGGGGGAGGAAAATTCGTCAAATGCAACCTCCCACAAACCACCGACCGATCGATGCCATGAAATGTACGGGCAATGGACGATTCTGTTTTTCGTTTCTAGTTCAGTTCGTACGTTCGAGGCGCAAATGATCAGCTCAGTGTCTATAATTTTATGCTCCACATTCGAACCGACTGTGCAGTTTTTCCCATTTGCAATCGTGCAACGAAGAAAAACGCCCATTAATGTTACAGTTGGTGTGTTTGAAATGGAAAGCCTGTGGTATAGCATTGCCCTTGCCGTTTAGAGTTATAATTAATTGATATTTATTCATTTCGTCGGTTGATTGTCCTCTCTGCATGCAATCGTTTCTTTGAAGCAAAAGTATTGTGTCTCAGCAATATTGATAAGTTTGGTGAGTTAACATTACAAAACATAACATAACATAACATATACAAATATGTAGACAAGGTTTTTCCCCCTAATTTGAGCATTTTTGAGGAAATTATTATTCAGAGTTTTTGTTCAAAGGACTGAAGGTCAGAATTTTCAAACCTCTTCCAACATTTTAGAAATTGGTTTTAAATTATAGAATTCCACGTAAATTCATCTTTTGTGTTTTCAGTCCAAAAACAAATCATCAAAACTCAATCAAAACAAAGTTTTCATTCCCACCTAAAAAAAAGAAAGAATATTCCAGTCTGGGTACCAAATTCCGGCTGAGCATGGTCGCATTGAAATGTTGCTGAATCTTGTCTTGTCTCATATTATTGAATGTCCGCTTCTCACAAATTCCCTGGGTTGCGTACCGTTCCGCGGTGATTGTCTTTTTACCTGCTAGAAAGCAATTTATTATAGCGAGTATAATCATTCGCTTTTTTAAGACCAGAAGATTTATTACGCATTATGTTAAAAAAAAATATGCCGAAAGAAAGGCTTAAGCACTTGTTGTTTTCCTTATTAAAGAAATTAAATAAACACAGTTTTTGTAAAAAAGGTGTATTTCTTCGCTTAGAACTTATCATGACTTTAAGTAATATTTAACACTCATGTAAATACCTGTTAAAGTAAGGCACTGCTATTGACCGATGACCTACCAATAAATATAAAATCTTAGATCTATTCCCTAATGTGCCTGTCGCTTCAGCTTTTTTTAAACGCTTAAATTTATTTTAAAACTCAAAGCACAATGCATTCATTCAACAAATATCCATAAATTAACCAAATCATTAAAAAAACAAATATATTTTATTTTTATGATCGTCTAAACTATGATCATTCTGAGCCCTGGAACAGACTATTGCATGAAATTGCAATACACGTATAATTACAAATGTTAGATGGTAAAACTGTAAAAAGTAAAATAAATTGGTAAAAGTAAAATTGATATGATCGATTTTTCTGTGAACATTCTAAAAAACACATCTTAAAAAGTATCAATCGTTATTGCAATCGACAAAAAAAAACGAACAATAACCTCAAACCTTGAGTACGCAAACGCAATGCACTTCTACTTCACGTACAATGTGCAGAAGTGCAGCAGCCGCTACTTATTACTCGAGCCATACCGTCTGTCTTCAACTACNAAAAAGTATCAATCGTTATTGCAATCGACAAAAAAAAACGAACAATAACCTCAAACCTTGAGTACGCAAACGCAATGCACTTCTACTTCACGTACAATGTGCAGAAGTGCAGCAGCCGCTACTTATTACTCGAGCCATACCGTCTGTCTTCAACTACTCGTCCGGGTTTGCTCTCCACCAGCGCTCGATACAGCGGTAATCGATTATGCAATATTGTAATTGTGTGCAGCTTCACCTCGCGGGAGCGAAAGAAAAGTGAACTGATCGGGCACCGATTATGACAAAGAACCACCATGCAACGTGAAGCTAAAGGAAGCAATAGCAACAACCCACTGAAAGGAGAACACACTCTTCCAGAGGAGCAATCCATTCGAAGTAGGCCACCACCAGTGCGGGATCATATTAGGCATCAGTTCGTTCACGCTGCTGTAAGGGAGAATAGATGATCTATACGGCATCGGCGGCAGCACCATAACATGACACGACACGGTGTAATGAGACTTTTCCCGCTTTTTTGTTGTTTTTACTCAGTCTCCCCCACGAACCAGTGGCACACATTCCGTTCCGTACAGTGGGTCACTAACAGTAGTACGGTCTTGACGGCACGGTAGTCGTCCTTTTACTACCGAACAGCCCGTAACCATGAAGGCCGTAGATTTATAGGATGATTGACAAGGGACAGTTTCCTTCAGCTCAAGCTGTGCGAAGGGAATAAAAGTGCTTTACAGCGGTTAGAGAAAAAAGAAGCATAATTTCACTCAGGCGCCCGCGTTCCACCCACCTCGAAGCGTTCGCAATCGCAAATATACATTAAATCCGCCCCATATGGTGCATATTTTACATAAACGATTTCCCCTTTCGCGAACGTACCCGTCACACAGATTCTATCAGCTGGCTCACTCGCGCGATGAGCGATTATTCATAGACGAGGCGTGTAATTTTCTCGGTTTTTTTTGCACAGATCAAGACTGAAAGTGAATCCTTTCTCGGTTGATTATTGGCAGCTAAATTGCCACTTTACGCCCGGTGTGGCGTTAACTCCTACGGGGGTTTTTAGAGGCGTAGTGGAAAGCAAAAAAAAAAAAATGCGGAGCTTATGGAGATGCGAGAATGAATAGACACTCCGGTGGTTTGTGCTTGAGATGTGGGCTTCAAGTGTGTTACTTTACGCTACACACGGTCTGGCGGGTCTGGTGTGTTTAAACGGATGATTGATTTCGAGGCGTGCAAGTTATTAATATTGTTTAATATTTCGCTAAATTCAGCTCCCGCCATTTTTGGGAGGGTAATTATCATTTTTAAAGCGCCGATGAACGAAATAGTTAATCGCTCAGCAAGATCGTGCAGTTTACATTAATTTTAATTTTTATTTTTCCCCCTGCTTTTAACACGTTCTTGGAATCACGTTTCTTCTCACTTTTCCTTGCATTCATCGTAAAGCTGTTTTTTTCAGCAAATCCCCAAACCGCAAACAAACACCGATTACACCATGCTCAAGCAACGAAACCTACCCTAAGGCTCCCACATAAATAACGACAAACAGCATAAAACAGTGCCCGTTAAACGAATAAACACAGCTCAACACACTTCCAGCCCAAACTGCCGGCTCTAAAGGAAACAGTAAATTTGGTAGCACTCTCTTGCGATCGTCACCACGGATCATGTCGGTTGCGTCAGCGTTTGTGCAGGGTACGGTGGTGGCGGCATGTGAAGGGTGAGACCGAATGTTTAATGCATGCAGACGCGCCTGATGTGATTTAGGACCAATTAACGAATTCCGCTCAACACCAGAGCGCGTTAGGATCAAGCAAAAGGGTGAAACAAATAGCCAAACTATCGAATCTGGAACCGACGTACAACCGGTGTTCGGTAAAGACAACTTGATTAAAGCTTCCATTCGCTGCTTTATGTGCCAAAACAGAAGCAAAAAACAAAATCACACACAGCCGCAACGGATACAAATGCATCAATGTGCAACGTATCGTTCGAACTTTCGTTAATGAAATTTCATGGTTCGTTGAATTTTTGTTCCGTCAATCTGTTGATTTTTATGAGCGATGTTTTGGTGCGATAAAGATATCACATACCATGTACACTGCACAGCCACAGCCACACTAAACCTTGCGTCGATGTCCATTGCTTCTGTACGGCCATAATTCGATAATCGCGCGTCTATTAATAGTGGCATCACATTTCCTCACCTTTCCGGAGCAGTTTCACAAACATTTTTTTTATCGATGAAGCTGATAACGGTTTTGAAACGGAGGTGGCACATGCATTTCTTAATGTTTCGTTTCCTTTCGCCAAAGTGAAGTTTTTTTTCTGATGGGATGAAAGATAGCAACGAGCGTTTGCTTCTTACTCATTTAGTTAGGATATTAAAAAATCCTCGAAATAATGGAAGAATTTAAAAAAATAAAAGGAAATAATGTGCGATGTAGAAAAGAACAAATTAAGAAATTTATAATTTTACTTAAAAATTTCTTTTAACTATTTCAAACTAGAAGTAGTGCACATAGTGCACAATGTCGCATCAAGACATTTAAAGTTTAAATTTGCGAATGACTAACAATCACAAATTCCATCATTGGAAACACAATGCAACATACGAGATATGTTCTGGAAAATACGGTAAATAGCAATAGCATCCTAATACTCTCCACATGAAAGAAAAAACAACCGAAACCCCACCGGCCAAACCGGGTGTTAATAGAAAGCGGAAATCCTACGCGACACTTCGCTGGCGATCAAATTGCGCAACGGTGTGGCCGCGTGCCGGCTGTGTCGCACGCAACATTATGGCTACGCATGTTGCCCAAGGGGGGCATCCCATGATCGGGGCTAATCAACGCAGAGGTAAGCTAGCTAGCCAACCAGCCCGTACGCAGCGACAGTTTTCTTTCTCCACCGAGTAACCCATTACGAGACGACGATCGGATGTACTAACGGCTGACGGGCAAGGATGTGTCGATGGAAGGTGTGCGAATTAGACTGCCGATGGTGCCTGCTAAATGATGTAAAGCGTCGGAACTACACCACACTGGTGCAGATGAAAGCGTAAATCCGTCTGCCTTCATGTATTGTGGTACCCTTTGCCACAGCCAAGTGCTGATCTGATGCTTCAACGAAACCAAAACCAGAAATGGGGTGCGTTTTCTGCAACTCCCGTTTGGTGAAACTTTTATAGTTTCATTACATAAATTGTTTTCCAAAACGAAGTTCATGCAGTTACATGTGTCGTTTGGATTAGATAAGCCATTCGAAGCAAATCCACCTAACAAACAAACAAATAAACAATTGCAATCGCACAATAAGTTGTTTTTAGCTGTAAATTTTCCATCTTTTATCCACCTCTCACGGTACAGGAACCTGTCCCATTTTTCCGCTACTCGTTAGATTTGCTACGCTGGCGCTACGGTGACATCCGAAAGCGTACTGTGTAGCGGTTCTCCCAACGCTGCGGCTTGACACAATCGCAAACGCCTATCTGTCGACTTTATGCGTTGTGATTTCGCAAAATAAAATTAGCGACAAACCAACTTGGCACGACATCGTTCATCGCTTGGTTGCACCAGTACGCCATTTTCCTTTCGAAATGACGGTGCTTCTCCATATTCGGAGAAGAAAAAATGGCACCGGGCTTGATCTGCACAACAGAGCACCGGTAAATATTTAATCTACCGCATCGGCATTGTTCTTTGCAGCACGCAACATAATCAGTTCGTTCGTTATTATTTTTTTTTATTTTTGGTGATTTTTTTAAATTTAATAATCAGTTGTTGATTTTTCGTTTGCCTGCGGTGATTGTGCAACTTGACAAGGTTACGAATTTAATTAAGGTAAACCTCGGGTAAAATGTACACCACGTTGATCGAAAAACGCAAACTTCCAAATTTGTGTTGTTTTTTTTTGGTATAGAAATTTAATAAAAATTTTGTTTAATTTTTTTTGTATTCGTTATAATATATTCTTTTGAAAATTTTATAAAACTAATGGTGGTCTAAATAAGCTATATTCATTTATAAAGCAAAAGAGAACATACTTGCTTGCTCATGGAGTTTGAAAAATTGCTAAAAAATCAAAAATATTTTAATATATCATATTTTCATAAATTTTTAAAAATATGAACCATTTGTAATTTGATGATAACATGTGCGACAAAATAAACTGTACATGAAATAATTATCGCATGTGATTAAGACTGTATTTAGACACATGAAACATAAGAAACATAAATCATTCAACCGAAATAGTTCAACCGTTAAACTAGCCCATTTTCATGAACCATTATGATCCTTACATAATTCTGAAACAAACCATTCCTTCTAGACACCGGTACATTTGATCTCCTTTCGAACAAGCGTTGCTCGAAAATTGTACACTTTACCGTGTGGTTCCATGCAAGCAGCATCGTTGATTTATGGTCGTGCTCTGGTGTCATAGTGGGAGGTCTTCTCAAAGCGTCCCGACTCGATGAAACTCGCATCGCGATTTAGGTTGAAGCACCGGTGAAATGAAAGCACCAACCGCATGTCTTTAGCAGTGAAGCAGAAATTAGTTGACCAAACAAACGTTAAACCATCCAGAAGGCTTCCCACCGTGGTTTGACGTTCGGCGGCACTACCGTTGAAATCAGATCGCTCTTCTTAGCCATATTCCTCTCCCCACGCAACCGGCGGGTGGATGAAGCAAAGAGAAACGTATGTAAAGCGATGTTCAACATTATGCACTTTTAATGAATAATTGACAGTGACAAGTGCTTGCACGTGCGTCGGTGCACTGGAACGGTTATGCAAGCCACTGCAAAGGTTGTGTTTTATCCTAATGGATGTATTTCGTTGAAACGATATGCTAAAAATAATAATTTTCCGTATATTAACTAGAGTTTCATCTCACCAACTATAAAACTGGTTACATAGTGAGCTAACCGATCACATAATTCAATAATTTTTGATAATTGATCATGAGCTAACTTTAAACTGATTTTCTCATTATCTTAATTAAAACGTAAACATGATTGGGGGAGCGAAAATTGCGAGAAAGGAACATTTTGCCACAAAGGTAATTATAATAAAACACTTAATCCGAAAACAAATCCAATATCACTTAATGGAAATGATCCAGCACCAAGACAGCACCGGGTTGACCGGGTTTTGCTGGAAACAAAAAAGTGGTACTCGAATGCGAACCGGGAAGCGATTCCAGCACCGGTACCAACAACCGGTACCGATACCGTTACCCAATTCCTTTCGGACTAGTGGCCCGATTTGCATGACAATATTATGTCCAATCGTCCACCAGCCAGGAAGCGAATACACTAGCAATCACACTCGGTTGCAGTCCCAAAAGATTCGACTTTATGTCATCGTTAAAGTACAATCACTAGCACTATCGTTAGCAGCGTGGCTGGTAAATTCGCTACCACCATCGAAATGATTAACGATTCTTCAACGCAGCAAATGTAAGAGCTGTTTAAATACGTGTAATCCATCGCGTTTTCGATAATTGCCCCATGTCTTAGGGAGGCCACAAGCGTTTGCGCGCGTTTAAACCGTTCCTCGCCTTACCGGGCGCTTAAATCTTTTGATCCGATTAGCAAACGCAATCAGGCTAGCTAATCGTTTGCGTTACAATGCAAGTTGAGGCTTGTTGGCAGCGTTACCACTGCACGCCATTACAGGAAGGAAAGCACTGCCATTTCAACACTGCTAGATTACGACGCCAAAGGACAGTAGCTGATTAGTGGCGGTTTATTCCACCATCACTCTCTTGCTTTTTTCCAGCATAAGATAGCATGTGGTGCAAGAAGTCGAAAAAATAATTATAAACATGACAAGAAACACTGGTTACGCAAATCTATCACTAAAAGGAATAAATACGAGCATAAGAAATGAAAAAAAATTAATCAAATCGAAGAGAAATGAGATTGCTCTACTCTAGAAAGGAACTATAAAAAATTTAGTTTAATGTTTAACACAAGAATTCTTAACCTGGCACACAAGTTGTGCTTGTGCGTTCCTTGATTATGGATATCAAATTTGCTCAATATAAATGCGATGGTAAAAAATTGATGATGAAAATGAATTCCCTTCCTACGATAACGAAATATACATGTAAAATTGATATTTTTTAAAACTATTTTTAACAATGACCTACAGAACGCTGTATTGAAAAGAACTCAAAAATCCATTGAATTCCCACCGAAAACGTGTTATGAGCTTATCAGTTGCAAACGATAGCTAAAGATCACCCTAATTAATTTCTTAGGAAATGTCTTATTTTCCTTAACGTTACGTTCAACGATTAATGTGCGCCACTAACTACCAGTATATAAATTAACACATAAGTTAGGATTTCGTAACATAACCTTTTTCCTAGCCATTTCCAAACGAAAGGGAATTTACTCCCGCTCAGTCAACGTGGAGAAGATATAATTGGGTTCAGGTTTTGAGGAAAATCTCCCCCCAATGTAGCCGCTGTCACGCAACCACCCACATCGAACCAATGTAACGCTCGCATGGCATGCATGGCCAGGACTAATTAGCAGCCTCGTAAACTGTGCGCACTTTTTGGGGCCACCAGCAGCAATGACGAGTGCACGCATGCACAACGAATCGTGCCCGGTAACCGATCCGATCCGTCGCGGCTACACAGCGGCTGCATTTCGGATGCATTACAATCGATGCCGGTTGGCATGCGCGATCACAGGGTGTACGATTATGTGGATCACCGAGTGCATCGTGGCACATAATCGTTTCACGTCCTCAAACGCCACGGTGTAGAGTGTGTGGTGAGTCCAATGATTCAAACGTTAGTGTCGTTGCATTCTCTGTACCATTGCAATTCCATCACACGGCTAGTCTCAAATCTTCCGGTAAAGAATTTTAGCAAACAGGAGAAGCTTTAATAAAAGTCATGTTGCTTGAAACATCTCTTACAGCATCATGCAATAAGCCATACAAAACCTGTGGGAGACGGTGGTGCAAAATTGTTCTCCAAAAATGGCTTTACCATGCAAACATGAAACGATGATGAACAATAAAACAAACTACACGTCATTGTCACAATAGCTACATTTGTAGGGGTTACATGTACAGCAATTTTTGATAAAAATGTTTATTGAAAACATCTTACATACTAGTTTAGACATGGAAAACATTAAGAGATGACGTAAAGGGTTTACAAAGAATATTTAAGGTTTGTTACATCAATATAACAATGTGGAACAATGTAATTTGCAATCAAACGTAGGATGAGATAATGTTACTTTAGACATAAAAGAGGAGGGAAAAGGAGTTTTGAGAATTATACTGAACGATCACGGCTATTTTTTACAACATCATCCTTCAAGGATTATGGAAGGTACATGTGGTTTCAGGAAATGTGGTTCGCTGGACTGACGACAGATGCTGGTTGTTGATATTCTTTCCCAACCATCGCCAATTTACGAAAGAAGACTCCACGGCTACCTTTGCATCCGGAAGTCTCTCAATCATAATCGGTTGAATCTGATAATCTGCCGGTACTGATGCTAGTCTCGTTTGGAAGAGTCGCCAACTAGATCACCGCTCTCAGACAAGGATAGGTTGTCGAAATGGAGCCTTTTTTTGGGAGGGTTACCAACACAAGATATTAGTAGTGACCCAACGCTAAGCCTAGTAGTGACCCAACCTATAAAATGCAATACAGTTATATTTAAAAAAACACACACACAGCTACATTGTGCATTATGTTTCATTGTCAATCAATTATATCAATAAATTCGATAAATGTTAAAACAAAAAACAAAATCTATTATGACATCATTTTCTTATCTTTATGCTTTTTAAATATCTTCAAAGATCAAACAAAATCTTCCATTCACATTTTTTTTAATCTCCTTGAGTCTACTGAAATCGTGGACTCTCGCCAATGCTGACCCAGGCCCATCATGACTTCAAGAAACGGTTACTAAAGCATTGATCGCGTTTCTCACGATCCAAACTTGAGAAGCAAAACTCATCCGCAATACCCTACACAATTGCCGGCTGTAACTTTTACTTTCTGTCGAAGCATAGTCCTCTAGTACAACGCAAACTTGTTTTTATTTTGACTCGCATTATTATTTTAAACGATTCCTCTTTTTCCAAAACAGACCATAAAAGAAAACTTGAAGCTTAAGCCTGGTTATTATGTAATGATGTTATAATTTTCATTTACGTTGGCTCTATATATTCTTATACTTGAATTAAGGGATAATATTTGCATTATTTTTCCCTCTTGCCATATATATGGTTAATGTTTCATCTCCGATCGACTTCTCTCCATTCTTCCTCGATTCACAGATTCGCATCATCCCAATTGCTCGGTTCGCTTATCCGCGCAGATGACTAGGTCGTAGTGCACCGTATGTATCTTGTAATTTCCAATCTCCAAATCTCTTTCATCCAAAGATTAACCTCAACAACCTGCAATCCGGAACGCATTATATTGCCGCATCTAGCGCTTATTTCCCTCTGAAACTCCATCTCCCGTTCAATGAAAAAAAATCACACATGCGGTTTCCAAGAAACAATAGCTCCCTGGGCACTAATAAGCTAAACCATAACACACATGCAAAATCACACCACCATAAACCGGCTGCATCGAAAAGCAAAGGTTGAAGCTGCTGCAATTGATATTCATCCGATGATGCAACTTCCATCACTCTCTCGGAAGCCACTCGCACAGTAATGGCGGCGAAGGAAATACAACGGAGCGCGGATGGCGAGTGAGTGAAGAAAGTGCAACCCCGAAAGTGGGTCCATACGGGTCCATCGTTCGGCCCACACGTTCCATGTGTGGCCGTCAAATCATTAGATAGGCAAGGTGCATAACGCTCGAGCTTTACTACAACGTGCCTTCAACATTCCCGGTGTGCTGGATTTTCCCCTTCACTCGTTACCTCCGTGATCTTCCTAACTTTGTTGTAATGTTTGCTCTCACCATCCTCCATACTCTATCCTCTATCTCTTTTAAATGAAGACATGATTTGTGGGACATTGATCAACTGGTTCCTGATCAAGCGATTGAGGGATCAGCCAAGCTTCATCCGAGGAAAGAAAGAGCGCGACGGAGCTAATGTAAAAAGAAAATTCACACACAGCGCAGGATTTATTACTCTCCTCATTTACACAACGTTCGGTATGCGTAAAGATGTGAGAAAATAGGAAGTAAACAGTAGCTGGTTCGTGCTGTACATACTTATCGTATCGCAAACGAAAAACGGAGGCATGTAGTTCGAACTGGAGCAGTAGCACGGAAAGCAAACAAAAAGACCGAACTGTTAATAGACTAATTTGTTCTACATTTTTTATTTATTTTTTCCGATTTGTGTACCCGAAATAGATTACATTTAAATTTACTAATAGCATTATAATAATACAGCAATACTGGAAGATTTCAGATTCTTCGACGGGATTATTCGATTGTTGTTGTAAGACACACAACATGATCGCACATTGGGCAAATAGTCAATATCGCAGAAAATTTCATAAACCAAACAAAGCATTTGAACGATCGTACAGTCTATAATAAACAGCACAAACAGCAAAGATATACTACACAATATAAAAAAACGAATCGAAAAAAAAGTTTTTACCCAATACCCCTGCATTGGAACGAAATGATAGGTTTTACTTTGAAGATACTTATTAAAAAAAAATAATTTACAAACAAATTTAGCAATGCATTGAGCAACAAGGCTAGAAAGAAAAACACGATAGGAAGAATTATTACATACAGTCTTCCGTAAACATCGTAGTGGTTCAATCTAAATTAGTATATCATTCTCAAGTATGTGATAAAGCTGCATTTGCTCTAAGGCTAATTATTAAATTATTCATGCACCTTTTACATGTATTGTAGCCTTTTATTTCGAACAGTTTTGAGCACATGTACGTGAATCATTCAACCCATACAAGATCACATTTGCTCAGCTGAACTTGTGTATGGCAAAACTTCTTCAACCATGTGTTTGATAAACTGCTGTTGTTATCACTACTGTCTAGCAAAACGGACAAGTGAGTTAGTTCTGTTTGCAGATTCGTCAGTGCACGACGTCTTGTAAGACGGGACAGAAAATTAACGGGAGCTATTAAGTGAATGGATACCAAAACTAATTAAAATACAGTTTAGTTAAAAAAAACCACCCATAACTACTTCAACATCATCAAAAAATGATCCCATTAATGATTTTCACGTGTGTGTGGACTGTAGAGGGGTTTAATTTATCGCCCAACGCCAATTATGTATTCAACCATCCAGTTCTTAAAACGTTTATACCGCCGACACGAAGTTCTTACTTTGGATTCTCAGTCAACCTGCGCACAAGTGGGTAAGTCACTTATTTATTTTGTTACAAGTGAGAGTGAGTAACATTTTTTTTCCCGGAAACGATGCAGTAGTGCGTGATAAAAAAAAATCATTTGTATCGTTATACCGGTCATTGCGCCTTGCACTGCGAGACGCAGCGATAAATTGTGTGTGTATCGCCCAGACAGTTCTTTTATGTTACAAAGCATCACACAAGATGAGTAACTATCTTT
>CM028127.1:40264427-40362753 GCA_016254315.1 Anopheles parensis
AAAAAAAATCATTTGTATCGTTATACCGGTCATTGCGCCTTGCACTGCGAGACGCAGCGATAAATTGTGTGTGTATCGCCCAGACAGTTCTTTTATGTTACAAAGCATCACACAAGATGAGTAACTATCTTTAGAACAATGAGCAGTGCAGCTAACTTCATGAATAGTATGATAAATCATTCATCATCATGATCATACGGTTGTTGCTTTGCGAATAATTAAAACACACTTTGAATTTCTTGTGATAAGCTATTTCAGAAGTCTCGTTCAAAAAAATTGTTATTTTGGCAATAAATGCGATGTTGGCCAGGAATTTCCATTGGAATTAAAGAGAGTTAATTTCTTTTTTCATCTACCCCAAGAGGTACTTATTAAACTCATATTAATCGATACATTTGACCTTATCCTCCATTGTTAGCGTAATAGTCGGAGCACCTCAAGCACAGTCGGACTTCGAATATCAGCGAAATATTAACGAAACAGGAGCTATTTACAAGTGTAGCTTCGCGAACCATTCTACCTGTGTCCCGTTCCGTCTTGACCGGCAGGGTAACACCAACTACGAGGACTACTATACCAACCATCCCGAGATACGATCGGAGTATAAGGAGCACCAGATGCTCGGAGCAACGGTAGAGGGACTCGGCTCCGATAGCGCTTGGTTTGTTGCTTGCGCTCCACAACTTAAGGGCAACGTCGAGAGAGCGTACCTTTTGCATGGGATTTGCTACCTAACCGAGGGTACCATCGAGGTCGATGAGCCGAACAATTTGTACAAAATAAAACCACTGCGTCTTAAAGGTAGGATCGACAAGGATCTGCAATAATACAGGTTACTTTCAAAACATAATTTTGATTAAAGCACAACAGCGAAAAACGGGCTACAACTATATGTACGCAGAGCTAGGCTTCAGTCTGCACGTGACAGATGACGGGGATGAGGTACTTATAGGAGCACCCGGCGTTATGGATTGGCGGGGCACTGTTCTCCGCTATCGCCAACGGCCAACAAAAACTAACAACCAGGCGGTTCCTCGAAGCAATGTTTACCTGGAGACCAACTGGAGGCGACGGTTAACACATGAATGCGTTGTACCGGATCCAACCTACACGAATGTTCCTCCAAACTCCTACTTTGGATACGCTATCAGCTCGGGTCGGTTTCTAGGAACTCAAAAAGTCCTGTATGTGGCAAGCGCTCCCCAAGCACGCAAACAACACGGAGAAGTGATCCTTTTCGACTATGCCGACAATCACACCGTCTGGGAGGCGGTGATCGTACGATATCGAACATTTGTGGGCCATCAATTTGGCGAATATTTCGGGTACGCACTGTTGACGGAGGACTTTAACAGTGATGACCTTCCGGATCTTGCGATCGGTGCCCCAATGCATAGTCGCGCCGTGGATTACGATAACGGTGCAGTGTATGTACTGCTCAACATGGGCGAACTGAACTTCGAACTACAGACCAAACTGATGAGCTCGTATGAGTTGGGAGGCAGGTTTGGTACGAGCTTGGGAAAAATCGGTGATCTCAACAGAGATGGATATGGCGGTAAGTAAAACAATTCTCTTGAAGGTCCATCGTGTCGCTTATGAACAAACATTTCTTAACACCTATTGTAGATATTGCAGTTGGGGCACCTTTTGAGGAGGATGGAACCGTTTACATATTTCTCGGTTCTCCAAATGGACTTCAGTCACGACCAAGCCAGCGGTTGGTACCATCCCTTACTCAGTCGCCAAAACCACCGAGACAGCCGCACATGTTCGGTCACGCACTTTCTCGCGGTGTCGACATCGATGGTAATGGGTACACGGATCTGGCCATTGGAGCACCAAATGGAGAGGCCGTGTACGTGTACCGCTCTTATCCTATCGTACGCATTGAGGCAAGAATTAATTCCACCAGGCGAGAACTACCCGCCGAAGGTGGAGTCTTTCAAATAGCCCTCTGCTGGTCCACAGACTACCCAGCAGGTGTATCGTTTCCCGTTGTCCTACAATACACACTGGACGTTGATAGCCAGATGGGGCGAGCATCGGTCAGTGATAGGAAGAATCCTGAGAAAAATCATGAAATTGCAACTATTGGAAAAGATCCAATGTGTATAGAGTACAACGTAGTGGTTAATGCATCGCCAACCACACTCTACAAACCAATCGCAATTGAGATCAAGTTCGGTATAGCCCCAACTGCAACACCCCCAAAGGATGGGAACCATTTTTGTGAGCACTGTGCGATTCTTGATCCGCAGGATTCTAATCGCGTCCAGGAGCGTATCCCGTTCAAAACCGGCTGCCAGAAGGAAACGTGTATCACGGATCTAAAAATTACAAACATCCGATGGGTTGACGTAGTGCCACGGTATGTAATTGGAAGTGCAAAAACTGCCACCCTAGAAGTGGAGATTGCAAATGCGGGTGAAAATGCATATCTTCCACAACTGAACGTTACCACTTCCTCATTCCTCCGCTTGATCAGCCCTCCATCAGAATGTCTGCAGTCACAGACCGTACATGACCAGATCAGCATGTTATGCGATTTAAATAATAGGTTACCGCTGAAAACATTGGCCCGAACTAAATACTCACTCACATTTGATGTCACACAGCTCCAGGCTGCTGTCGGGTATGTAAAAATTCTCATTCAAGCTTTAACCACTAGCAAAGAACAATGGCCTAGGGATAATCAAATGGAGGAACGACTACATTTGCTGGAATTCAGTCACATAGATATCGTAAGGTAAGATGTTTCAAACGTCCCTTCACTACGTCTCTTCAAACGACACTAATTCCATCGCTTTTAACTGTTTGCAGCAAAGTTTTACCACGAGAAGCAAACCTAAATGCACAGTCAGGTTTTCTGAATATAACTCAGCTGGTAAAATTGCACAATAACGGACCGAGTGCATTAAGCGATGCTTTGTTGCTTTTAGACATTCCTCTTCGCTACACGCCATCTCATCATGGTGGACAGAAAAGCTGTCAAATTTTAAGGCTTGCGGATGTAAACGTACGAAGCAGCTATAACAATACACCGTTGGAGGTGGACTGGATTCAACCAAACTCTGGGAAGGAATTACTAAAACAAACGTTTGGTTTTTACCGGAAAAATCTGCCCGAACAATTTATTCCCAGGCGGGTAATCAATGAAGTTGAAGTCGCTAGTAATATTGAATACTCCATCAGTTTTAATCCAGGGAACGATGTATCAGTTGAATTTCCATATGAAGAGCATCCATTTGGGCACGGTCTTGGAGCGGATGGTGCACGAGCGAAAAGATCAAATCTTTGGCTGCAACCCATCCGACAAAACATAAGCAATATTCAGCTGGACGACATGCCACCACTGCGTACTGTTTATTTTAACTGTGCACAAAACCTTTCTACCGTTGAATGCCTGCAGCTGCAAATACGGTTGCCTCATTTGCCTGCGATCAACAAAACCATCTTTGTCGAGTTGCAGTACAAGCTGAACCTGAACGCATTCGAGCCATGTCTGCAAGAACAGGAAGACATTTTCGTGGTACAGACACTGAGCGACTTACAAAAGCCGTCAGCTAACGTTAAGGATACGTTCAAAATTGCACGTAACAATCCGTACACGGTCGTGTATCGGGATGCCAGCGTTAGTACACCGATTTGGATCTACGTGTCGTCGTCATTCGGGGGACTAGTACTGTTAGCCGTGATAAGCTACGCAATGCATCGGGTGGGATTCTTTGAGCGACACATGAAGCAAGAAATGAGGAAAATCAACCGTGAGGTAAGTGTAGAGTATTGATTTTTTTCCCAACATGATATTATACATGATGTGTAATGCTAACATTGAATTACTACATTTTTGTTATAGAGCGGAATCTTAGACAGTCAAGCGGATATGGAGTGCGTAGATGAGGAAGTTTCTGAAATATAATGAGTTAATATTTAATCACACATAAAAATTTATAGGATAAAGATAATAACGGAATTATTTAATACAACGACTTTTGACTATTAGGAATAGACTAAGAAGATATAAGAAGAGTAGTTAAAGTTTACAGTTGAAGTATGTCGTTCAGCAATACCAGAACCCATTCGATCAAGTCACTCCAATGTGTGACTTGCAGACATAATGAAGTCAGCATCATGAATCATTGTCCATCAAGTTCTCGTCGAGAAGTGTAGCCCGATGTATCATCCTGATAGCTGGTAGAATGCTTCCAATCCCTATCAAAGACTTTCTATAAAAAAATTTTTTTTTCTTATTTTCTCAACAAAAAAACATACTTACTTCACAAATAACAAGAATGTGTAAAACACTTTTCCATTTAACTTTCAATTTATTTTCGAAAACATTCCTGTGCTTTCTTCAATCAATGTGCATTCTTCGATCTGAAACATGTGTTTTTAATTATTGTAACTTAAAGAATACACCTTGGCGGCTCCTGTCGTAGCCGATTTACAACCCATGGGGGTATCTGAAGGCTAAATAAACGCAACAATGTATGTATTGTCTGTAATAAAAAAAATAATAATTTCTTTATAACAGCGGTACACGCGCTTTCCTCACGGGATGGTGTATCCATTGTAAATGTTTTCACTCCTATTCAGTACAACCCATTTATTGTAGTAACAACGTATTCTATACTGCTTCTGCTGTGTCGATTCATTTTATAATAGTCATTTTTACTTATGCTCTGCTATGTATTATCAACAAACTCCAAACGATCGTCTCACCATTCCAACTGTGACCTCATTTATGTAAACACTTTTTTACGGCTTTATTGTTTCAACGCACAACTCTCACTATCTATTGGTTGCACGATACTGGTTCGGTCATGTTTCTGGTCATACTACCCCCCATCACTCTGTTTGCCATACTGATACAATTCAATAATATTGTCATATTTTAGTACAACACATGTGAGGGATCGTGGACTGCAACCTTGATCGATCCGTGTATCCATAATTTTAGTTTTGAAGCTCATACTATTATTCCGCTGTGATCTTCACTTTCCATTTCGTGCATTCCAAATGGTGCTTTATAAGCTGTACGATTTGTTGTGTACTTGCCCACCTAAATTAAGCGTTAATATAATTATACATAAGAATTGTGAATTCCTTCATAAACATATTATGTTCAAATTAGAAACACGGCGTAGCCGTTCTTTAGCAAAGAAATACTTTAAATGATTCAGGCCATTAAAAATCTTGAGATATATTACACATAAAATATGACTTAAAATAAATTTAAAGCTTTCAACAGCTTTTCTTTCAACCATCTATAGGTCGCACATGTAAAAATGATTGTAACAAAGTTTTGTAAAAATATACATCATTAAACACAGTTGTACAGTTTGTTTCTCTGACTGCAGCTGCTAAGAGCATTGCTTTAAGCACCAATATGTAGGTTTACAAATAAAAAAATATTAAAAGCAACAAACAACCGTTCATTTTAAGCACTATGTGTTGTGGCAGTTCCGTATGGGCGTGTTCCACGCTCTCTATTCCGGTTATGTACCATACTTTAGACAATTTATTTTTTAAGAGCAACAAGTATTGCCCGAAAACACACAGCTTGCAAACGCATTTGAACGCGCAACTATATCTTATTGTTATTTCACCTTTTTCCTTTCTGTTTTGATTGTATGTGAACTTCGTGGGAGAAGAAAATTTTAAAACGTTCCTATTCTATACTAAGTTTGCACTCCATTTTGTTATTTCACTTTACAGAACTTAGATAAAAACAACTCCTGGTTAGACCGTTCCTTAAACACAGCACATTGCATTTCTCTTTAACATTTCATTTCACAAAAGTGTTTAACGGTAGGGACAAGTGTGCGTGAAAGATGAGACACAGCTTTACGGAAATTTTATCGGTAGGAAAGTTCTAATGTTTGATATGCATCTGCATTTGCTAATGGGGGCATGTTTTGTTGAATGTGAAACGCTATGATGAAATACGTGAACCTTCGATAAGCTCTTGCAATTCCATTCCGTGTTCAGACCAATTTGATGAGCTGCATCAAGGAAACCAAAACCATTAACATTGCATACGTACGATATATAGACGCTCTTGTGTATGATTAAGTACTTGCGTACTTCTGTAAGTACCTTCTTCTAACAGTCGCACAGGGAACATTCCCCGCATCACATCAGTGATATCAAGCGTATTCGGAATATGTCATTCCGTTTTCTCCCCGCGTCACACACTCCCATCCCCCTCTAAGCTAACATTTACCTCTGTCGGAGGGTACAACTAAAATCAGCACATAGTTTCATTGAAGGGTGGCTCGGTATCCTCATCCGTGCTGCTCTTTATGTTCGACGATAGCTTCGCAATTTCGTCCTGTACCAGGTTCGTGCTGATGCACGGTATCGGTGCACTCGTATCCCGTTGCGGAACCTCTTCCGTGCTGGTGGAGCTACTTTCCTTCAGCCGGCTCAGTACACTCTTTGGTCCCAGAACGCTCAAGCTATCGGTGAAACGGGCCGACCGTGGTGGTTTGTTCGGAACCAACCCCGAACTGGACGGAACCGAACTACCCGGGACGGCCCGTTCCAATCCCTCCGGAATGGAGCCACCACCACCGTCCTTGATTCCCTTGTCTTTGCTACATTTCAACAAGCCCGGGCGCATTTCGGCTGCGGTTGAGCTGCTACCTAGTGATGAGGTGCGTTTGGTCTGGAAACCGCCACGTTCACCGTCGGATACTGCGGCGGCGACCGCAGCTGCCGCTGCTATCGACGGTGCTGAAACCATTTCGATAACGGTTGAGTTGAGGCTCGTTTCGCCATCGATCGACAGATCGTTCGTGATCGACGAGTTGTCGATGTTGAACGAACTGTTCGTTTCGTTTGAGCTTTGCTTGATGAATCGGTACGGCTGCAGTGAATATTCCGTATCGGTGCTGGAATTTTTCTGCAAGCTCTCACATGACTTCTTGTACAGACGGCTAGCACCATCGCACACGGTGGGATTAAGGAACGAGGATTGCATGTATTGCGAGTTGCGCGGTGAGTTCTGGCTGGATAGTGAGAGTGGTGAGTTCTTCGAATCACGCAACGAATTACGGTTCGACGCGGGTTGCCGTTCGTGTTTCATGGTAAAATCCTCGTGCCCCAGGCTGCTGTCCGCCAGTGAGACGATGTTCGATTTGGACGGCGTCACCGGCAATTCGATCGCCGTCTCGCGCCGTAACATTTTGCGCGGCCCGTGCTCTTCCGGTTCGGTATCGTCGAAATACTCGTCACTGTCCTCAAGCGAACAGCGTGTTTGAAATAATTTTTCCATCATCATGTAATCACTGTCCTCACATTCTTTCAGATGCTGCTTCTCGATCATAGCAGCAAATTCGGGATTCGTTAGTTCGTTTACATTCTTTGTACGATCTTCTGTGAATGAGATGTAAAGAGGAGTTAGATGGAATAACAAGAAACAAGGGTACGTGCACTACTAACCCCTCAACGAACTGGTAGGTGATGCGATCATGTGACAGACGCTCTCCAGCTCATCCGTGATGGAGGTGTATTCCGTGTGTATCTGCAGGAGAAGATGTCGTCCCTTCGGAACAGTCCGTTGTACAGCTGCAAAGAAACAGGCAAATAACATTGTTATTTTTGAGAGATCTCTATGTTTCAGAAAACTTACGCTGATCGTTGCCACTATCCGGCTCTGATTGTGTGATGCTGTGTTGCCGCTTGGAGAAGCCCATCTGGTAAAGACTGGTCTGAGATTTATTAATGTCAAATCCTCCTCCGGACGCACTTTCCGAATTTCTTCGACCACCTATTCCTACGTTACCACTGCCTGCTGGTGCTGTACCGGGTGGTTGGACACCCGTAGCTCCATTCGTGGCAACATTCGGGCCCGGGCCACACATGGACGAGTTTCGGCGTCTTCCGGCCCGATGTCGCAACCCTTCGTAGTTCGGCTCAACCATATCGTCTAGCATTTCGTCCCCAACCAACGTTCTGTCATCCGCTCCTTCCAACGGCGTTAGTGTATCCTTACTTTCGGTGCTAGCAGTGTCTTGTCGGATGCTTAAAAATGGAGGCGGTGGCGAAGGTTTGATCGTTGGCATGTCGACCGGGGAGAGTGCCTTGGTAACGCTACCCACCGGGAACAATTCCAAGTCTTCTGAGCGGATGGAAAATTTGCGATCCCGCTCATTTTGCTGAGAGACCTAGAATTTATAGCAAATGATAATCGGTTTAGAACATAGCGTATTCTTCAATGCATTATTCCAGCCCATACCTGATCCGGCGATCGTTCTGCTTCACTTTCCTCCAGGACCGTACGCACCTCCAGATGCTTTCCATCATCGAAGATGTACGCATCCGGACGCACCTCCGTCAAGGATCGGTTAAACTTTTTCCTTTGCGTCGTTGGTGGTGGCAAAATGTAGCTATCACTCTCCGAAATTGTGCGTGTTCGTTGATCCATTATCATCCCTACCGCCATACCACCGGGCGGTGCATTTCCGCTCACATTCCCCGTTGAACCCTGCGTATCGTTCATGAGCGTATGAGCGGACATGAAGCGATGTATCACATCGAGGTGGTTTAGTATCTGTTCGGCCGATTCTTCCACCTTACGCAAACGAAACTCAATGTTCTGCACGGCCGCACTTTGGATATTCTCCTTCTGGTTGATGTCTTCTATCTTCTGTGCCATATGGTCCACCCTTTCGTCCGTATTTTTTATACGCTCTTCCGTCGACTGTTGCAGCAGTATTTCCTGCTCGCGGAAGTAACCCTCGACACACTCCTCCTCAAAATCGTACAACCGCTCCATGTCTTCCTTTTCAAGAAACAGCTTCAGTCCATTATCGCGCGATTCCTGCAACCCTTTAGCTTTTCGTATCGCGTACCGTAGCAGCGAATAGAAATGGCACAGCGCAATCAATGGTGGAGGCAGGACCGGTTTCTGCTGGTACTCCATCACCACCGTAAATCGCTGGAACATCCAAACCTGATGCGAGACGGCATTCACCTCGATAAAGATGTTGTTGAACACGGCAATCAGTAGATTGATTAGCAAAATGTTCGCTATCAAGAGATACATCGACATTGCGATTGGTGTCACCCAGTGGCCTGAAATCGTACAAAAGATAAAACGTTAGTTTCAGTCCCGTGTCGCATCGTATGCGAAGATTGAAGGTGTATTGCTTGTTTAGTAGCGTTGCATTGCAATGTGTGTTGATGGCATGTCGCTTACCCGTTACGCATGGTGGTTGTGATGGGTCTTCACCGCACGGGGGATCAATATCGTCGGCAAACACTTCTCCGTACAGCATGAAGTACGGCTGATAGTACACATCCCGTACCAATCGCCAGCTGGCATCGTTGTTCGGAAACAGTATCGCCTGTCGGCTTACACCAAAGCTCATCAACACCACCAGCAACAGCACCACGAAGTAAATCATGTTTTTCACCATCTTGCCCATCATCGTCACCAGTGGTCCTGCGGGACAGCATACACACGGAACACGTAGAACACATCAGTAAACCAAAATCAATCACGATGGTTTGCTTTGCGAGAGAGAGAGAGAGACTACAGAACTACGGTACTTGGAGCTCGTTGTAAGATAAACATTTTACTTTTTAAAATGGGTTAAGGTGGAATATTATTTAATATTCAATTTACACTTGGACGAGGAAAACATTCAATATTATCCCTTAATGGGGCATCAACAGCATCGAAAAATCAATGGAAATTTAACTTCGACGGGACAACACATTTACCTACCCAAATATTTGTTTACACCTAGAATGTTCAATATCCGCAAATACCAGTAGATGCTATCCACGCAATATATCACTCGACCGATGTCCATCGTGTACGGCCGCATCCGCAATGCCAGCCCTATGAGGAAAAATATGATTGCGGCTGCATCGCATGGGTTCCACATGTTCCAAGCCCACACGGAAAACTTGTGCCTGACAGAGGGAAATAGGAACAGAAAGGACGAAACACGCTTTGATTAATAGTCGAACGGGTTGAACCCTTTCGTCGGTCCGTGTGTGTGTTTGTGTGCCTTACGATATTGCCACCGGTTCGGATGATACGATCTCGCGTATCTTCTCACAGCCTAACGTGGCGATATAGGAAATGGCGTAACATTCCTGCCAGCTCGGTGTTTCCTCCATTCGCACCAGTACGGTGTACGTAAACAGGACGAGAAAAAACACATACGCCATCTGGAATGGGATAATCGAAATGTAAATCGTGCACGTGAACGGAGTATATGCTACCAAACACTTACCGAATCGGCCCAAAACTTTGTGATGGGTGCAGTATAGAACTCGTAGAATTTTTTCTTCAGCTTAAGAGGTCGCTGCTGGCGCCCATCGCTGTCGAACAGGTAGTCCTTGTACTGTGTGTTTTCCGAATCCGTTAGTGAAACCTTGGAAGTGAACATTAAATAAGGGAAATGTTTTATTTCGTGTTTTTATTCATTACATCCCGTCGTGCATTATAAGAGCTGGTTAACACCGTGCAATAATGGCATTCATATTAATAATCAAAATACTGGCCAACACACTTTTCAACATGTGTTTAGTAACACACACTGTTGAAGCTAATAAGTTTTACAAAAAATTGTTAAACTGTTATCTTATAGATAAATGTACGATGTACGAACAATACAGTACATCATATTAAAAACATAATACAAATAGATACAAATAAACACGGGTTGTTAAAGGATGTTAGTTTCTTTAGTCAGGGTAACTAAAGATAATTATAACACTAATAATAATATTTCATAAATTTAACATACTTAATTTCTAATGAAAGTGGATACAACTCATGATATGGGCATGATACAAGCAACCAATTGAAAGAAAAAATAAAACCTTAAGCTTCTCTTTATGCTAGTTCTAATAAGCTAGTCTACTCATCCATGTGGCCATTAAGTAGATGCAGTTTGAAAGTGGAAGCTACACGTGAGCAATAAACACACCAAAAAATTAAACCAACTATCAAGCTATATATTTGTTTGCAATAGAAAACAATAACAATCAACATCATTCTGGAGGAATGTAAAGTGATGCGGACTAACTTTTGAGCTCAAGCATCCGGTCAGACCTACCTAAAGGGAATCAAAACAAAAAACCGGGTGTTAGGTTCAAAAATAAAACGTGATATTTTTTTTTTTTGGCAGAAATATTTTGCAACGCCTAGATCCAATTTGAGTGATCAGAAATTGTGTTGCGTGCTTGTTGTGTTGTGTGAATTGTATTCGCCTCAAAGAACAAAACCATGTTTGTAGCGGTATTGCAAAATTGCCCCGATGTTATCTATGCTAGCTTATTGCTTTCGAGTTTCGAGCATTTGTGGTATGGAAATAGAATTAAAAATAAAACCCACACGAATGTGTCCCGGTTGGTGGCATTAGGCGTGGGAGCAATAAAAATAAATGATAAAATGGAACTACTTTTTTCTGGAACAACTGTACATGTAAACGATCCGAAATAGTTAAAATTAATTCCAAACATTCAATTCCAACGACTGATAGGGAACTTTTGGGTTACCGTTCTGCTTAAACTATATTCATCCCTTTGGACACATTAAATAAACTCGAATCGGTTTATCGTAGCGAAAGCTCGTATTTACAACGGTACCAACTTTACAGTGTCCGGGTTAGTGCGCTTGGCCAGTTGTGAAGTGTTTGCTCATTAAAAATCATCTTACACATTCACCGAATGGAAAGACGACATTGAACTTTTGTACCGGTTTGGTAATGCATTTACATAAGCAAGGATACATCATTTACCGTGCCCGGCATGGTAAGTAATGGGATAGTGAGCAAAGCGTACATAAACAGAGTTTTAGGGCAGTTAAAACCAGAGCGCAAGACATACATTTCAAGGATCGTAGCAAAGGGGACAGCTAAAGCAAACTTATCTGGGAATACAGATACAGGACACAATTTATTCACACGGATACGGACACGGAAAACATTGAAATGTTTATGATTTATTCGATATACTTGACACCATGTGACTTATAAAAGACACCTTGAGATAAAGTAAGTTTTCCGAAAGAATAATCACAAACGTAACAAATCGTAAACTCGTTGAAATGCTAACAAAGATGCAGTGTGAGGAAAAATAAAGGAAAAATAAATGTTTTAAACACATAATTGCGAGAGCTCTTATGACTGTGTGTTAACTGTTTGACTTTGCTGGTGTTAATATTGCTAGTGTATGATCATTGAATGACTTTGGTAAAAAAAACATGTTGGCACTACTTTAATTAATCAATTCATCTATTTTATTTTTTTTCCACTGTGCTGCTGATTGTGTGCATGTTTGTGTGCTCTTGTGGTTAGTTTATGAACGGCCGTTTGTGAGAGCATGTTATAAAAAGAAAATAAAGACTCCTTTAATCATTGGTTTGAAATCTCTCTAAATCCCACCCAAAAACGAACAAAAAAAAATCAAGTTAAAAACACAAACACAAAGTCTTTTATTAGCACTCGGTGGGATTTTGTTTCGTTTGCTATTAGGAAGATTAAAACCAGAAGAAAAACAAAACAAAACACTACACAGTCGACAGTATACTAAGTGGTGCGCGCATGGCACAGGGCACACTTACTTTTCCATTTTCCTGCACTTTGGTATCTTTCATTGAGTACGTATCGGACAGAAGCGCCTAGGATGAGAATACAGCAGCATGAAAGGACATTCGGTTCGGTACAAAACTCGGACGTAATGAAAGAAAACAATACCCGGACATATTTTCCACCACCCTGCCCAGGTTTGGTCGGGGCGGTGAGAAAGTACAAAGAAGGACAAAACACACTTTAAAGTAGGACTACATGGAGTTGTGGTTGTGAGGATAATAAACAGGATACGAACAATACAATTGGACGAAAGGTGGACGTAAATATGGTGTGAAAGGGATCGAGAGGTAAGACTTAATAGACCTAATCAATAGAAGGAGAAATTCAGCTAATGTACATATTGTTATGTGCTAAAACAGTATGATTATAGTAAGAATGAGGATGAGCTATATTAGTCATTAAGTCAATCGATTTTTTTTGTTGTACAACATTAGTATATATCGATTGTGAATTTTTACAAATTCCAAACAGCATCACCAATTAAATTTAACTAATTTACATGTATACTCGCTATGCTCGCTCCAATACTAAATTCACAGACCATATGTTTATCAATATATACTGTACTAATGATAATTTAGTTATTGTTGCCAATAAACATACATTTACCAATTGCAGTTGTTACTAACTTAACTTTCTTATTTTTATATACACATAAGTGCAATGGAAGTGTTTTGCAGAGCAGGATGATAGATCAGTAGAACATACTAGTGAAAGAAGGAAACTAGTGGGAAGATAGAACAATCTACAAGGGAGTAACAATTACGATGGCTACAGTGAATACCTGTGGTGTTGGCACTGCACTTTCGCCGTCGGGTTTCGTGCTTTGAGTAGAGTTTGCAAGAGCTTTCTACAGGAAAGTGAAACACAACACCACAAATAGGTTTTGTTTCTCAACACATACAGCGTTTTGGGTATAAAGGGGTTGAAAATTATTTGCCGAAACGTGTTAGTATGTTAGTACAGTGTCCCGAACATTTGCACCCGCAGCATATCACCGACGAAGGAATAGTGGCGTATGGCGTAAATGTTAGGCAATGAGTTAGGTTTTAAACCGTACACACGGAATCACGCACAGGAGAAAAGAGAAAGAGAGAAAGAGAAAGATAGATAAAATTCAATGAAAAAATACGTGATCCTTCGCGGGGAGCAATGCCCATAGATGGAAATCAAGGGTACGGTATACAGTACTGAGATAGAGCAAGAGCGAGAGAAATGTTAAAGGTTTATACAGAAAACCAACCACAATATAAAGCATCGGAACTACAATCGGACATACCTCTGCATCCGTATCCTTTTTATCGCGATCCTCGAAATCGAGATATTGATTTTCCAAATGTTCTTCTTCCGTTTGAGGCATCTGCTGTAGTTCCTCCTTCGATTTGAAGTCTAGCTTCCTTATAAAGAATGGACATAACAGTCCACAGATAACCTTTGAGTAAGAAGGGAAAATTAAGATTTTGGCGAAGAAAAAAATTACATTCTTTTAAATTCTTTTCTGATGCACTTACCTTAAGATTGGTGTTTTTTCTCGTGCGCAACCCACCCATCCATAGGTCGGCCAATATTATCTGACTGCAGGGATGTGCCAGGATCGCGCGGTGATTCGCAGCCACGGCTAGCGAAAGACAGCTCTGGCTGGACCAAGACTGCAGCTCACACGTCAATAACCGCTGGGCCCGTTCCGCATCCTGTCGATAGCAGAAATCCAACAGCTTCAGTCCTTTACTCTCGAATTCCTTTGCGTAGCTGCGCAGCTCTTCGTAGATCTCCGTGTCAAGATCATCATCTGCCGCCTCGTGTGCCATCGCTTTGTACAGCTTGCAGGCGACAAGCGACTTTGCCAGCGCTTCCTCTCCGTGTGTCCACATCAGCAATGCCATCTGCTGTCGTTTGGTCAGTACGGCCCAAATTAACAGTTCGTTAAACGGTAGCTCGAACAGTGCCATATCGGTCGTCACGGGCAACAGCCCGGTGACGAGACTCATCGAGTTAATACCGGCCGTTCGCTGAAAGGTGGATGGCTTCCGATGCGTATTGACATAGCTGTTCATCACTTTTGCGTAGATCGGACGAAATTTGCGCCGTGTGTAATACGATCGGTATGCACCACCCATCAGCTTGTTAATGACGAGCCCGATGTCGTGCAGTGTGTAGACGTACCCTTTAGGTATGTGTGGTCGAACGTCCCGCAGGATATATCCGAGCGTGTTGGCCGGACCATGCTTGGTGTTGTACAGCTCTTCCAGCCGTGGTATTGTGAGGAACTTGCGCATTGACACACCATTCTCCAGCAATAGTTTGACGAAGTCGATACGGTCATGCTCGAGTGCTTGCATCATCGCTTCGTCCAATGCACCGTGTGGCCATTCCTGACCGTACACGAATATCTCCGATCGTGCGATGTCGACCCGATTCCAGGTTAATGCCAGGCTGAGCTGCTCCGGTGGACTAAGGTGCTGTGATTTAAAAAGTGCAGTTAAAATCGTTTGGTCCAATTCCTGAGTATTGCCCTCCGGTCGGTCCTGTATGCGGAACACCGTAATCTGTGTGCCGGAGATGAAAAGAACAGATTGAAAAATATTGGCATCTGTTGTGGGCATACCTTCCCATTTGTAGCGATATACTTACGAGATTTTTATTTTTAGTGCATTGCAGTAACTCCTGGAACAGTTGCTCCGCCTGCTCCGAGCTGACCTCGAATGTTTTCTGTATGATACCCAGCACATAGTCGTGCATCGATTCTAGCACCGTCTGTTCTCCGTTATCCGTTGCATACCTGAAAACCCGGAACCAGATAAACACGCAACACGGTTCGGTTAATATCCTTTTCGGACGCGTTCTAACCGCGCTTCGGTTGTACAAATGTAGGTAAAAGTGCATTACTTATGTACAAACGCTATTAAGTCTGCTGCCCGGCCTGACCCGTCACACACTACTACCGGAACCGGTGGGTTATCGGTGACGTATTCTAGCACAGCTCTGATTGTGTTTGTACCACCTTCAATTACCAAGCATACTACGGGAGTGCTCGAGTGGGTAACTAAGAAAGAAGAATAAGAAGAAGAAGATCAAGAAGAGAACTCTGTGTGTCGAGTGAAGGTACGATTGCAGAACGGATGAACAGATTAAATAGGGAAATGAGACAGAGACAGAGAAAGGAAGAACGATAGCGAGATTGAAGTTTGTAAAAGGGATGATGATGTTGCACAGCAAACCGAACACCCGGAGATGATATGAAATGATCCGGGACACGGAGCTAGAACTAGTACAACGATACACTATTCTTCACAACGGGTACAACAACCAAGCTCAGTACGAATAAACAAAAACAAAACCGTGTCCGACACTAAGCAACATACACAACACGATTACATCAACATACAAGGGAGAGGATACAGCGACTAGAAGTGGTTTGAAAATAGCACATTTAAAAGCTACAGAGTAGAGACAGACATTTCTGGAATGTTATAACTGCGTCCTTCCTGGAACACTAATCAAAGCTACGAACAAGTTGGTGGGACCCCCCCATTAGACACGATGCTCGGGAGTTAATGCACAAATCACTAAACAAACATCGGCTCAAGCGCCTACGCAGTGTTGAGTGGGATAGGTAGGAAGAAATCCTCCTTGTTATGATACTTCGCATGAGGAAATACATTTTTCTTAATGAATTAAATGAGTACGCTGCCAAACAGCTGGCAGCAAACAGGGACCAAGCATAAACACTCCCCACACCGGGATCTGTTACTAACGAGTAACTTAATTAATCACCCACATGAAGCCAATCGAGACAGACAGAGATGAAGTTCTCAATCGGCACTAGCAACTATATTGCAAAGAGATGAAACTTAGAAAAAAACTCTCTTCCTATATTCGTTCGAAATTATCCATTTTTTCATCATCCATTGTAACAGCCGGGGATGGAAAATTATTTCCACTAGGACAAGAATCGTTCAACGCATTCATCATCGTTAGAGGGATACACGGTTAGACACTGGACAATCGTGCAGATTTCCAGCGGACCAATTCATCATTACCAGAAGGGGTTTCTGCTGGAACTGTCTAATCAATCTCCTGCAGCTCGAAACACGGATGGTTGAGCTCTCTTTATTGCCACGTTGCCATTCTGGTAGATCCAATTAACCTCTCATTACCGGATAACAATCTGTCCCTTGTAATTAGTGGGGAACGTTCGGTCTTGCCGGTCTGGTATGCAACACCGAACTACGCCAGGTATGACACCGCGATGGCTTAGATTCAAATAATGACGGGCCTTTTTAGCCTTTAAAGCCTGTTCTCTGTTCGGAAGCAAGCAAAATCGTTCAACCATGATAACCCGGCGCAAACAATGTAATGCGCAATATTTCAATTTTCTATCAACAAAACCCCTAACCAGGGTTCACCCTCTGGATCGTTTACGGCTTGCCGGTTTGGTCTTACTTTCTTACCATCCGATCCTAACAGACCAACGATGGCGGTCCTTCTGCTAGCTACGATAGCAACAAAACCCCGAACAGCCTCAGCTCGGAAGGATACACTTATCCTGCTGACTTAATGAGCGGATTATCGGGTAACCTTTTGCAGAAGAATAATAAAGTAGCGTTCAAGTCGAAGGAAGGAAAAACAAAACAAACTCAACCAAATATCCTCAAATGGGGTGGATTTTTTGTTTCATTCTCTAGGCTCCAGGAATGCAGACAGAGCAAGCGAGAAACGGCGATGGATTGTGCTCAGTTCGTAAATATATTTTAAAATGAACCTTGCTTAAGCGCAGTAGCAAAGGGTAGTTCACTCTACTGTAAGGATAAGAAGCATAAATCCTGAATGGACTAACGCTGCGCTACTGATACTCCTACGAGACCAGCCTTCTTGTGAAAGCTTTGACGCATCTCGATAGGTTATTGTGCAAAAAACACAAAGCTAATGGTACTTATTACAACACTTAAGGGGAAGATTGAAACGGGTGCAAGAGGTTAATGAATTCAGTCCGATAACTCACTGTGGGGACGTAAAGGAAAAATATTCACTTTTGACTTGATTTTTTTATGTATTTTTTCCAGCATTTGAAGAAGTACTAGCTGTGTTTGGTCCAACACTCGTCGGTCGGTCTCTTTATAATCTACCTTCAGTAATTGGTGTGTCGTTAAAGTTAATTCTTCACCGTGCACAGGTCCAATGGGTGTCCAATCTGGCATTCTAGCTCAAGGTGTACACAGTGGACCTTCGGTGCGTTCGTGACATCTTCCAAACTGGACGCGTAACGCAAGCGATTATAATAAATCCATCGTCTAACGATGCTGCAACATGGCAACAGGTGCTTTTAGTACTTTTGTTTTATAGCTTTGCTTCCGAACCCGTACCCGGTTCTTTGGTTTGTTCTTAAAGCCTGCTCATAATGAGCGAGACATTTGATCCGTTTTCGTTCTTTTCGTTTTAGCACCAGAAGAATGTCTAACGTTATTTGTACAAGCGATTTCACTAATCGTGCAGAATTTATGTGGAACACAGCATGATAAACTTTAACCGGTCCTAATACGGTTAGCACAACAGTGAAGGTAATACAGTAAAATAATTCCATTGCTTTTACAGCGCCGCGACTTCGCACGAGAACTCTATTGAATGTTGCTTCTTTTTTTTGTACACTGCTTCGACTAACTTCACCATGCCGTTGGGAAATGAATTTCCATCTCCATTTATCATACCGGGAGTTCATTAAAAACTTTCACCCTAGCCACGAAACGCTACATTACACACGCTATGTTCTATCTGAGCAGCAGCAATAGCCCCCGCTAGGTCAGGATAATTATAACTTACACAATGATTTAGGATTTACTACAACAGAAGGAACGGGAAATGGTACCAAGCGTGGTTTGGAAAACATGCATTGAAGAATGTTGTTGCCTCACTGCTGCCCCCAGCTACGGATAGAAACATTCTACAACCCAATCTAACAACCGTAGAACAACGTGCCGTGCATTCCCAATTCCCCCTCGTTTAAAACATCTAAACAATCGAACAAAACGTCCACCTGTTTGCTGGACGCTTTCCACTTTTCTTCCCTTGCTACCCACTAATTGAAAGCTTTCCCCCCTGAAGGAATGGAAGGAAAGCTTCCATCGACATCAACACTTCGGTGCACCCTACATTGAACCGGCGCCATAACTGTTGCTCTATTTACCTTTGTAGTGAAAATTCATTAAAGATGACAGCATCTTGTCTGTAACGTGTTCAGTTGGGCAGTGGAAAGCATGTGTTGTAGGGGTGTAGTGGGTGGGTGGGTCAGATACGAAAAAAAGTAGATACGATAAATTGTGAAAATTTTACCACCCAAAAAACGGACAATAGAACGTGACGCATTTCAGGAGAATTTATTGTATTTAAGAAGATGTAGAAAATAAAAATCAAAATAAAATCAATTACATGATATTAACGTTGCGTTTTAACATTTCTTTTTCTGTTATTCAAGGCTCGTTTTTCGGTAGAAAAGCACACCGATAGCCATAAAGCTCAAATGTATAGCCACCTGTCGCAATGTACGAAAAGTTTCAGAACTGTGTTTGTGGATATTTTTTTCAATGCCCTGCGGTAGTAGGCAGTTCTACCCTAAGGCCGCCAGCCAATTTATTGCAAAAGCGCTTGCAATTCCGATCAATAGAAGCATTGAGCACAATTTATTGCTCTTTTTAAAAGTTTGAGCACTTGGCAAGCGTTTCAAACTTATGCTACAAAGCACTTTGCTAAAGAGAACTGCTTGTCCAGCCTTGTCCATTCCCGCGTTGAGGTGCGTTCGCTTTATGTATGGCAAACTGTAACATAAGAACTTTACTGGCTTCTGGGTGTTTCATAGCAAGCAGAGCGTTTAGGCTGAATTTTGAAGAGAAATATCAATTTACCATCCGAGGTTGGGAAGTATGATTTCCATGGCGGATTGATATTTATCATCTCACTTAAAAATGTTTGCCCAAGCAAACGGTCCTCATTTTATTCTTGTAAATCTCTTTTCTTTCAGTGCACATTAACTGATTTGCCATAAATTGTCTTCAGAAGCCGGTAACATAATCGATCATAATCAATACGTAATAAAATATATTGTTCTAAGGTCAAAAAGAAATTGGAAATTTTAATCGAATTTTTAAATAATGCACATGAAATGTTTGGAATGCGCCAACTTTCTGTAACATATTCATTAAATATGTAAAATAAATATTGTTGCATTAATTTATACCAACTGCATTATCATACGGTTGATGATATGATTGAAGCAAATTTATTTCATGGCCAGTTTCCGCTATGCAGCGCATTACGAGCTTCATCCGTGGTTTAACCACGCGGAGGAAAAATTACACCATAAGAATGTGGTGTTATTACCATAAAAACGTCAGTTCCTACTCACCCAACCGATGGTTTAAAAGTCACAAGATCCACACGATGGTACGCGTCTGCGGTACCATTTGTGGCGACCAATGGAAAAAGAGTCCCTGGCAGTAAAACCACCACACGAAACGCATCGGGACGGTATGGTTAACCATACCGCCATGGGAGGCTCTGGTACCGAGACACACCAACAACATTTCCCAGCATCTACCGTCTTGCAGAATGGAAACCACATTTACGAAGAAGGACGTTTACGACAGCAGCCATTCGGTCAACCTCTGCGCCCGATCTACAACTAGCTGCCATGGCAGTTGTGGCGTCAACACGCGCTAAAGCACATGCACATAGCACAGCGGTTCCCAGTATCAAATACACACACACAAACCATGGGAAGTGCTGGTGGATTTGAAGGTGAATGAAAATTGATCGCCATGAATACGATTACCATTTATTAGCGCATTCCTGGCGCTCGGGAAAACGGGACGCATTTACTTGCTCAAAATGCGCACCCCCCTCGGGGAAGGACTGGAAGGATCTCAACCCTCCGCCTCCGTTATGTGGAGGTTCCGGACTTGACAGTGCTGCAGGTATGAAAAATTACCCATGATTATGATACGCTCGTAAAGCATGATTTTTCCTGCTCCGTTGCCCGGAACTCTGGCGGAATGTATGACATACAAAGTAGCAAGAAGTGTCGCAAAGCGTCGCCAACGTTACAGCAACGTCAACAACAGTATCGCTGCACAACTTCCTTTCGGAGTTTGTCTAGTTGCATACTCGGAACAGGATATCATCTTACGACCATGACCATCGAGCCATCTCATAAACCTATTAGAAGTGCCAAGGCTTACTCCATTTGGCCTTCCGTAAATGATTCACATTACATTCGCACGCTAGCTACTTCCGTGCCTGTTTAGGAAGGCGCTGTGGCACTGCACGGTTGCACCAGACCAACACACATTACAAGAACTCTGGTTTAGGAGGGAATGGAAACCACTTACAGGGTTGCAGCTTCTGGTTCGATATGTATTTCTCCAGCTTTCTCCGCAGTATTAGTTCCGCACCGTACCGGCCCTGGGTACCGTTGTCGACGAGCAAGAAGTAAGCGTGTCGGTTGTTCAGTACGGCCAGCTTCGATCTGTACGGGGTGCGTGTGGTGGGAAGAAGTGGCATTAGGATGAAAATTAACATAAGCTGCTAGCGTTATCCGACACAGCTGCACCACGGGGATACGTTACCTGGGCGAGCTGATACTGTGGCACGGTACGTCCCGGTTGTGTCCGAGCAGTTCGTGGTTACGCTCCACGATGCCCCAGGGTGCGATGCCGATGCTTACCACCCGTCCGGACCGTTGCTGACCCTCAAGCAAGAGCGCATCGCCGACCTGTTTCGTTACACCTGCGGATGGGATGGAAAATCTGGCTTGTATATTGTAACGCTTCACGGAACTGCTAGCTTTACTCGAATGCCAAAGGCTTGGTATTTGAAGGCTTGGGTCATGAAACAGTGTGTTGATTCGCTAGAGCCACAGGCGTTAGGATTGTTTTTGAACTTGTGAATGTATAGGCTCATCAACTGTTAAACACGATCCTTGTAAACCGTGAGAAAATCGTTCACATTTCATTTGACAAACCATCCAATAGGTGTCATCCTGTTTACCGTTTCCGCTTCAATCCCTTCGGAATATTTACAATGTTGAAGCGTACCNTTGTGAATGTATAGGCTCATCAACTGTTAAACACGATCCTTGTAAACCGTGAGAAAATCGTTCACATTTCATTTGACAAACCATCCAATAGGTGTCATCCTGTTTACCGTTTCCGCTTCAATCCCTTCGGAATATTTACAATGTTGGAGCGTACCCTATACATGGGGTGTGTTCTCGCACTGTCTAAGCAAAAGACAAAATCATTTGAAATAATGAAACGAAGCCAACCATTCGACTTAGTGTATTGTGGTATTCTGTTGTACTTTTTGTAAAGTTATTCAACAAGCATGAGCGAAGGAATTTTAGTGCAGTTTTTCCAGAGATGCTTCAACCGAACCTTTCAAGCTAATGGTATTAACAGAATTTTTATGCTTTATGGTTTCCTATTATTACTTTTCTCGAGACGTTATGATTCCAGCGCACAGTCTGATGAGATTAGTAACTTTACAAAGCATAATTTGAGCCAAAGAAGCGCCGTTCGTTTGCTGAATCTGTGTTCGTCGCATTACGATATGTATAAGAAAACTGTCAACAGCGATGTTCAAGCTTATGATATAATATCTGCACGGATTTGTCTGTGTAGCATTGTGTGTGTTTTGTATTCACAATCATTAACCATGCCCTTAAAGCAGTAAACAATTAAGTTGTACATAAATGTTGTATTACAAGAAATGCAAGAGAATGCTATGGAATTGGGAAATTTGAGCTTATGCCGTTTGAAAGCAATACAAGGTAATAATATATTCAGACACAACATTATATTTCCTTTCATTGAAAGCAATAGTATCTTACTGACTGTTACATAGTCAGGTGATTAGTCGTTGTTGTGTCTTGCGGTGGTAAATCTGATCGACCATGCCACCATGTAGCGTTGCTGGAAGCTGTTTTTGATGGCAAGAAGCACGACCTTCACAAGGTGCTTGGAGTAAATGAACCAATCGCAAAATAATGTCTACTCATATTTCTACACAAAGGGTCCTGACTTATTAAGTCGAATAAACCACATATTACGTAAACATTGTGAATGAATAAATTGATAATAAACTAATATGTTTCATGTATTCACGGAATTTGTTCACGGAAATAAATGTTCAAGTTAAACTCTTCTTCCAAAACAAAGCCAAGAATATTATAAATCCATAACATTCCTCCACTGCCGAATGCACAAGTTTTGCGGGTCTTCGCCATTAAACCACACAGCAAGGTGTGGTGTAGTGCAAAAGGTAGTCAAATAAATATCCGATTGCAGTAAACAGTACCGTAAAGTAAACAATTTAGTAAAGTCTTTCGTTCAGATGTCCAAATAAAACAAATTTAAAGCTGATTCCAAGCTAGCTTGCAGTGAACTTTCTTCTTGTGGCAAACAACAGTAGATTATAGGTTGTTCTACTAAAAGCATTTTTACGCGACATTCCAAAGGGGAANAAAAATATCATAAATCCATAACTTTCCTCCACTGCCGAATGCAAAAGTTATGCGGATCTTCTCCATTAAACCACACAGCAAGGTGTGGTGTAGTGCAAAAGGTAGTCAAATAAATATCGGATTGCACTGTAAACAATTTAGCAAAGTCTTTCGTTCAGATGTCCAAATAAAACAAATTTAAAGCTGATTCCAAGCTAGCTTGCAGTGAACTTTCTTCTTGTGGCAAACAACAGTAGATTATAGGTTGTTCTACTAAAAGCATTTTTACGCGACATTCCAAAGGGGAACGAACATCGATTACGACAAGCTGTCGGGTTGTTTGTCTAGCTTCCAGCGGTCAGATTCGGAAAATCGGTTCGGTTTTCCATCAACCACGCTTACTCACCCGTGTTGGTTCCACCGGTAAATATCCATGCGCCAGTAGTTTTGGCCGCCTTCAGTAAACCTTTCCGTAGCACCTGGTGAAGAAAGCGGAAGAAGATAACGGGTGTCATCATCGGTGCAAGAATGTTATTTCCGGCTCGCAGAACACCTACCTTTTTCAACTTTGGCTGCAGCTCGAAGTTTGCCTTTCCGCCTTGGACCGTGATGAGCAGCTTTGGCAGCTCGAGATTCCATTCGCGTGTAAACAGCTGCACCAACAGCTCCGGCCGGGTGTCGTACGATAAGCGCACGTACTGCAAAGATGGAAAATGAAAATCGTAAGCATAAGTTTTATGTACTAACGCCGGCATCATCAAAACACATCGATCAGCATGGCATCGTGATCGGCTTCATAAGGCTGTTCTTTTTTGTGCCGTGCTTTCGAACGATTCGCAATCCCTCCCTATAAAGTGACAACTCGGATCTAGACTGTAAACTACCGCCATGAATCTTGACTATGCGTTTAATTACATGGTGGAGGAGCAATTTCAACAGCAACAGCAAACAAGACGAAACTACTACTGGCTGACAAAGAGTGATTGAAAATGATGGTTCTCCTCACTGTGTGGCAACGTTCGGGAATAAAACTTTCATCATTAACATCATTTCATACCACAAAAAAAACAACTTTTACCGATTGAGTTGAGGGTTGCTGCTTGCAAGCGACGATGCAGTACTGAAGTGTCATGGGAAAAGTTTGTGTGCCACTCTCGTTCATTATGGAAATCGGATTTATTGGTACGCCCGCATAATTGAACCTCAAACAAATCAAGAGGATGCTGTCAGTATGCGGAATTTACAGCAACGCTAGACGACACTGCTGACAAATGAAGGGCGCCGTACCATTTTAATGGATTGAACGAATTGAATTTATGAGTTCAAATCAACATTTAGAAGGGTCGCAACTGTTACTGAGCGGCACACCAAGAAGTGTGCAAAATTCGAAGGCAATAAAATAATTTTTCCATTGTGAACATGGTGAATAATTGTTACTCGCATATTTGAATGTTGAAAGGTTTTAAAATTTAATATCTAATAACAATACATTTACATTTTCCGGTTATTTTGAGGAAACGAATTTAACGATAAATTCTTCTTGCAATCCATTATTGGGGAGCATTAAATAGTAGTTTCAATGTAATACATCACGGAACTTTGTTCAGTACTTTTAAATAAGGGATTCTTCCGTGGTAAGATCACTTGATCCTCTATCCTAATCTTGAATCAAGAACGACTCACTTCCCCCACTTAAAGTTAATTGAACCGAAAAAAGGACCAGAACACAGTAGATTGCCCTCACGTGAATCGTCTTTATTCCACCTTAACTCGGCTACCAAACGTTCCACTGGCTGAGCTAGATCAGACGGATTTAAAATTGTTGCTCAAACCCAGGAATCCCAATGATTACCTCCAATGCTGGTGTTGAGTTCTGTTTCGTTTTTTTTCATTTTCTTCACTACCAGAGAGCAAAATGGGTTCGGGAGATGGTTTCATCGCTTTGCAATATAAACCCGACAGCCATCATGCACATTCTAGTTTCAGGGTAATCGTGCCTCCACTCCCACCCCGGCACATTATTTCTCAGTTATGAAAGGACGAAAGGGTCAAACGGTGCAAAAAGGGTTCCAAAGGGACAAGTGGATTCCCGTCCGTTTGATCCCGGGTGAAGAATGCTTTCCTAACCTCCGGGACAAAGGTCTTTACTTGTGACACAACGTCGTGGGTTAAACGCTTTTGAAACAAACCAGACCGGGTGAGCCCCAACGAATAAAACGGAACGGAATGAACAAAGGCAAAAAGGACACACAATCACAATCGCTAACACAATTCAAAACTAAACGCACACTACGAGCCCACTCGGTCTTGGGTGACTCGAGACACCATTTGAAACTGCCGTTACGCCTTTTCTTACCGACCCACACACTTACCTGCGCCTTCGTCGGGTGTGCGCCGCCCTGGAACTCGATCGTGCCGTACGCATCGGTTGGCTGGGCACGGGTATTTTTCGATGCTTGCCAAGTGTCGCCTGAAACTCCCGTTTCGTAGCCCGCCGCAAACTGGTGGGTACGCCGTTCCTGACCACAGCAGCATCTGCAAAGGTTGAAGCGATCGGTTAGTTATGAGCAGACAAAACAGGAATTCAATTATTGACTACCGAACTTTTCCTGCATCTTCCCGTAACGTAATTAGCAAGTGAATTTGATCTTGAGCAGAAACGGTATCGTTTCTCGTAAGTATGGGCAATATTCGAGGAAATTGGGTAATTATGGGTAAAAAGGAATCAACTTTAAAATTCGAAATTTATTAAATATTGAACAGTTTTCTCACAGCCGGGGGGCATTGGAAACATACTGAACGGTGACATTTCTGTAGCAGCAATTTTAACTCATTTATTGTAATGCTGGCTAGTATTATGCCGTTTTATTTTACGAAGGTATCTTTATTGAAGTGGTCTGGTTTTATATAACATATTGTCACCGAAAGCGAAGCGCTATATTTTACTCTTTGTAACGTTTAAAAGTGTATTTATTCTGCATTCTATTAAGTTTTTTTTTTTAATTTTTGATTTAAAATATTTGTTTGAGCTAATTCATTAAACAAGCTTTTACGCGTTTTATCGACTTATGATATTAATCATAAAGCAGTATTTTAACATGCTCTACAAATCCCTTTTTATTTTTAGCATTTTTTAACGCATAAATTCTTATGTGCAACATAACTGTGCGACTTAAAATAACCTTTATACATAAAAAAATATGTAAAATATTTCTCCATTAGCAGGAGAATATATTTCTCCACTCATCACAACGAAATATCATTAACAAAGCAGTAAACCGATCATTCTCAAATCAACGCACATTCATCCCCTACGCTTTTCTAAAGAAGGAATAAACAATTCCCTATATTTTCGTTGTAAGCAAATGTGGCTGCCTCCATTTTGCCACCGAAAGGATCAGCTGACACACACACACACACAAAAAGGAAAATTTATTTCCCACTGTCATTTCGATTCACACATCATAAAAACGAGGAATGTCCCTTCCATTCTGGCAAACCGCTGTCCCTCACATGTACACACTTTTTTTGTACACACTCAGACATGCGGACATGGCTGGTAGTAACAGAACGTCCGGATACTGCTAACATTCACATCCGGAAGGAGCGTGTGGTGAACTATTTCTCCATTTCCCAGAGGGCATTTGGGCGACGCGACCGGCGCCGGGCACATCGTATCGTTTCAATTAAGGTTGCTATTTCGAGGGATTTTTCTATTATTTCACGACCGCATTTCGTTCCGCTGCCGGTTATGCCCTCTCTCTGCACAGCAGTCTAATCTACCGCCCGAAAGCAAAGAACCATATTTCCGGATACGTGCAATACTATTTTTATGGCAATGAACCCAACTCAAATACTTTCGGCCACATCATGCAACCCCGCTTTCCGTCCCAGTACGGGACGGAATGAAGAAAATGCCAGAAAAACATGCTGACCGCATCAAATGTGGCACTTTTATGAGACACCTTGCCGTGGGGGAAGGTAGAGAGCGTACGATGAAAAATATGCCATCGATCAATCGATTCTGCAGAAATGGAAACGGAGCCCACACAAAAAAACGCACACTGCCATTAATACTGAACCGTGAAGTTACGTTCTTTTACCTTTGGTTGGAAAATCTTTTTTCTTCTCATTTCCCCCAGGTGTAGGCATTTATTTAACTGAATGCTTCATGAACGGCTCATCAAACCGTAATATAATCATGACAATATCTACAAGGTATTATACCGAAAAATGAGCCACATTTACGAAGTTGGCATTCCATACGGAATAAAAGTTTTAATAGCTTCTTATAACCTAGAACGAAATGGTGTCAAAATGTCCATGGTTTTACCCAATTTTATCTAAATTGCTACAAAAACACCTTTGGTCATATCGCTCTCCTGCCAAAATGGAATGTCTGAGCTTCGGTGTGTGTGTGTGTGTATGTGTGTGAGTGTGGGGAGGGGAGGATTTCAGACAGTTTTATTGGGCACATTTATAACACAGACAGAAAGGTGGTAGGAAGTGTAGCGACCAAATCCTTCCGTTTATCAACTCAAATAGCCTACACAACTAGGCGAAACTTCCCACGAAATCTTCCAAGAAATCCTGGGAAGTCTTATTGATTGCTTTCTTGACCTTCCCCGACGAAGGTGACGATACCATCGAGCACTTTTTCATGCGCGCTCCCAAAAGACAAGGAAGAAACCACCTACTTTCTGCCATTTTATCCCCTTACTAAGCCGACGATTGCTTTAGTACAAGCAATTGAACGAGATGATGAAAAGTCACGATAAAAGCTAATGCACATTCATTTATGTTTCCGCTGCAAAAAAAAATCATCCCTAAAGAAATACATCGAAACGAAAAAAAAAGAGACCGTGGGATTAAAGGAAACGTTTCGAAGGGGGCAAAAACTGTGGCTGCAACTTATCTACTGCATCGACCGAGGATAAAAAGCTATTATATTCGCCGAGAACGATCATCGACAATCAGCGAGACACACAGTGACGACAGATAGAGAGTGAAAAGAGAAAGAGATAGAGAGCGAGAAATAGTCATAGAAAAAAAGGTTCGTGTGTCTGCTACATAAGGATACAAGATAGAAAACCACGTTCAAAGTGTAAAAAGTTAGCTGAAAAAATGAGTAGGTGGTTGGTGTCGGCTAACTTTTTTATTGGCATCCCTCGCATTAGCTTCCGTGTCCCTCGAAGGTTCCATCTCTCTAAGCTACAACGTTTCGTTCCTAGCTTTAACTCATGGTGAGTTGCCGCGTAATGTGTTAGCATTTTTATGAGGGAAATTTTTAATGAATTTTAATGGCACAATGTTTCTAGACACTCGCACAGTGCGGCATAGTGGCAGCGTAAAGTTTATTGGGGCTGGTTAAAAAAATCTCAGCAACATAAATGAGATAAAAGCATAAAATATGACTCAATTTTTGCTGTAACCATGAGGCGTTAGCTTAAACTTTTATCGAACAAAATTTCTACATTTACTCTTTGCAAAGATTAACCACGTGTGAGCTGTTACCATCATCTCTCTGCTCGAGCAAGGACAAAAAAAACCTCAACTCAACTGACATCAAGAGGGCTAAAAGCGAAGTATAAGAGTGCTTGAAAGACGCTCCAGCACTTAAAACTTACATATGCTATTCATCCGTGCAAACTAACATGCAAGACAATCAACTTAACCCGAGTAGACACTTTACAACAGCGGTTTTAAAATCATAATCTCTTCTCGTGTCTCTTGTTGGAATATCACACACTAAGACGAGTGAAAATGAAATCCTTTAAGCGGCTTGTCTTATTTAGAGCACATCCTTCTTAAAAAAAAATCCCTCAAAACCAACCACATTGTTTGCTCGTATCGTTCTTTTCCTTCAGTATCACTGCATTATTCGTTTCTTATTTGTCAGCCACTAAATGAAAAACAGACCACCCTGGGTTTTTCCTAGTATACTTGCGCGTCCTAAATATGAAGGTGCATCTGGTGCATGAAGAGTATTTTCTTGTACCTTTTTCTTTATTACTCGCTTACCCGTACGGTTCACAAAGTAGTGAGTGTTGTAAAGCTGAAAAATCCATTCCACTTTTCCAAGCACGCCTTGTGTCAACAACGGTTTTTCACAGCTCCCTTGAAGAACCAGCCGGATCCATTTGTCCAAAATCCCTTTCAGCTTTGGAATACCATCCAGTCTCATCAACCGGGAAAATGGTCCACCATATCACGCAACCACTCAGCACCCAGTAGCCTAGAACTTGCTGGATAATCGCACCACTGTAAGTGCCGCGAACGTGGAGAACATAGAAAACTCTCTGTTATTGCTGTACCGCACACTCTAACTGGTGGTGGAGTAACTAAGCGACAGCAAGCTGCCATACTACGCCACCGAGTGACACATCCAGTTGACAGCAGTCAGAACAGCCAAACCTGTCCGCATCTTGGACAACTATAATTACTCTACCAAAGTGTGCACGCGCTCTACAGTTCCCCGTGCTAGGTGTGGAAAAAAAGTTCGAGAAAGCCACATGCCCAAGGTGTACCAGAAAAAAGGGGTCCATAAAATGTTAGCCACCTTAACACCTGCGCTGACGTGAGAATAATGGAAAGAAGGAAAACACACTGGTGTACCATTTTGCTTTCAAGTCAACGCCGAGAATGTGAACCATTTACGACGCACAGCTTGTGCAATGTGCAATGGCTAGTAGCAGAGCGGGGTAGGCACGAAGCATACCACCAGAGGGCAAGAAACACTTGAAACTAACGCGTTTGATAATTGAAAGACGAATATTACGTGCGCAAGAAACGAACGTCTGTGCTTCATCAACAACACAATTGTTCTGTATCCTTCTCCCACGAATGGCCCTTCTGGACGGACGGAATGTTGATGCATTAATTATTGTGACAATTAGTGCAGTTGCATTGCGGCCAACTGCACTCGCCACAGACCGAAACAGTATTTAGCTCTAACAGTTGAGATGTAATTGAAACCGGTAAGGTTGACCGAAAAGTTCGTTAAGATGATTCGAAATTGAAAACAGCCTCTATTGCAGCTTAATTGGATGATACTTAGCACACTATTGCAAGTTTGTTCATTTGTTAATTTATGGAACGATCAACCGTTTTTTGAAAATATGTTTTATGTCCAATCGTTGACACGTTATATGGATGCACGACAAACCCAAAATGATCTAAGCAATTTAATTATTAATTTAAGCCACTTTAATTGCTTTCCAAATTTTGGTCTGTTAAAGCAGAGCTCCGCAACATTTTTAGTACCGCGGACCACTTTTTGTTCAACATAAGAATATTGCGACCCACATATGCCGTCTATGAACGAATTAGTAATATACATTTATCCCGTGTTAAGGCGATTTTTTTTAATTTATTAAACATTAGCAAAAATTGTAATTGTGCACAATCTAACATATCGAGAAGCATAGAATGATTTCCTCACGTAAAAACGCTAGAAATGGTAAACAATATGTTTTTAAATAATCAGTCCATCGACCGAACATTTCTTCCACGGACCACTTCTACTTAAGCTGTGTTAAAGCTTTAAAAAAATGGAATAAATTTGAAATGTTCGTTTATGGCATATATTCGTTCTTTTGCGGCATAGTATGCTTTCTTAAAATAAAACCCGCAACACAAAAATCAATCGAATTGTTGTAATTTAAAAACAACTTCGCCTAATCCAGCCCTACACAGCTGTAACAATACCGCGATTATAAAGAGCTTCTATCTTCTCATATGAGTTTTTTTTTAAAACAAATTTACTCTTACTGCTACAATTCCCAACTAATAACACGCAATTTCGAAAAAAAATGAAGAAAAACCCTCCGGCATAATCCGAAAAAATGCGATGTAGAGTGAAAACTTTTCCTCTCCGTTCACTTCGCGCCGCAACAGCAATCTTTCCTTCAGTTTTGTTTTTACCACTGTTCGTCAACATGACAACATTATGTACACAGCGTATCATCGGAGTCGGGGGTCTTGCTTTTAACCCAAACGATCAACAAATAAAATGTTGTAAAGCTCCGCGCTCAAAAGAACAGAATTGTGAATAAGAACAGCACACAACCATGCTCGAAACAAAAACATAACTCCCATTCTAAGGGAGATACCGTGTCGGTGGATAAGTTTTTATATTGCTTCTTAAGACGCGTTTTAAGAAGGTGGAACCTTTCCCATTCAAATATCGCCCATAATAAAGGTCAAATGGTATGGGTATACCCTAAAGATTAACTGTTCTGCCATCTCAACCATTCACAAATATTCTACCTTCATTCCGGCGGGGAAAGCCCTAACGCAAGGGACACCTCTGACACGCATGTTTGCAGCATTATCACATCGGTGGCAAACAGCGGCATCACGTGTGTCACAATTAATTGCTTTCCGTTTAAAGTGAGCAGAGCTAGAACTTACGTTCGCTTAAGCCTAATGCCAACTTTTGCACAGCGCTTGATCTCAACTCACCCAGTGGGCTAACATTTGCTGACAGTTACAAGTTAAACACAGCTCAAACAAATATGCAATCAAAACAATGGCATGAACGTACAAACACTATCAAACACACAAATCCGCAGTCCTGCTGGCAACGCTCGCAGCCTCACAGCATTGTTTGAAAGCTTTCGCAAGTGATTCGTGGAATCTTTTGCCAACTTTATGGGAGGGAAAAAAAGTAAAGATTTTCGTTTCCTCCACTCATGCCTTCCTCTCGCACACTAGTCTCAATTTTTTTCCCGGAAATCCTGTTGATCTTTTGCCTGTCTCTGGATTTTTACTCGCTAGACAACTTTGTTCCTTGCTGTCATTGGTTTTATTTTCTTTTTGTTTTGTTTCATGTGCTCTTGAAAATTTTCAAACCATCCTTTGTTGATGTGTTTTTTTTTCTCGTACAGTCAGAATTTGGTTAAACGTTCATTTCTTTCGTTGATTCTAGATGTCTTAGCTGTCCTTTTGTTTGCTACTGTGGCAACCGTATTTCCTTAAAGTGTCTTCCGTTGTTGCAAGATTCCGTATCATTTTGCTGAGGTGTCACGCACGTGACAAACGAGTTGCATGAAGCGAAGGGTTTGTCGGTTTGGTGGATTGACTTGTTGGTTTTGAAAGGGAATAAGCTGTGTTGTTTTCGCTGTATAAGTGGATCCCGTGAGGGATTTTTTTATCATCACAAAATCGGTTAAGAAACAAAGAACAACATAAATCTTAAACAAATACACCGCATGTACACAAACAATGTTACATCCTCAACCTATTTAAAACAATATATTACATAAATTTACGTTTTTTTTTGCAATCCACAACAATAAATTAAAACAATGAAACAAAATTAAACACAAACAATGAAACAATCGCTAGCGTTTTCAAAAGAACACGAACTTCATTCAAGAAATTTTGGTCAATTGAAATGAACCCAACAATTCTAAATTCTTTTGAATTATGAAGCTAAAGGTGTCTCAACTTGTTCTTTATCTCTCTAATATATTACCTCCATCGCGACAACCTGATGGTAAGCGTAAGCTTTCATTTCGATGATAATGAAGCAAAATATAATTACTATCGTTGCTTTCCCATTCAATGGGCATTTAAATATTATTACAACAGCGCGCCTCTGGTGTCACGCTGCACACCACCAAATCAGTGAAATTGCTAAACCAATTCAATCTCGCACATTAAAATGTTAATACAAAACGTACTTCAATCGTGTGCTTTCTAGTTTCATTTCGTACAGTAGCCTGATTCACCTGTATTCACCACCCTCGGAACTACAGCATTTGAACGAATTAAAATAATCAACCAAATGGAATGAAAACCAAGCAGCACTTTTCACCGCAATACGCTGCCAACAAAGGGAGTAACGGCAGAAAATCCTTACATCCGAAAATAGTTGCCCGAAGCGTTACTTGTTCTCCATTCCGATCTGAAGACAAAACCCTTCAAATTTACCAGATTCATTAATTGACGTACATTTAAATAACACACCGCAAGAAATTTTCCGTTCCAACTAGCATCTTCATCGCGAGCGCAATTGAATCAAATGGTTCAATGCCAATGGAAGGATAGGAACGAGTTGAAACTCGACATACCGTCTGCCAAACTCAGGCATCTTAATGAATAATGGAATGTTCATTAGTCAAATTAAACAGCTACTCGATGATGTAAAAAGTTTAAATCGAAAGATATTTGGCCAGAAGCCAATGGGAAACATTCGCACAGGCGAACAACTCAACTTCTAGCGAAATCGAACATTCGAGGTACAATTTGCACGATTGCATGTTTCACTTCGTTTGCTTTTGCTTCGTCTTAATTATGGAAGCAAGAAGTGGATGAAGTTTTTATTGTTTGTTTGTTTTTTTAAAGCTATTTACATTTTTCTACATATTTTTAAAAGCACCATCTACCAGCTACCAGGCGTCTCCATTATCCTTCCCGCTTTGTAACATCCCTTTGATGAGCGTTAATATTTTTCTCAGCCGGGAAATTTGATAAATGATTCACTCTTCTAAGGGCAGATGCTAAAATTGAAATCGTCACGTAAAAGGCAAAAGCTCAGTCGAGATAATTTTCCCAAGGGAAGCTTTTAATACCAGCGACCTTCCGAAATGGCCGAATAAATTTTCATCGACTTTACTGCTGCTGCCTTGTTCCAAGCAGCTTTCAAAATCATCCATCAATTTCTCAACGACTTCTACTTCTTATCGGGCTCTGTCTGTCTGGGAAGGACACAGACGCATGCTGTATTTATACTAAAAAAGGAAAAAATAGAGCTTTACAGTTTGGAAACGGGACGAGAACCTCCGAAGCGTCCGAGTTCAACTTCTTTCCCAGCACCACTTGAGCGTATTGCACCATTCTGACCTGACTAATGGGCAATCATTGATACCCGTACATATTTTCTCCCGGGAGCTATTTTTCATGCCATTTATTACCGATGATAACCGTGCTGATTCAATTCGGCGAGAAAGGTGAACATATCATATAAAGCAACCAAAGGCGAACAGTTTGTGGAAAAATGATTACTTACTCCAGGGAATTAAGCATTAAATTATTTTGTTTTGTTTTTTCACTTCGTTCCACCGTACGACGGATATAAAAAGGTGAAACATTTGAAGACAAAAAATTTTAGAAACTTAGAAGATATCCAGACGGAAAATTCTCATAATCGTTAAAACAATATCACCTAAACATTCAATCTTATCCTTTTGCAGAAGCAGAGTACTAAAAGTAATCAGTTTTCGATCTTTACTAAGCATAAACCGAACCATAATTAAAACATGAAAATTACTACCACTCTTCACCTTTCATATTCAACCGAATGGAACAAATCCCCCAAAATGCACTTACTTCTACCCCTGCTGACAGTGGTGTTCACAACCCCAAGGCCCTCTGGCTCGCTGTGGGTGGCTTTTCCCAGCAAAAATTATCGATTTTGCAATAACCGACCTTGCTGTGGCAGGTTGAGTCAGCAGTTGAGTACAGACCGAGGTCACGCTAGCTCTGGGTCACCCACGGCCCAGGCAAAAACCAACCGTTTGCTCGACCGTAAGTAGGTCAAACTCATAAAAAATCCTACCGCATTACTCGCTAGCACTAGTGCCAGCATTCGTGCACTTGACTTCCGCCGACGGTTCGTATGTTTTTAAAATGGACTATTTGCGCGGCACGTTCGATGAAGCCATTTGGCAAACAATTTCTATACGTCATGGTTAGCTGCACGCTCTAATCGAGAAGCATTGAATGACTAAATTTTCTATTAAATTTTAATTGACACACAAGTGGTACTATTGATAACTCTTTCATACATCACATAAATATTTTCTCTTGAATAAAACCAAATAAAGTTTTTTTTACTAACTTCCTCAAAGTAAGCAAACTTTTACAATAATAATTAATTTATGTTCATACAATATACTTACATTTCTTCAGTTCTTGGATTTGGTACAAATTTGATGCATTCCCGTTTTTGAAAATTTGCCTCGATCCAGCTGCGTGCGGTGCGCTGCTTAGTACGTTTGTCAACCCACAGAGGAACAGCCGAATAATTGGAAAGAAAAATGAAACAAGAAAAAACTTTGTCATTAGAAATGGACAATGGACTAGTTTTGGATTACCCTCATTTCGTTTAGATAGACGAAATCACTTTAATTTTGTATACCATTTACTAATTCTCCTTGTTACTATACATTTCCACTGTCATATATAGTGCCCTTAGGAAGATTATAAACCGTATTGTGCCAACATGTTCGAATTGAATCATTTAATTTGGCAAAGCATTTTATTATATTCTAGTAAAACATGGTACCGAGAGATCGGTTCGATTTTGTTGCCTTGTTGTTTCATCGTTTTTCCTTAACAATTTTCATCACACTACTCTCAGCGCAAACATTCTTCGAAGGGAAGCTTTGGCGCAAGGACAGGACGCCAAATTGAATCTGTTCTACAATTACTACATGCGGCGATGTACGTAGCAACCGTTTATCATCAGGATGCAGCTGCTTCTGGAAACGTGCCTATTTACACACAATCACACACACACATATGCAAACACTCGCACACACACGCAAGCTATTTTGCACCCACATCCTGCAGCCCGTGCGCTCGTTAGTGACGGTAAGCAGTGTGAGATGCTGTTCGGCCTTCGTACGTGCACTTCTCGGAAATCTGCATGGTACATACGCCACGTGGAAACGATCCACCACCGGACATCTGGTGATACCTGCATGCGCAATCACACGTTTGATTCGGTTTGATGAAACTTATTCAATTACAACATAACATGCACAACTCCCGTGAGCTTGAGCGAACCGGTTCGCGCATCGAGTAAACGAATGCATCCGAACAGAATACGTGCGATCTGTTGCAGCTCCCGGCTGCATTGAACTGCGTATGTGCAGCTGCTTCTGTACGATTCTGCTGTGCTGCGTTGCATCTAATGGCACGTGATCTGGCATTTGCTTGAAGCTTGTGATCCTTTATGGCAGCGGTTAAGTGCACTACATAATATATGGTTTTTATTTCACCATACTCTTTTCGTTAACTACCGTTGCTGTGCGCCAACAAGTAGAAGTGCATATATTTTTTTGCACCCCTCAAACAAGCACCGGTTGTCAATGTTTCGTTGCAGCATCGCAAAACCGGAAACAGTTGTGTGAAAAACAAAATAACAAAACACTAAGAATGTGTGACTGCCAGAACGTGCTTCAAGAAGCATTGTGAATACTAGCAATGTACCAAACGTGTTTCCGCTATTTTGCTACTTTTCATCTTCAACCCACGAGCATATGCTGAAAAATATGTTTAACTATTTCATTTTTTATTGCTGACATTGCTGCCTAATAATGCATTTCCATAGCTAGGTACATTTGCGAAGCATTGCTGGTTGAGTGCACTTTTACAAGTAAACCTTGATGGGCGTTCATACATTTATAGTGCAAAATTATTCGCTGGATGACAATCTTGCGGTTGTTTTAGCTTCTTTTCATGATTTTGATTTATGTACAGCTTTCAATTTTCTTTTGTAACACATCAAACTCAGTTTAACATTTATGTTTAACTATTTGGTGCTTATTTTTTCTATATTTTTGTTTGTCTTTTACAATTACAATTTATTCTTCTACCACAAACATCTATTTCAAAGTTTTAGTTTGCTAGAGAAAATGAAAGGTTTGAACATTAAACAAACTATTTAATTTACCTGTTCATTGATATAGCCAAGCCAACTTACGTTTCAGTGCCAATTCGTGTATGGAATGTTACGTTTGTAAGCCAATAGTGGTGAAAAGACCGAAAGACAGACAGTACAAAACACAGTGCAGTATGGTGGGTTTTACGTGAACAATCTATTTAAGTAACATCGAAAAGTACACATACAAATCATGCAGGAGATTTTACACATTCTTTATAAGAATCAAAAAAAGTTGATAAAAATTGAAAAATAAACATTATAAAGATCCGGTAAAATTGTAAAAAACATGGTTTTCAAACATTTAATTTTGAATGAGAAAAATATATTCAATCTTTTCCTAATTACTAAACCATAAATATTAAAAAAAACATCATTAAGTGAAATTGATCGGATCATTGACCTGATGACTGGGCCAAAAAATAAAGATTGCCTTATATTTTTATGGTTTGAGTGGTCGTTTCAGATTAAGAAATGCTCAGTATTTGAACAAGTGAAAGATGCATTTATTTCACATATTCTAGAAACTGTTTCACTCTCAAAAGGGCAATGCAACAATGTCGCTAAATTAAACATGTTTTATTAAACTGTTCCTTGAATTGTTGCCCATCGATGTTCTGCCGATTTCTCAGTAAATCAAAATAAATACAACAAAGCAATACCTTGCCACAGTATACAAACGATATGCTTGCCACGAATTACACAAATCATACTAAATAACGTGAACAGCCACGATCAAACCTTATTAGGAGATTATGTTTTCCGAATTGACTTCACACACCACAAGTGGCAGCATACCAAAGCTATGCAAAAAACAGAAACCTTTAAAAGCGCCATGTCATAACATGAGCGCATGGGTCGAACCTTCAGCGGCATTTACAACGAAATCGGACGAAATAAAACGAAACGGAATTAAGTTGCCACCAGAGTGTATTTATCGTTGATTGAATCACTGCCTACATCGGTTTGAGCAGCGACATGCGATCATCCACATCTACCTGTGGCAGAAAATCCCATTCAAATTTTTGCCACACATCGCACAATTTAAAAACGAAAACTCCATAACACAAACGAACACAGAAGGCATCGTTTGCTTTATTTTATTTTGCTTTCATCAAACAGTTCTCTACAGCAGTACATAACATTCAGAATAACCATAATAGTAAAATGGCGGACCATCCAGGTGGGATACACCATTCGGGGGTACCTGTGGTGGGTAGCTGTGAAACTGTTGAGTAAAAATAGCACGTGAAAATAACAATACGGGCGACATTGATTGTGTTGATCCTATGCCTTGGTTGACACCTCCAATACATCCTTTTTTAATCAATTTCCCATGTTCGTCAAAACGACACCTGTGATCATGTGACTATTTTAGTTACAGCAGGGTGGTTGCTGTCAGTCAAAAAGATAAAGAAACGTACATATAGTTTTTGGTACTATTTGCTTAAGTAATACTATTTAGATTTACTAAACTTTGTTTTGCACCTTTGTTACTGTGCCAAAAACAATTAGTTTGTATTTGTTTAATAATTTATATTTTGTTTGTTTATTTTTTACTTTTTATTTATATGTTACATAAGTTATTTTTTTCATTTATTCATTTTACATAAATGGCATTCACTGCACAGATTGAGGGTCAAAGTTATCACAGAATGAAAAAAGCTACAACTTACTCTATGTTATTTTTTGTACAAAAAAAAACACATTATTGCAAAACTTTTTTTTAAAAAGGTCTAAAAATTATGATGTCAACTTTTATTTTAATTTATTCATAAATGTGCTATGACTATTAAATTGTTAAAATACTATTTTCTTGTTAAGGTTTGAACATTGACTGGACTTTAGAAACGTGACTAACTAGACAATCAAATATACAACAATTAGACAAGACTTATTAAGATCTCTAACTATCTTGCAGTTAAATAAATAGATTAACTTTTAAATGCGTGATCACAATTCTTTTAGAAGAATGCATAACAAATCAGAAAATGTATGCCTTAAATTTCATTGGTGCCCCATTGCCATCTGTTCCTGGGTTTCTCGTTTTCTGTGAGTGCTGTGAAGATGGTACGAACTATCTATTTGACAGAGCTAACCCACATACCAGCACGAAAAAGTTTTATTGCTGGCACGCCAAAAGCACACAAATATGCAAACAGTTCATGAAAATTAGAGTGAATATTGAATGAAATCATCTTTGCAAGCTACCCAAAAATTCACTTATATCCACCAGTCGCCCCCCGGTTCGGTGCCGTCTGTACTGTCATTTGTTACAGTATTTACCTCCCCCAGTTTTCATCCCATTTATAGCCACCCCCAATCCCAAATCTTTACCTTGACGTGGAAAACCTGGTACAGCGAGGCCACGTTCAGATCGAATGGTTCCACAATCGACGAACGCGACGAGATGGACGAGCTTTCGAAGTAAAGCGACGGTGGCGGTGGAGACGGGGAAAGTGGTGGTGTTGCCGCAGGATCCGATGATTGCAATGTGCGAAGCTTTTCGCGCAACACTGGCAACAGGGCCGCATGTTTCGGATCGTCCGTGAGGTAGCTTTTCTTCAATTTTCCTTCCATTTCATTTTCACTTTACGCCACCCGTACCGCGCTGTGGTGTGAAAAGAATGGAGCACTTTCACAAAATTGTAACCGCACGAATCGCAATCACAGCACAAGTTCGCATATAAACACAAACATACACACAAACGCATACACCGGAACATTCAACGTCTGTCCTTGGCCGCATTTTGTGCCGTTGGTCAGAGCATGTCGCCGTAAATGTCCTAATGCTGGGCAAAAAGGCGCTTTTCCTTGTCTGGCGGTTGTTGCGGTTGCTTCCCGTCTGCAGCTAATCGGGGACGGCAAAAGCACTTTCCCATTATTCCCGGCACCGTGACCAAACGCGATACCAATTTAGATAGGACCCGATTTACGGACCGAAAAGGACATCCACCGGGACGTTCTGGCCTAATCTGCTATCGCCAAAGATACGGAACCGAACGGTCGGATGTGTTTAACATTTACCCAGTAATTACGACTTCATTAAGCGCACGGGCGTTAGGAAAATTCGTCCTAATTTAGGCCGGCCAAAGGAATTTCTTCTTCATTGAGCAGGGTGTACAGAAAAGAGAAGAATAAAAAAAACCCAACTGCGAACATAAATGGCCCCGACAACGCACAACGGGTGATAAGTTGATATCGTCAGTCAGGCCGATAGTCCAGTGGAAAAATGATTTGCGAACGGTTGTGAACAGAGAAATTCAGCTCTTTTGAAATATGTTCACTAAATTTAAGCAATGGCTTAAAGACGACAGCATTTTTGGGGAATTGTATTACAAGAAATACATATATTCGACGTTCTATGGAAGAATCTTACCCAATTTAAATCATCCGTCTAACACGCCTTGGTTTGACATCCCTGATATGGAGCAAACATATACGAGTTTTACATTTTGTATTGCTTGTTGGGCGTTTAAAAAGTTTTTCACTTATTTCATACGTTATGCGTAACGCTAATATACTTTATCGGGTTTATAGAATGTTATCACAGTTTTTATTTATCAGTTAATAATAAAAAAAATATATGAAAACTTTATTCTACATTCCGCCTTACATGCAAAGTAAATAATTGTATTGAAAACACGCTCCTGATATTCTAATAAATAATTTAAAATATCATCAAATAAAAATAGTGTACACCACTACCAAAAAAGACATTGTATGAATTATTTCCATTTCTATCCACTCGTGTAATACACTATTACTCACTACCATTTTACATTCATTTATTTTTTTTGCTTACAAAATGTTACCATGTACCTCACTAATGATTTAAGGCAAAAGCATCCTTCTACGAAAATAGTTCAATCAAAGGAACAACAACAACAACAACAAAAAACAATTTGCTGAGATAGCACGTGCGCGATGATTACTGAGATAATTTATCATCAGTCGCCACGGTCGGAGCTCTCGGAAGGCCGCTCTGTGTGTTGGAAACGGTTGGAAACGCAAACCGAAACCGGAGCGCACAGTTTACTAGCTATAATTGGGCTCTTTCTTCTTCCCATCCGGGTTGCACCCGTGTACCCATCGATNACAATAGACGAACGCGACGAGATGGACGAGCTTTCGAAGTAAAGCGACGGTGGCGGTGGAGACGGGGAAAGTGGTGGTGTTGCCGCAGGATCCGATGATTGCAATGTGCGAAGCTTTTCGCGCAACACTGGCAACAGGGCCGCATGTTTCGGATCGTCCGTGAGGTAGCTTTTCTTCAATTTTCCTTCCATTTCATTTTCACTTTACGCCACCCGTACCGCGCTGTGGTGTGAAAAGAATGGAGCACTTTCACAAAATTGTAACCGCACGAATCGCAATCACAGCACAAGCTCGCATATAAACACAAACATACACACAAACGCATACACCGGAACATTCAACGTCTGTCCTTGGCCGCATTTTGTGCCGTTGGTCAGAGCATGTCGCCGTAAATGTCCTCATGCTGGGCAAAAAGGCGCTTTTCCTTGTCTGGCGGTTGTTGCGGTTGCTTCCCGTCTGCAGCTAATCGGGGACGGCAAAAGCACTTTCCCATTATTCCCGGCACCGTGACCAAACGCGATACCAATTTAGATAGGACCCGATTTACGGACCGAAAAGGACATCCACCGGGACGTTCTGTGCTAATCTGCCATCGCCAAAGATACGGAACCGAACGGTCGGATGTGTTTAACATTTACCCAGTAATTACGACTTCATTAAGCGCACGGGCGTTAGGAAAATTCGTCCTAATTTAGGCCGGCCAAAGGAATTTCTTCTTCATTGAGCAGGGTATACAGAAAAGAGAAGAATAAAAAAACCCAACAGCGAACATAAATGGCCCCGACAACGCACAACGGGTGATAAGTTGATATCGTCAGTCAGGCCGATAGTCCACTGGAAAAATGATTTGCGAACGGTTGTGAACAGAGAAATTCAGCTCTTTTGAAATATGTTTACTAAATTCAAGCAATGGCTTAAAGACGACAGCATTTTTGGGGAATTGTATTACAAGAAATACATATATTCGACGTTCTATGGAATAATTTACTTTTACCTACTAATATACTTTATCGGGTTTATAGAATGTTATCACAGTTTTTATTTATCAGTTAATAATATTAAAAATATATGAAAACTTTATTCTACATTCCGCCTTACATGCAAAGTAAATAATTTTATTAAAAACACGCTCCTGATATTCTAATAAATAATTTAAAATATCATTAAATAAAAATAGTGTACACCACTACCAAAAAAGACATTGTATGAATTATTTCCATTTCTATCCACTCGTGTAATACACTATTACTCACTACCATTTTACATTCATTTATTTTTTTGCTTACAAAATGTTACCATGTACCTCACTAATGATTTAAGGCAAAAGCTTCCTTCTACGAAAATAGTTCAATCAAAGGAACAACAACAACAACAACAACAAAACAATTTGCTGAGATAGCACGTGCGCGATGATTACTGAGATAATTTATCATCAGTCGCCACGGTCGGAGCTCTCGGAAGGCCGCTCTGTGTGTTGGAAACGGTTGGAAACGCAAACCGAAACCGGAGCGCACAGTTTACTAGCTATAATTGGGCTCTTTCTTCTTCCCATCCGGGTTGCACCCGTGTACCCATCGATCTAGTGAAACGAAACTAGTTCGTTACACTTAACACCCACGTGCCGCCCTACGCAAAACCCGACCAGGTTGACACGAGCTTTTCTTCGGCCCTAAATACATGACGTAGTGTACGCGGATAGGTTTTACAAGGAAACGGTAATGAACATAATTCCAGTAGCATCCATCCGCTGTATTTATGCCCCTTCTGCTTATCATACCACCACGGCAGATATCATCAACCGGTGTGGACACATTTCAGCCTGCGTCCAAGACATGATACTGTTTCCTTCTTTTTTTGTGACCTTTTCATCCATCATGCGTGTTCGTGTTATGTTTGTTGGCTGGTGGAATATTTGCACTTGAACGATATCTTCAGGCAATTTGAAAGAAAAACAGAAGCAAAGGAAAGTGTAAGAAATCAGTAGCTGCTCAAGAAACGGCCACCAAGCAGTGCCCACCCGACCATGGTACCGGTTCGAGCAAAAGTTTTCTCTCCCATTCACAGTGCTATCGAGGAATGCTCGGGGCATTACTTTTTGATGAAATTTCCCTGGCGAAGTGAACAAGATCTCGTAACGACACTGCAATCAAGTGCATGCAGCTTTTGCTCTGCACTCGTCAGCAGGTTTAACTGGATGAGAGCCAGCATAATCAGAACGTTTACGGCAAACTGAAGATGGAGGACGGGACGAATAAATACATTATCCCTTCACTTCATTGTACGATAAAAGAGCAACTCGATCGAAAACATCGCTTTCATTTGCAGCATTTCTGCTTGGCGAATTTCCCTTTCTGTTGGAAACTATTCTGAACTAATATCATGCAACAAAGTGTGACACATTTGTCTCGTATATTGAAAGCTCCTATCATAAGCTTCAAGACACACGTTTTTCTGCTTGCTTTAATGGGACACCGCACTAAACGGAACTTGCTTAAACACATTCGTTCAACATTTCGAAACATTGTACTAGTGGATCACTTTCAATAAACTAATCAACGGAACAGACCGTGCACAGTTACGACACCACTCTTAAGAGCACTACTTTGTACAGGTTTTCACACGCATCGTTAACTTCTAGGCAATTGTTGTGCACATCTCATAAGAATGGCTGTAGCACAGCACTGAACACGTTTCTAAGGGATTGTGGTATTGCTTGATCGCTACACAATTTGTTATCACTCATCTTGCTACCGGGTGTCACCTTGATAAATATTTTCTCCAGATAAAGATAAAACCTCGTAACTGGGAAGGTGTGCTCGGCTCTGAAAGGTGTGAACATGTTTGCGATGCACGTACCGAACCGGTAAATGTATTACATATTTCACTTACACCTTTGAGTTAAGCAGAGAAGTCAAACTTTATCGACCTGGGGGTAAACTGTAGTTAGTGTTATTGCGCTTTTGAGATTTGAAGATTTGAACTTTCATAATCACTTTTGAAGTGAAGTTGAACAGTATTTGAAGAATTTTTGTGATTGGTAGAAATTATATTTTTAACATAATTGGAGCTAATAAACCAATGTTATAATGGCTAATTTACCTTCACCATAAACACAGATCGTAATTCAACCATATTTCAGCATCCACAGCTATTAATGCCATTGTAGACATTTGTTCAGAAACTGTTTTTTTCTTGTTCTTTAAAAAAATCTCTAAATTTCGTTCTGAAGCACATAACAGATCCAATACAATAAGATCCAAAACTTTTTCGCAATGAATTTTTTCACTCGCCAAACTATTGGTTTGTAGCACTGTAAATGCTTTTCTTCCATCTGAATTCATTATTGCAACACTTTGGAAAAATGCATATCAATATTGTTTTTTCCATTGCCATTAATTCACAGCTTGTACACACAGTAAAGTAAGCGTTTCACATTTCAAACAAATGATCGAAAACAAACTCTCGCGAGGTAACTCTTTTTGAACACGCTACCACGACTACACTTTCGTCGACAACTCAAGAGCTCAATGCCAGGGAGAAAGTCACACTTTAGCGTAACTAACACCAAGAAACGAAGCAAAACAGCTGCTTCGGCACTAACCGCTGCAATAGATTAGACATTTTAATAGCCGGGCTGCGTTTGTGTTTGTATGGTTTTGACTACACGTGAACGAACACTATCGCTCCCGTACGATGATGCACGTGGCGTTAAATAATCGAACAGTGAGCTCGTTTGTAAATAAACCTCTCCCTTGTGTTTACAGTATTTGAACAATGAGATAACTTTTTTTAAATCAACTAGTTCCAACCTAATTTTAGAACTAATGATTTCATTTAGCAAATATACGAATACAGAAACATATTTGTACAATATATTATTGCCCACAGCTGTAACGTCACACAAATGATCTCTACACACTTAATTGGTAACAGTTATACGCTAACTGCACTTAAATTGTGCTCTTCTGTACAGTTTTGCTTAAAGTATGCACGTTTTCCACTACGAAATTAGCACTGTTTTCATTTAAAGCTTCACGGCTCGTACCACTTCACTGCTAGATAATGCACACCATACCAATTGGTCACGCCTAAACAACCACCCAAAACGCACTTAACCACAGTTGACCACCGACGACTACTCCATTACAAGGCCAGGCGGCCATACTCTAATACCACTTCGGGAACCCCGACAAAACAAAAACAAATACCACCACCCAGAAACCAAGCAATACAATCGACGAATCCGCACAGCATTGGTATTGGTTTCTGTCGTTGATGATCGTTCGTTGATAGACTCTCAACAACAATGGCTGTTCGTAGTGTTGCGGTGTACTCGTTTGGCTCTTGAATCGCACCCCAGTGTACGATAATCAAAACCACAACCAAGCGGTTCCAAACAGCGGCCAACGACATCTTGGTCATGCGACATTTTGAAGTACAAAAAAATCCTATTCATAGTGGAACGTGCTTGTGACGCGAACAATTAACATCATTTATTGGCGTCAATAGAATCGTCAATGATCGCGGAACACCGCGAACTGTCAGAGGGAAAAATCCGAAAATGATATAACATTAGATCGACCTGTGTACGATTTTGTCCGACAACTAGCTGGTTTATATTTAATTATTATCACTACTATTTGTTCTTGGCTAAAAAATGCTAAAACATGGCTGCCAGAACTGGTTACTCGACCATACTGGTCTTGGCGGCCAAAATGTGAACGATACCGAAATTAAATCGTTTGAAGTCAACATTGAAATAATGAAAAATACAATATGATTCTAGACACGAATCAGCGAAAAAACTTTCTTTTTAATCGAAACAATCACAAATTTGCTCCATTCGTTAATACGGGCTAATAATATTATAATTTGTTTTGGTCTCTAATAAATTATTTACAGAAGGTAGGAAAACTTGAATTAGCGATAAGGCGATGGATGTTGGGTAAAATACTAAAAATCTGCTTAAACACCCTAAAGTTCGATTTGGATTTACTACCGGTAAGATCGTAAAAGTACTGACGTTTTTCATTGTATGCTTCTAAACATGGATATTTTGGTTTGATAGTTTTTTCAATCATAATTAATTTTAATATAATTTTTTAAATTAATGTTGCGAAAAGTTGTACACACTTAGCTTATTGCTTATTTTCACTTAGATCTTTGTTCAGCAAAGATATAACCGATAACTCTAATAATGTTTTGCACATTAATAAGTACGTAAAATTTAAAAAAAGATATTAAAAGGTGCTCTTGTTCAGAAGGAGTGATTTCTTTTCCTCTTTATGCTGACAAATTCCTAACACAATTGTGAGCAACATTTTGTTTCCTTTCCAAAGCCTATATAAGCCATAAAAACTACAACATCAACATTTATGTTTAGCACCAGATCCATCCATTCCTTCTGAGTCGTAAACATGCGGTTATAATTCACCAACCCTCAACCAACTACTCATCCGACTACTTATGCGTGTACTGTTTCAGCTAAACTGCTTCCAACGCTTTATCAAACCACCCAACTACACTGACAGCCCTCCCAGTAGTTCGTTCCATGTGAGGAAGTTCACAATTTATTCATATTCTCCCGTGCGCCATCTTCTTAGTGTTCCGGTTCATTTTAAAACCTCAAAAACTTGCCGCACTCTCGTAGGGAAATGGTGGATCTGGTTACCACACGAGATTGCTACGGAAATTCGTTATTAATCTCGGACCACTCTGCGCCTTCCACACTGCTGTCAAACATTCCAGGGAATTTTGTCATTAGCTTTGGGAATCTACGACCCACTGGGCCTGTCGTTTGGACCACCCAGTTCCAGCAACAAACTACCGTGTTGCCAGGCGAGAAAAAAACATCATTCTCACTGGAACTAAAAGCCATCAACGAGAAAACTCACTGTTTACAGCTTCTCGTACGTTCTCAACAACGTTTGGCGTCTGACTGCTCGAACCCACGGCAAGCGGACGTTGATTTTGCATAATTCATTTTCATCCCAATGTACCACCATCACCCGGTTTGGATGTTTTTACAACATCTAGTACAATCTCACCCGGGAATGGAATGGTCCCAACAAAAAAAAGTCGTTCGTCATCTTCATTCTATCGTATGTTATTTAAATTTAGTATGAGCATAAAGTGCGGACCAAATAGAATCACGATTCATCACAGTTCGTTGAATCAATACCAGAGGGAAATTCAAAGCCATTCACTGTGTTGGTAGTAATGCAATTGCTTCGATTGTCGAATCATTTGAGTGTCAAATATTCTGGCCATATTTATGCATCGTTCCGCTATGTTTATGGTACCAGATTGCAGCAACAATGGCGTACCATTTCAGAAAAATATCGGAAGTGTGCTGATTTTATTTCTATACTATAATTTAATATCATTCATAAAATGTTCATAGCAATTGTAAAATGCAAAATTGTAGCAACATTTCAACTGTAATAAAATAATGAAGCCATCATTGTTATTGTTTAGTAAAATCAATAATTTAAGTATAAATAAATCAAATAAATATTATACACGTAACTGTTACCAACAATAGCAACGCATGCAAGGAAATATGTTATAAACATGTAAAATATTTATTTATGTTGCACTTTATGAAATGAAAAAATAGCCTAATATTAATATAACGAGCATATTTGTTAAAATAATTTAGCACACTTTAAAGTACGATAAAAATATCATAAAAAGAAAACAAAAAACACAATTAGATAGTGAGACTTACCCTCGGTACGGTGATATTTATCAATCCTAAGCAGATCTTCCGCAAGCCCCATCCTAGCTTTCGTTGTGTCTGATGAGGTTGTGTTTGTGTGTTTGTTTTCATTCATATTATTTGTATTTTGGTTGTTTATACGACGTTATTTACCATTTTGGAAACATCAATGAAATTTCATGTTTATTATTTTCCATTTTTACGCGTTTTTTAGTAGTAGTTGGATGTTGATTTGTGTTTTNGTCAAATATTCTGGCCATATTTATGCATCGTTCCGCTATGTTTATGGTACCAGATTGCAGCAACAATGGCGTACCATTTCAGAAAAATATCGGAAGTGTGCTGATTTTATTTCTATACTATAATTTAATATCATTCATAAAATGTTCATAGCAATTGTAAAATGCAAAATTGTAGCAACATTTCAACTGTAATAAAATAATGAAGCCATCATTGTTATTGTTTAGCAAAATCAATAATTTAAGTATAAATAAATCAAATAAATATTATACACGTAACTGTTACCAACAATAGCAACGCATGCAAGGAAATATGTTATAAACATGTAAAATGTTTATTTATGTTGCACTTTATGAAATGAAAAAATAGCCTAATATTAATATAACGACCATATTTGTTAAAATAATTTAGCACACTTTAAAGTACGATAAAAATATCATAAAAAGAAAACAAAAAACACAATTAGATAGTGAGACTTACCCTCGGCACGGTGATATTTATCAATCCTAAGCAGATCTTCCGCAAGCCCCATCCTAGCTTTCGTTGTGTCTGATGAGGTTGTGTTTGTGTGTTTGTTTTCATTCATATTATTTGTATTTTGGTTGTTTATACGACGTTATTTACCATTTTGGAAACATCAATGAAATTTCATGTTTATTATTTTCCATTTTTACGCGTTTTTTAGTAGTAGTTTGATGTTGATTTGTGTTTTTTTTTAATTTCCCCCAATAACATTCACCAAGTATAAGACAATTCATATTCAATTATCCACAGTTCAATGTGTTGTTTAGTAGGATAGTTTATGACAAGAAGTATTTTAATATATTGTAAAATGCATTTTTTTTTTCATTTTTCCTCACCAAGATATAAAGTACAATATTGAACAATAGGAGTTTAAAAGCAAAACAATCAACACATTATAGAAAACGTACAGAGCACAAAAGGAAGTAAGGGGGGTGATTAGAGGTAAGACAAACACGTGGACATACATTATTTAAACGGATTGTAAATTTGTGATTCATGTTTAAATGGTAGAGGCCGGTTTTTTTTTTTGAAGATAGCGTGACAGCATAGAAGAAGTTAGTTAGGAAAAAACAGCAAGAAAGGAGAAAGAGATAGGAAAAAAAGTGGTTAGAAAATGTATCTAAAAGAAAAGCACGCGGGTGACGGTAAAACGTAAAGTAACGGTGCCGACTAATCAAATCTGTGCCAAAGTTGTGCAACCAAACCATGAACGAAATTGCAAGTAATATGTGCAACAGATTCGTTGCTCGCACAGAATAATGGGTGAACGTTAGTGTTAGATGTGTAAAAATGCGAAAGTTACTCTACGCGTAAACTGTAGCGAAACGACTGCAACGACACTAATTGTGAGCTCACAGCAGCAGCGCTAATCGAAAACCATTCGCAGCAGCAGTCAGCATGTTTCAATAGTTCCCGCGTATTAAAACTTTCACCCAGAAACTCCCAGAACGAGAACAATGTCAATTTAAGAGCTGTACCCCAAAACCATCAGGCGTCCGCATGCGTTTCATAATAGCGAGTGACAAAACTTTTGTCCGACCGTCATCGGTGTTCCAAAGTTCATGCAGTCGACAGCTTGCATTGAACAAAGTTTGACGTATTTGTCACGGTAAACACACTTCCCCAAGATTTTTTAGGGACAAGTAATTTTTCGTGTGGGAGCAAAAAAATATTCGACAAGGAAAATGTAGATCAAATTGTGTTAAATCAAAAGCAAAGTTTGTTCATATTATCTAGGTGAGATGTTTCGTTTAGTAAAAATGGTGACAAATGTCCTTATGCAAAGTTTGATATATATAATTCCATGTTCCATCAACAATAATGGTATCTTTAATCGACAATCATCAAACTCTACATGAAAAAAATCTCTTTTTATCCGCAACCAAAGGGAAACGAAAAAAGCTTTTAATTATACTTTTGAACCCCATGCCCGTGCAGTAGTAATTAAAACATGGCCAGAAGGATTACAAACGATTTTCCATTTTCTCGCCTCCGCAAAAACAATCACCTTACGGCAGTTACCGTTCAAAAGCACAAACACACATTCACCACAACTTTTGATGGTTGGTAAAAAGCAGCAGCAAAACACCCTCTTTCGTAGCTGATTTTGTGAAGTGAACAAAACAAAAGTCTGCTATTACCGCTGTATTATTATTTTACCAGTGTCCCGCATCGCCCCATTGCCAAATGTATTGTTTTCTTGCTGCCAAGAGAATCAATAATGGGGTGGAAGACTTATCAATATTCTGCAACGTCCATTTCCTGCAGTCAAACAGGTGGTTGGCGAGAAAAAACGTCAAAACAAAGACATGCTTTTTCAATGGTTTATCAATGTTTGCAATACGCACGAATAGCTTGCACACATTTCTCTAGATTGTCACTCCAACAATTGCCTTGATTGAATGTATTTCAACGAGAAAAAAAGAAACAAAATAACGTAAACGCTTTTCATAAGCGGGAAAAATCGACCTATAACCTGAAGTCAGAATCGATCGGAAACTAAACCATTCGCTGAGCCACCAAAAAGAGCGCAACAGATCGCGGGGATGGTAGCCAACGGTCCAGATCGACACTTCAACCAAGTGAATTTTCCAAGAAGCACTTCATACGGCTGGCTAGCAGGGAATAGCTTCTAGGCTGTTGTTTGTCTTTAAGCTTCTGGAAGCAAATCCCACCGGGTACGGTTCTTACTTCTGTCGTGAATAATTCATTAAACCGTAAGACAAAGAGAACAGTCAACAGTGTTTCTTTTCTGCAATATTTTGTTCACGATGAAACGGGTGGAGAAGGGAACTGAATAATGTAACTAGCTTTCGTACGGGACGTGTCGATTTTGCTACCGATATCGATTGATTCCAATACCTCTGGTATACTATTAACGGCATGGCAGTATGGCCAAATGTATAAAACGAGACAAAATGCACAACGTAATGAACGATATTGATGTGTGAACGATGACATTAAAAGCCCATCGGGCAACACACATTAATTGTTTGGATCAATTTTTTTTGGAATACGCAGAAGCATTCACTGTCCACTGTCCAAATAAGATTAAAATTAATAATGCCATTTATAATGAAAATTCTTTCTTTAACAAAACTCGTTTTGCTTGATTGATTGATGATTTGAAACTACCTCTGAAAATCACCGAAAGCCTGATGTGAATATCGACTAAATGCGATAAATAATTCGTTGGCATCGTCAAAAAAGCTCATTAACTTCAAAATGTTCAGACTATATGGCTATATGACTTGAATTTTAAAAAAATTCAAATTGTGCAACATGTACAAGCAGTTATTTATAAACAATGAACTGGAATTATAAATGTACGCATTGGCACAACACGATAGCAAATAAATTGCAATTTCTATTGAATTTCAAACAATGAATAAACACGTCATACCATATGTAAACGTGTTTGAAATTAAAATAAACATTACTCTGTACCTTGTTTCGGTACTAATGGATAGCGACATTGAGCTATGGGTTCAATGTCATATCCCACATGGAGACGCCTGGTGGTGGGTAAAAGTTAATAACAAAGCAGATAATCAGCACAGTTTTTTTTATTTTTTTTAATACCAAATATTATGGTCCATAAAAAAGTACTTTAATACACAATTAAGTTTTGCGAAAATAGTAAAAAAAGTGCGAAAAAAGATTAACTGGTAATTCAATTCCATGAAAACCCTTATGTTATGATAAAATGTGTTGTTGCATAAATATGACGCGTGATAAAATGTATAAGCATAAGATAATAATGCAAGAGTGTTATGAGTGAAACGAGTGCACTGTGTCATGAAAACTACTCCTAAAAGTGTTGCAATGGAAACTTGAAGAGGAAATCATTACGTACTCGCATCAACACCAGCCAGTCACATTAACGTTTTCTAGAACCTGATGAAGAGAGCTCTTGAAAACATCGACAGATGCTGGTTACCGTACGTAGTGGAATTCTCATTTCGCTTCCTTTCGCTACTACATGCTGATGTGAAAGGATGTGGATTTGTTAGGGCAACTAAACTTACATGGAACCAAAGGTACGTGCAACAGTGTGAAGGTATAGAGGGTATGCGGCTACACAACGAGACAATCTCTAGGCTACTATTTCCACTACAACCGAAGGAAAACGACAACAGAGGAACGAAAGAGTGACAGAGATAATATGGGGGTTTCAACGTACCGGTTTTGCATTCCGTTTATGTTTAAGCATTTTCCCAGTACTGTTGCAGACTAAGCTAGGCCGAAGTTAGGATGTAGAGTATTAATGACTAGGTATGGTCGCTGCTACAAGAAATGCTTGCCGAATGATGATGTGGGCGCTAAGGGCGTCAAAGCAGTGGAATCCCTTACTATGTTTGGCGCATTTACGCAAAACGGTTTCCTTGAAACAACTTTCGTTGGCGCAAAAAGATCGTTGGCGTTCGCTCGGGATGGATGGATGGTTTTCTAATCGGATTGCGAAGGAGTCGAATATCACTGCTTACAATTGTTTGGCCAGTCTGCGCTTTATGGCATGAGGCTTTGCTAACATGCTTTCGGGAGTTGACGGAACCGCAATGCTGTATGGGTACGATTGTGTTACGTGGATGATTGAGCAAGTCGTTACTAAGCACCGAAACCTTTGCCAGTTTATTTCTAAGCAGGAAGCTATCACGGTACCCTTCCCACCATAATGCCCATGGATGAATGTTATATGCGGGAAAACGGTGACGATATTTACAGATGATGATTGTCGTGCGTCATCGCAAGGATATGAGAAGTATAAGTATAGTGGCGCACTTTTCTACCCTGCCGATACTCGGACACAGCCGGCATCTTGTTTGGTCGAACACGATTCCACCTTTCATCCACGCTGGCAACACTTCAACACTCGAGAAACGCTTGTAGCGATGCACTCAGCTTATGCACTTTGCACGTGCCCGGAAATAGATTTTTTCCATATGAAGTTCATTTCACTGCAGATTCACACAAAGAGAACATTTCTTATTCTAGGAGAAATTTAAACGTGCGTCAAAGCAATTGAAACACGATCACAGTTTGTACACTTTTACACTAACACGGGATAGTGTGAATGTTGATCACATTCGTATGTGGTAGGCAAACATTTACTGAAGAATTTAGTCATTGCAAGTTTTGTTTTCTTCGCGCATTAAAATCAGCTCAGTCAACACATACCGATCGTAATGACAATACCCGAAAACTGACAGATCTAGCCAGGCGTTTAAACGTCAACGCGGTTGGCTTTGTACGTAAATAACACGATATTTGGCCGACTCTAGACGCCGACGGCCAACTGCACACGTACACCTAAAGCTGTTTAACAGTAATACTACTACGTCGAAATATGTGAGCGGAAAAAGAAAAAGTTAAATACACAATAGATTAAACATATTTCGTATGGAAAATATGTAAACTGACATGCATTTCATTGAAAACTATGCCTTATCGATCAAGCCGATCGGATATTGATCGCACGATGAGCATAATTCAACCATTATCTACATCAATCAAGGTTTGCAAGATTGCAGCACACACGTCCGAGTGTTTTGAACTATTTTCCGTCGATTTTACCAACACACACACACGAAAGGTTATACTCGGCTTAAACTGGAACTAATTCGTGCGTATGGCCTACGATGAGTTTATACGATCAGAGCACGATCGTTCGGTACGGCACGAAGCGATAGACAGCCAGTAACACACGTATCTGAAATTTTCGGGCCCAGACGACCGCCAAAATAGCGCCCGAGCTAAGATAAGCACGAAACATTCAACACACATTCACATTGAGCGGCGGCACATAAACATAACATTCAACAACACAATGATGCCGTTGTTCCATATTCCTTCAAACAACATAGCGACAACAAACGACGATACACGGTGAGTGATTTTTTTTACTGAATCGTTGCCCCACACAAACACTGAATGGCATATACATAGAACGGTCTTCCGCATATGTGGAACACGTGCGCGTCTCGCCGTTATGCGATTGAAACACTTAAAAACATCAAGACGCATAGCATAGAACATATGTTTATATCTGGAAAAAGAAAGAGAAAAAGAGAGAAAAAGAAAACACCGGGCGCACAGGAGAGAAAAAAAAAACGAATCAATTGATCGATTCCAACACAATTAGTACAAACATTCATCCACTTTTTTTTTCATCAGCAACTAAACATTTAATGCAAACTGTACATCATGCAACAACACACAAAATAAATGCAAAAGAAGCAAAGAAAAACAGTTAAAATAACATAAACATTAGCTTAAAACGTGCTTAAGAGAACATCGGTGGATAACGGAAAGGCAGCTTAATTTTACATTTACGCTCAGCTAAATTATTTAAACAAAACACAACACATAAACATACATGAACACTAACACATACACATACACAAAAACACAAATATTCTCTTCTCGTCTTCTCAGCTACACTTCAATTATATTAACACTTGCTGTCAAAAACCAGTATCTCAAAAAAAAATAACTGTTCCATCCACTTTAAAAGTGTAATGTGTTTTAAAGTGACCGCACTCATATTCACCTACGTGCGGAGAGATAATTCACTGCTTGAAAACAGTTCATCTCGTGTTTGATAGTATCCATTTAATTTGCACGATATCTATCCCTCATTTGTACGTTCTCTTGGTATTTCAATTTCTTTTCATTTATTTATTTTTTCGTCTTTTGCTTCGTATCATATCGCCCACGATTTTCGCGCTCTAGATGTGCACGATGATGGAAATAAAGTCATTCCGGTAATTAAATTCCATCTTACTGTCCCTATTAATTTGCACACCTGTAGCCTTTTGCATTTGGCAGGAAAAAAAGGTGTTTAATTATATTTCCTTTCCTGCACATTCCTTGTCTTCATGTCTCTAGTGGGAAATTTTTTCCAAGACCAAACACAACACACACATAAAAAACACAACATCACTGTTCGGCCATAAGAATCAGTTGGTGCCCCGACAACCGACCGAAAGATTTTATTTATCAACAGTTCCGCACCGTCCCAACCACATTGCGCGAATCATTTGCTTCGTTAACGCCGCTGCTCTGGCATAGCTTCGTAATGCGCTAAACGCAACCGAAAGTGCCACCGGGAAATCGTGTAACGTTTGTCGCACATTCGCAACATGTGTCGGATTTTATTAGACTGCTAATCAAATTTTCATTCATTACGGATATCAGCAGGACCATAAAGCAACGTTTACGTTGGCCGTAACGGTGAAGATATATCGCATCGCCAACCAAATCGTTCCAAGAAAATGTTAATGTACTTTATACACCGCATCGGGCGCGGAATGGTTCGAGTGCAATTGGGGCCAGACGGTTTTACCAACCCTGCAGGTAGCATGATGGAAACGACCGTGCTCTTTTAATTTCTATTTTATTGAGTGCTTGATTGCCAAACCGAATTCAGTGACCGTGTTTTGCTTTCCTTGCTTGCTGCCGTTTATGATTTGGATAAAAATGAAAAAAAAAAACAAAACTCAAGATTCATATAACTGGTGGAAAAAAGATTGATAGGCAAGAGGTAAGAAGGTTAAACATTTGCATGTTGCTCCATGTTACCATATTACGTGCCCTTTTAGGGCAAAGGCATACATAAATTACTCGAGGGATCGATTAAGAAGCTGATGTAGTAATCTCACCAAAGCAAGTGGCTTGTAGAAATTCGTATGCAAAAAAGGAAAACAAACTTCAATCATTGGCACACTTCTCCACGCGCATTGAAGAACATGTTTCCTTTGAAATATCATTCACAACAGCGGAATGAAAGCAAAAGTAAACGAAACAGAAACTTTCTCTGTTCAACTTTACAGTCATACCGAAGTTTTCATAGCTATGTTGCAACTTTAATTCTAATTCTTAAGATAGAAAGTTTACACTCTTTTAATGAAATCAAAGCTGATTTTTTTTTCTTAAATACACAAACAGTAATTCAAAAACATTTGAAAGAAAACTCGTTGACCCATCTTCAAAAGCACACGAAGTGAAAGCATTCATCTGACACGTTTTTCATGCCAACAGCAAGATAAACATCCTTTTCATCCACCTTTCGCTACAATGTGAGTAAAAAAATGTGTGCACGAAAAAGGACCAATGTTTTTTTTTTATTCGAAAGTTCACCAGATGAGCGTAACGACTACCGGGAGCGATGGTCCCGTGTCGGGTGGATTCCAGCTGGGCGATAATCTCCAAGCAACCGGGTGTCGAACCCTCGGATCTCAGACTTCGGACCGCAGCTGTCACAAACGGACCGAGCAACACCGTGCGCTTGACGTTACCATCGTCACCTTTGCTAGCAATCGTTGAATGAACCAGCAGACGCACACCCGAACCAAAGCAAAAAGGACACCATGAAGAAAAACCCTGCGGGAGCGCAAAACCTACGGGGAAGTTCTTAACGAAAGAAAATGAAGTAGAAAAGGGCACCACACAACAGCAACACACACAAAAAAACACACTTTCAACCCAAAGAAGTAATTGGGTGAGATCATGTTGGATGAACAGACGCGTAGACGGAAAATTTGAATCGGTCCCTCCAACCAGCAAATCGACTACGGTCAGCTGAAGCTTGTGTCCCGTGTGTAGAAATCAAGAAAGATCTCTCCTAGGTTTTTTGCTACCTATTCCTCTTTTTTTGTCGTTTACCATGCGGACACCTCCGATTCATCATCGCCGATAATGCACGGAAGGGAATTGGAAACTTCTCTCCTAATTGGATCTTGAAAATGTTGTCCTTGCTATGGGTCGAGTTGGCGCTAGGCACGATACATTGGCAATATGACATTTGCTCTGATTTGGTTTGTGTGACTGGTGCAGCGGACACGTATAGGATTTAACTGGTATTGAAATATTCACCTGATACAGTGCAATAACTTCACCAGAACGAAAATATAAAGCAATACATATAAGATAAGATCTATTCAAAAAGGAATCATCTCCGATCGTGCATAATATAAGTAATATTGCGTGTAGTATTTCCCACCCCTACATTTGGTTTTATTTACTATGGAAAATTTGACACAACCCAACCCTTTAAGGACATCAGTCACTCGGTGTTATGTCAACGAAGATTTATGATACGGTAGAATAACAGACCCCCGTACAACAACACGTGTACAAAAAAATGCTACCAAACCAAATCCTCCAAACGGTAACTTATTCTCAAAAGGAGTAAACGGGAAGAAACTACTCCTGATGACCGCACAACACCACTTCACCAATTGTTAAGCATATTATCCACCAGGGACGAGCGTGGATGTAAGGTGGGCGTAAACAATCCGTACGTAAAACACCACCGCACTGACAAACGTAGCCACGAGACGGGAAACAGTATCAGTCAGAGTTTTCTTCTACCGGCGAAGTCAAATCCATCCTTGCTTTCTCAGCTCGTCTACCGCCGACAACCGGGGCAAGATAGATGACCGAAGCAAAACTTGATACCATCGGTGCTCGGGCTAGTATTTTTGGACACAACATCGTTCCGCTGGTTTTCCGTCCGACATGTGTCAGGATGTGTGTTGTGGGCAAAAAAGCTCATCGTAAACGGAACGATATGGCACTGTGGTGTGATAGGAGCAAACGCACGCAAACAGGTCCGGCCTGGACACGTAATGATATACTACCATTACACGTCCACTCCACGTGGGACGGCGCAATCAATTTAACTTCCTTTCGGCAAACGGTATTGATGGTCGTGTGCCAGTGGAACGGATTTGCTCGCAGACTTTACCTAACATTCACTCATTACGCACGAACGAAGCATTGTTCGATTTTACTGTTGGGCACCGATATACCAATTAACCCCGGAGCAGTCGCTCATCTGCGTGTCCGCATAAGATTTTAGGTTCGTTACTAAGCAACAATCGTTTTTGGAATGACTAAGCGAGCAAAAATTTCCTTATACAGTTTTTGTAACATATTCAAAATATATAATACATCAAGCAGAGGCCTACAGTTAAACTGCCTGTATTAATTGCTTATTGCATCATACAATTTGGGATGCATCAATGTGGCTAATTTACTACCAGTAATCATTATTTTCCTATAGATATTTTTTTAAATTCGAGCAAAACAACGAATGAAGCTAATAGAAAATTTTTTAATGCGAAACAAGGTGTAGTGATTCCTTATGTAATTGATAATAATTTTTTTTTTTCAACATTTGTGATAGTCATCCAGAAAAAAATGCCTAAAATGTGCAGCTAGTGGGATCTGCTCGACATAAACTACTATGAGTTGTTGGAATAGGTCCTAACCATTCTATGGATTGATTTGAGAATTGTTACAAAATATATGACCAATATTAGACTACGAATTTGGAATTTGGCACAAAGACGCATAAAAGTTTGAGAATAAGTAGCTAATCATTTTCCTAAAATCGAAACATTTTCCATAAATTCATTTTCATAAAATTATGGCAACAATAACAATTTTATAAAAATTGGCCGGTACTTTGTTGTGTACCTAATACAAAAGTTACTCGTCCATCTAGCTCTAGCAGTAAAATTTTCCTTACTTCTATTTTACTAAATTAAATCGTTTATCCTTTTTATTCTTAAATTCACCTAACAAGGTTTTTTGAATATGAATTTTAAAATTAGAGTAATACCACAGCCATTGTGGTTTGCCTTATTTGTCCAAGGATATTGTTGAAATAAACCTCTTTGATGTGACATATTATGCATGAAAGCGCTGTCTGCCAAACCAAAACCAAAAAGCAACACACACACATGCCGCGTTGACACATTCGCATACAATTTTAATGATCGTCTCATTCCTTTTTACGTTGACATTTGTACGGGTCAACCATAATCAGGTCCTCAGGATCATAAACATGTTTTTATATCCCTCCTTCCAGTTCCTTTCATCTGTACCTTTAACGTCCAATCATGCGTGTCAGTTGTTGTTCTGACCGTTCTCTATCATGTTACCTTTCCTTAAATCACCCCTTACCCAGTGGCCAATGCACGAGGATCAGGACAAAACGAGCCAACCACACGCATGCACCTGGCATTTAGTGTCTCGCCATACGACGTAGAACATACACTCTTCAGACCGCTTACCATACTACCGTCAACACACATATACACACAATTGACCGCGTTTCATACATATCCTTGAAGGTTTGCGAGGCCAGCAACCGGTGCCAATGTCACCGGCAGTGATTTACCGTCGCTGTTCCATTTGCTACCCCCCGCCTATACTGTCGGCCATTTTACAAACCTTTCGCCCATACCTCCACCATCTTCTATTAGTAGTACATTGCTATACACCTACGATCTGAGCAATTTACGTCGCTTTGTTCATGTTTCCAACTTTCGTCCATTGCTGCGCATCATACCGCATTAAAATGTTCCATTCATCATTACTCACGACATGCTATTCATGGTGCTGTTTCCGTTGTTATATTTTTAAGCCTACCTTATTGTATTATAGTCTATTTGTTTGTCGAATCCTTTTTATGTAACATCTCCTTTTCCACCGGTCAATGGAAGGATTGAGTTGGTTTTCCTTTCTATTTCGTTGCTCCGGTACGGAATGTAATTTTCAATTAGAGAAAAGAAGGAATATGGCGCTACTGTTCAGTGGTTTGCATTGCTAAAACCTCATCTAAATGGAAAGCTTTTATGTTCAATTTATTTCAAGCCAAATGCACCCATATGGATGCCTCCTTTTATTAGAAATGATAAACAAAACAACAAATCATTATTGATAAAAGTGTCTCGAGTTGGAAGAAACATTGAAAAACACTACCTTTTGTTTACTGTTTTTGCCATTATGAGCTCGATTTGTTGTCTTTAAAAGGGTAAGTAGATAAAAAATCTTTAGCTAAAAAGATAGTCACTTCGGTCAAAAAAACACTACTCTCGGATCTATTCAAATTAGTTAATCACACGTTGGGGCAGTACCGAAAGGAGCAACGGTTCTTCCGGATCTATGAAAACGGTACTAACCAAGCTACACAACCGCTGGAAAATTCATTCAAAAACTTCATCTCAAAGAACGACTTCATCTACCAAAACCGTACCGAGATAGAACAGTTCCGGCAAACATACCACACAGACAGAAAAGCTCGAAAAGCGCAACCAATGCTCTATTCGCTGCCCGATAGTGTGGAACATCCTAACCAAAAACAAAATCGATTTTCCAATTTTAAACATTCCACCCACTTGGCGCACACTCGGAAAATTTCTTCCACAAGATAACGTCTATCTCTAGGCGAGGTTTTACTCTTCGTTGAATGCCGCAGGGTGGATGTATGATTTTCCACCGTTCAAAAGCCGGCCACCCTGAAGAGGTGTCCCGTGCTTTTAGAATAGAAAATATAAAAAAACACACCGATTTTCATTAGAACAAACAAAAAGAAATCACACGACCGAAAGGCCCAAGTATGGACCGAAATAAAAACAAAACGTGACGTGAAAAGCTCGCTTTCAGCCGCATGCGATATGCACATGCGATAGCTTTTCGCTAGCTGGAAAACTCATAGTCACGAAAGCATAAAAAGTGAATGAGCCGTATAAAGGTTTTGCGTGGAAAAAAATACGTCCCGACTAGCCAAACAACTGCTAGCCAAGCCTCGAAATTGGCTTCCGTTCAAATGAAATCATTTCGGTAATTAAGTGTGAACTTACGATGGGAGGATGGAGTTTCCCGCGCCTGTTTTTTTTATCCGTATTCATGACATGTTGCACCACTTTTTGAGTCACCTTTCTTTTTTCTGTGTGTGGGCAAACAAAAGAAAAAGTATTATTGTGTAGCCCTTTACACTGTAGACGATAACGTTGTGGTAGGAGTGAAACGGTTTAGCTTATCGTTGGATGGTTGATTTTTCGGTACATTTTTTATATTTTTTTGTCGGCACTATCCACCCACCCAGCTCTGCGCCCATCGATCAACACGTCAAACTGATGGCTGCAGTAAAAAACCCGTACGCTGGGTTGAGTCCTTATCGCCCACTGTGTTGGCAGAAGGTAAATGATTCTTGCACTGGCAAAGGTCAACCAGGTGGTGTCTCCTACGCTACTGTATTATCGAGTTTTCACCGGAATGGTTGGTGGGAAATCTGATGTCCGCCGGCGATAGTTTGCTTTCTCACGAAGAGCAATTATGCCGGACACGAAATGTGAGGCGTCAGTGGATGACAGACAGAACGATAATAGGTCAGCGCAGATTTTAAGCAAATAGCAAACTGAATTAAACCATTCATTACACACGAACAGAATAGATTTTCTATGGTTGGGTTCATTTAAATAAATGTTCATAGTAATCATTAGCTGCAATCAAAAACCAAAAGACTCGAAGGCCAAATCACAAAATAAAATTATTCCGAACTATCGGTGTTAATGATTCGCAATAAATTCTGTCCGTAAAGACTTTTCATTAAAACATTTCAATTTTGTTTTAATGTAAAATCGCTTAACACCTGTAAAACGAATTCGGTTTGATCAATGTAATGGAAATTAATGTAAAGCTCTTATCGATTATTTTCCTGTCAAATCAAACTGCAGCAGGAAAACTCATTAATCATCAACCGGAAGCTTGACCAAGTGGAGAAGAAAAAACACGTAATCCTGCCAGCACCAAACCAAACCAAGTGAAAAGACCGATAATTCATTAGTGTGTAATTTGTTCCCGCTGCGAAAAGGGACTAGTGAATGTGGGGTTCTGCTTAGTACAAGCTTTCCCATGCAAATTACAACCCTTTTATCCACCGCAAATCAACCAGCGCACGAAACAGTAAAATTCAACATAAAAAGAAGAAAATTTTCACACATTCGTGTTGCTGGAATAAAGGTTTGCACGTAAAGGGCTACTCAATACGACACGAGTTTGCATTACGTGTTTGAGGCAGCATAAATTTATGACATGCCTTTTTTCAACCAGTGTGGTTTTTTTTTATCTTATCAATACACATCGGGAAAACCTTTAGTAATGAACGATTAAAGTTGTGGTAAAATACACAACATAAGTGTACAATTATTTAAGCGCAAGAAACACTAAAAAAATAATTCAATAGGACCTTCGTTAAATTCCAGGAATTGTTTGCTACGTATTTGTGATTTGTATATACTATGATATAACTACTTTATTTATAATTATTTTTTATCTAAAATTAAAGACTTTCCCTCAACAAACTAGACCAAAACTTCATCACAACATATTAAGTCTTATCGGACAATTCAATTTGATTCTACTGAAACGGACAACACTTTAATGAAATTGCTAAACAAACGAATGTCACTTGACGCGCTACATTCTAGAACAAGCATATCTACATCGATTTGTAAATACAATTCTGGTAAGTACCGTCCTGCTTCCTGTTTTCCTTCTCAGTCGGGCTGCGTCCGTTCATGCTATGTGCTGCACTAAATGTCTGCAGGTAACCATAACAGCACGTTGCTGGTTGCTTCCCTTGGGACCGTTTTCCAACATCTAGCTTAGCTGAAACCACACAGAATTTCCCTCAATTTTCTGTGGCTGACGATTTGCTTACAAATCGTATCATTTTCACAAACAGAACCGATGCTAAAATACATCTCTGTATTTGCGGAAGGTTTAGAAACAGCATACCTTACACTTTCACCTTATGTAAATCATAGTCTTCGTTCGTTTAGCATCCACCTATCTGAACTTTGTTAAATTATGGTTTATTACACGATAAAAGTATGAATGTTTAAGCAATCCTGCATATTTTAAATTATTTAAATAATATTACTTAAAAATATCCTTTATTGGTTTTCTAAACCACATCAATCTCATTACTTCATACTTGGGACATCAACTCAAAAAAAAACCCAAAAAAAAAGTCCAGAAAAAAATTTGGCAAAAATTCTCTTCAAATTATGAACGATGGCTCAATAATTGAATACCGGCATTCACCAGCAAAATCACTTTCCACTTTTGAAAACTCCGTACTTCAATTATGAACTTTCAGCGTGCTACAGCAGTGTGCAGTATAGCGCAAGCTGGCGAACTGTTTTCGGCAAGCTCTGTCTGCTCCTTAACATCCAGCCCACCCTTCACTCGCAACAGAAACAAAAAAAAACGACTCCAAAAACAATCACTTCATCAGAACATTAACTTTCAACCAATTATTCACCAATCAGCCCGGTCCTTTATCAGCAGTCACCCTAACCTTCTACCGGCTAGCAATAGAAGGCACATCAATCAGGCGCACGATGACTTTCCGAGCTTTTCCGTCCTTTAGTGCCACTACCGAAAGATAACATCCTTCGCGTTGATATGTACTCGACACGGTGAAGCTGCTGCTCAATCCACCTGGAAACCAGCCCAGAGGCAAGCTTGGCAACGTGGCTAGGCATGATGAAAATTATAAAACAATTTATAAAAGTCCTCATCGAGACGTGCGCACCAGACAGCGTCTTGCTTTTACTGAGCGAAATGTCAACAAAACAAAATGAAGCACACGAGCTTTCATCGCTGTGCGCTTCAAGATGAGTAACGGTTTCAACATGGGCTCTATTCAGATATTAATGTTGAAAAGCAATTTTTTCCAGGTCATAGACGAAAATTAAATGGTTGGTACAAAAAAAACAATATTAATATTATTTTTGTGTACTCTAGTAAAGAAATGAAAAAAGGAAGAAGTAATTGCTAAAAATTGTCAAGCATGTTTCGGCCGTGTTGACCATGAACGAAAAATACGGAATGGTTGTTTAGTGACGACTTTATATGCACATAAACAGATGAAGCTGTTTTTTAAATCTTTCCTGCCCACAACCAACGAATAGCTGAACTGACACCTGTTGACTGAAGGAATCATTTTACGCCGTTTGAGACCATTTTTGCCTTAGAAATCCCTGATTCTGACCCGCTTAACTTTATCGCAATCGAATTATTCCCATGACCAAACACTCGCTTGTTCCTCCATCGCGATCTTCTCCTCGTTGAAGTAGTGTTTTTCCATTATCCTTTCGAACGCTGCGTCTCACCGAACCATCGAAAGGGAGAAAGCGTATATGATCGAATAAATTTACCACTCATCTGATATACGTCCATTTCCCATCCCACCTCCCCAGCTTATGATCATGTTTCGCCTTATTGCGATTATTGTGCAAGAGCACGGAAAGGGACAACATTCCAGCACACGTACGAACGGTTGATAACACTCACCCATTCTGAAAGCATTCATCTAAAAGGACCGAAAGGATCAACCACGGATGAGATTATTATTATCGTGTCGACGTCGTAAAGTGAAACGGATACACCGGAATGTGGCCGCACTTGATTGCGTTTGGGATGGGACAGAAACACATTCTGCTTACTCGCTGAACGTCCTCGGTGCACGATTATTACTACTTCTCTTTAACGAGCGAGGGCAGTAAAAATGAAAAAAAAATCGTCTCTATCGACAAACCTTTCGATTGGATAGGATTGGAAATCATATGTGCGCATTGCTGAAATTAGATTACCAACACGCTGGGAAAAACGTACCACCGGCCGGGATACCGATCGTCGATAAAACTGCAGCCCATCTTCAGCTGGCTGAAGATTTCGCTTGATCCCTGTCAATACTGCTCACCATAACCTACAGCACGCCAAGTTTCCCGTTCTTGCAAAATCGAAAGGAAATCGATCAAATCGCCGGAAGCCGGAACTTCCATTCCATCAGGCAGGGCAAAGATTCGTGATGGATTCTGCGAACGTAGTAAAGCATTTCCTCAGTAGAATGAAGGTTGTTTCATGCAATATGGTAGATCTCTAGGTGCCACAGTAAACGGTAGTAATCAGCACAAATTGGTAATCAATTTCTTTTCTTGTTTAATGGAAGCATGAAGTTAATGCCGGAAAAAAGCATTTTATTAGCGTGAAACGATTCGATTAGTAATTAAAATTTTGTTGATGTACTTATCCTATACGATGTGTGGGTTTTTAGCAAACATGCTCAATGTAACCAAATGAATATGAACAGAAGCTTCTATGATGCTTATTTACGAAATTTATTTTTATCTCACCTAATATCAACAGCAAGACTATCGTGAAACTGTTTAAAACATATCTTCTAAATTGACCATCACCTCAAATTATTTCACAATTCAATCTTCAATACCAAAGCATAGAATATTAAATATCATTCAACTAACATAACAAACTGAAAGTTTATTGTTTTGAATGTAAAATAATTTTATTGTTCTAAACCATACATGGCAGGTCTTTTAATTCGGTTACAAACTAGGTCTTGCAAATAATCCCCAGTGTCTTTCATCCAAATGCCTTCCAAATTCCGTATCGAAAACAGTCTCGGAAGCCTGAAACATCACATCCCACACAAATATCCTTACAACTTCTCAGCCACATGTCAAACGCACAAGCGGGCACCATTCTTTCTCCTCTTGCTAGAAGCTCCAATCCAATAACGTCTCACATTTAGTGCTGCAACTAGAAAGGACACTACACAGCTCTTCTGCTCAACTGGCTTACATTGCCGTACCGCAAAGATGGTTCTCAGAATTTCATGCAACAGGTGTGAGTTTCGGGACTTTCTGGAAGGATAAACTTAATCACCCAAAAACGTATCCAAAAGAAGCCACAATCCATTTTGAGTTTTACTCCAAAATGGAGTTAAATCCAAATGAGTTTTTGGATAACATATCAACCATTCTGCATCTGTTTAGAATGAGAGAACAAAATACGTTTAAAGCAATAAAAGTTAAACGTTTCAAACAAGCTGCAGATGATAAACGAGTGGTGGAACGTGACACAGAGCAGATTTTCCAAAGATTTCTTTCCTCGGAAACTGTACCAAACTGATGACTTGAAAATGTCAAATCATTTTCAAATTCCAAATCAACACATTTCAAACCATACAACCCAGCCGGAAGATGAAAAATCATGGAACTAGCCCACACTTTGTGACACATTCTAGAATCTTCTTCTACCGGAACTCTTGCTACATTATCCATACCGGCCGGCGTTGCTTTCTGTGCCTCTTTCCGCAGCTTCTTTCAATAGCAAATGTCGTACGAATCAGCATTTCAAAACCAAATCCTTCCAATCATGACCATATCATGCGTCATGGGGCAAAAAAGCACACGAAGCTTTTTTCCCATACAAACGAAGCATATCACTGGAATCGGTGATTCCAGGTGTGATGAAATCGTCTTTTTTTTGCATATCTCAGCATATGCATGATGTCTGCGCTACTGTCATTTGCACGTCTATTGAATGTGCCATACGCAAAGGGATTGTTTTTTTTTTTCTTATTGTGAAAAGAAGAAATCTTTTCCACACGCTTTTGGAAGCTTTTAATCTTACGCCCCAGAAAAAAAACCTCTTTGCTTATCCGGATCTCAGTGGTACAGGAAATCGCAAAGAATTATTGGAGCCTTTAAAGCATAATTTTTTCTCCTTCAAACTGTTTTCCTTTTCCTTTTCAAATCATCCTTTCGTCACGTCCGTTAGTCTCCCAGACATCAGTAAGTACGGTAGAAATGGTGCTCAAGTACACATTTCCAATAAAAACTCACATGAAATAAAAAACTTTTCACCTTTACTTTTGAAGCGGAAAAAAGACGAAAAGAATTTGTTGGTCATGGTTCAACGAGTGCATTTGGTGCTGATGCTATAGAACGGTTTTCCCACACCTTAGAAACAGTCGGAAAAAATGAAAAATACCACCCACCGGACTAAGGACTAAAACCGATAGAATCTTGAAGGAAAAATGGTTAGAAAATCTCCCTCTACACGAGGGAGAAAAAGAAACGAATGAAAAAAATAATCAAACTTCTCTAGGTCTAATACTTTGCTGATGAGATAAAATGCCATTCGGAGTGCTCTTTTTGTCTATCGTTTGTCCTTCCTGTTTCGAAGCCGATTTTCCCCTTGTTGAGCAAACACGAAGTCGCAGGAAAACACGAGAAAAAAAACAACTGCTTTCAACTCGCTGCTGCATTTTGGTTCGTCCGTTCGGAGGTTTTGCTTCTTTTTTTCCCTGAGTACCATTTTCAGTTTCCTTCGTTTGCTTTGTATGTATCTTTAAGAAATCCCGAAAAGAAAATGGAAAATCGATCATGGTTTACAGATCACTGCCCATAAACTTTTGCTTCGTCATTTGATCAAGCTCTACCCAGCGGTTACAAAAAGTGGTCCGAAGAATTTCGATAGTATTGTAATCAAATTAATTATTTTACGTCCTTCACAAATGCTACACATAAATCAATATTTCCCGGCATGTATAAACAACATTGTATACACACAAATTTTCATTCAAAATTCTGATCATTGGGTCAACATTTTCCCAACGAATTCTTATAATTTGCCCACCGTCTCTACAGCATGCATCAACTTGCGGTGGAGAAAATCCTTCACATATTTCATAATAACCGGAAAGGCCAGCATCTACCGCTCGTTGGGCCAGATTACGAACGACGAACCGTTTTATATGCTAATAAGTGCCTTCATTTTACGTCTGCATCCGGCCAACAGAAGCCACAGAAACACAGCATCGTAGCACCGCGCTGAAGAGGTATTATTTTCGGTTACCATTTTTATGTTTTAACTTATTTTTTAACATTCCATTTTAATCAACGACTTTTTTAACCGCTGAAAATTGTAATTAGAATGCATCGACTAGAGGGCCTACGGGGCAAGGATAATTATTCTGCAGGGACAAGGATTAATAATCGTTGGTGCTAATTTTACGCCACACTGCATCTATTTCCCGAAAGCAAGCATTCATTTGTACCAGCTTAAAGAAGCTTATAATGTGGGGAAAGGTGGAGGAAACAAATCTTAGGCTTAAGTTGCGGAAAACAATACATGTGCAGGTGGATATTTTTTAATTTTTGATAAATGTCAAAACATAAGCCAAAAAAACAAATATTCGAATTTTATAACTCTCATAGAGTTTTCCAAAGCATCAGTAAAAATGTTTTTACAACTGTGAAATAGGAAAAATCAATTATCAACATTCGCACCATGTACCAACAAATGCCCTGCTTGTTCCATGTTGTGCCTCATAACACACTGAAATGGTACCGGGAAACGCACACTACATTTGCTACTTAACACATGTATGTGCTATTGAACCTATCATTAAGAGATTTTGTGGTCCCGTTCATAATGTTTTTCCTCAGAGAAGCATTGTCCTGTAATAAACTTCTCACATGCGGGCAATCAATGTGAATTTAAGTGCACACATTTATATCACTCGGCTGCAAAACGGTTGACGGCAATGGTGATGTGTGCCAAATACATTGATGAGCACAACAATAGCTCGATGTTTCTCCCGTAGTTAATGTTTAATGGGTATATAACTATCAAATTATAGTACTTCATTACACAGAGGAAAGCGCGGTGTGAATAATACCGGTAGGTGTCACTTATTATTGTTAATACTATTAAATACAAAGTGAATTACATGTTTTCATGTATAGACTGCAATAACAAAGCAGTCTCATGGTTTAGTACAATGAAAGTTGTAAATCAACCCATACCAAGTTGAGGCTTCCCGTAACAAACACAGACCTTCAAAAGTAAAAGACCTTCAACTAATGTGCTTAAATGCTTAAACGCTGGTACAGTTTAATATAAATTAATTAGTCCAAATAACCTGCCTTCCTCCCAAATCCCCTGACCAATGAAAAAAATCTAAAATTTTAACAAGATAATCTCATTTTCTTTCCATATTCTGGAAAAATAAACAATCGTTTGAATAATAGATTGTTCCACAACATAATTTATTTTATTGTAGTTTAAAAAAAAGTTTTTTTATAAAGTTTGTTCCAGATCAAAAGTTTTGAACAAAACCTTCTACAATTTCTATAGCATAATAAAACCTAGACCGTTAGATATTTACTCGCCAAGTTCATGATGCCATAATAAAATTTATACGATGTTTTAATAAATCATACGATGATATAATAAATCTGGCAACACATCATACGTCACGAAGATAGTTAAACAGAAAAAAATTACTGTAAATAAAAAAAAAACCCGTTTCAAATAATCCTTCCCATTTTGTCGCATAAATGCTTGTTTACTATAAAAAAATCAATAAACTTAAAACAATAGAAAACCAACAACATTCAAAATCAAACACAAGCATTCAACTGCTAACAACAAAGGATATAAACACTTGTGCAGCTGTACGAAGTTTGATGAAAGGCAACATAAACCACAACACTATACATACATGGAAAGCTCATTCAAACCACTCATGAACGTACGCTACAGAATCCAGCGGTTAGAAACGAATCCAAACAAACAACCTCGTACGCTCGTATTCACAGTTTTCTGTTTGTTTGTATTTCTGTTTATGTTGCACTTTCACATCAAACTACGCAGCCTTACAAGAGGGAGTAAATTCGCCTGGAAAATAAAAAACACAGCACACACACACAAACAACAGCACAAAACAGAGCCAAAGGTTCTATAATACATGTTTCCGACCATCTACCCCATCGTACGGTTACATTTTTTTCTCTATTGTTCTATAGCTACTTACATGTTTCATGTTTCGATCCTGCCTGTCTTGCCAGTTTTAATACTGCTGATGTATTTGTTTCATTGCAAACTTCCGTCCGTTGACCTCTGATGGACGGTAGGGTAGTGTATTTTGACTCCTTACAATTTCTACCACTGGATCGATTTTCACATTTTTAAAACATTACACTTCCGTTGTTTACTGGACACTGCACTTATCGTAATACTTGTGAACCAGAATACACACATAATCATTCTATCTTTATCGTAAAAATCACAACAAATTTGCCTTTCTTTCTCCGTTTATTGCATTTTTTTGCTCCTACTACAGGTTAGCTTTAATGCATTTTCTATAACACACTGAGTAACTTCAATTTCATTGCCACATCAATCACTTGAATCACTTACGCAGATGATGTAAGAATTATGGCGCTTTTAAATAATATTCCACTGCACTATATCACTAAAAGAAACAAATTCACGAGAAAATAAAGATGTTATTTACTTTAAAGGAAAAGTTAAAATCGAAGGAGAAGTGTTTCCATATACATCTAATATGTGTGTATCTAATAATGTCAACAAATTTCTGCACATGGTTACTAGATTGGGCCAGCATTAACTTTCAATTTATTTACAGGGTTTTACGGGAAAAATTTGGCACATTCATAATTATTGATCATACATATGTTTCCGTATTAGATAGTAACTGACACAGCACTTCATTTAGATATAGGAAAAGATATAGGAATGGAATATATAAACTCTAAAGCAATTGAAACACATCACATAATATGACTCACAATGAGCTTATAAATCTTCTTGTTTTTTTGTGTTTCAACTAGGACGGCCATGCTAGGACGGTAGGACTTCAAATCCTCTTCTTGACAGAAAATGAATATCAGACAAATCTCCATATTAATTACATATTATATTTTTTTCATTCTGAATTAATATTTTTAATTTATACAACTTAATTTTATTTTCGTTCGACTTACGCAGTTTGTTAATATCAAAAACTTATTTTTCTACATGTGTAAACAAAAATTCTAACAATTTCTATCAATTTACACTAAGCGAGTGTTGCAATATACAATACGAAACAAATCCAGCGCCATAATAAATGATTGATGCAAATTGCAGCAATGCAGGCGCACGATAATTCTTCGTATTAATTACGTTTCCATGAAGGGTAGCAAACTCTAATGTGATCTAAATCTTAAATAAAACGTAGGATTTCAATCAGTGTTATCACTGTACTTTCATTTGAAAAGTATTTAAGTCAATATAAAGGACTAATTCACCATAACCGAAAATGCTCGCAACTAAAGCTAGCGCAAAAAACAACGTCGAAATACCTTTTGGTCATTGTAAACATTAACCTTCAAACCAAGCAAACACCATGATAATCAAATAAATATAAATACAAAATAAATTCCTTGCTTAGTTTCTGTTTATGTTTTCGTTTTCTTCTAATTTTTCTCATCTTATTCACATAAATTATTGATCAAAGCACACTCACACACACACTCACACTGATCGTTAATTTATCACAAACTTTACACAATATAAATTTAAACTTTCTCTACATCATCTTCATTGCTGTTGATGTTCAGAAAACTCCTCCTCCGTCGACAGAGCAATTACAGTAGAAAGTATGCGATCTACTATAATCTGATTCGTGCACAGATGAAATATATAAACAAAGCGCCTTCACGCACATATATGCAGTTTAATGCATCAATCGTGTTGCCTCCACGTGCCTTTTGTTTGACAGAATGCGAATTTCAAACACTTTGCTCCACTAGACATCCAACATCTCACATACACACAAACAACACGATGTGCTGTTCAGCACAAACACAAAGCAGCAAGCAAAATATATGCGTCTGGTTCACCAGTTCACAGATACGTTCGTACATTGGACAATGGCAAGCCCCCGGAGCTCTAGCCTGGGCAAGAAGCGTCCTCCAAATCACTTGCTACACGAATCGCGAAACTTTACAAAAATCGGTACCAAATTCACCAAAACTGAAGTGGGATTTTTGTGAGCAAACTGCTAAATATTTGATAGCAACATTTGTGTTAAGAAATGTGATAAAAACTTTGTGACAATACTTTGAAAATAACACACAACACTAGCAGCAAATTCAGCAAACAGTACCGGTAAGTTCCACTGCCCGCACAGCACAAAGGACATCCGAGCAGCGTCAGACCAAGTTTAGCGTCTGTCCCTGGCGAAGGGGAAAATACACCTGTCTCACGAAAAAGCAACGATCCGACACCGAGGCCTTTGCTATTTCCTTGTTTTATTCTTCTGTTTGGTACTCAGTCCCATGTGGACAAATTGATTTCGGAACTCAATCNGAAATGTGATAAAAACTTTGTGACAATACTTTGAAAATAACACACAACACTAGCAGCAAATTCAGCAAACAGTACCGGTAAGTTCCACTGCCCGCACAGCACAAAGGACATCCGAGCAGCGTCAGACCAAGTTTAGCGTCTGTCCCTGGCGAAGGGGAAAATACACCTGTCTCACGAAAAAGCAACGATCCGACACCGAGGCCTTTGCTATTTCCTTGTTTTATTCTTCTGTTTGGTACTCAGTCCCATGTGGACAAATTGATTTCGGAACTCAATCCCAGTCGGACGTACTCTGTTACGCATTTATATCGACATTCACTTATGCTTCTCATGTTTTGCACCGTGAACCCTATATAAGCATGTCCATTCCGAGTTTTATTATAAGTACTACGAGTAATAATTATTTTTTTACATCAAATAAGCTTTAAAATAATAAAGCAAGTTGCTGAAATTTGGCCTCAAACATGTTCCTTAATAACATGCGCAAACGCGGTGTTGCGTAGCATACCACGAGCGTTCAGAGCTATTTGGTGAGTTTCCGTTAGCCCGGGCACTCACATCGTGAGCTTTCGCTCAATCCTATAAAACTCGCTGCGTACGCAAAACTTTCCGAGCATTTCGACAGGAACTCACTGCACTAACACGCTTTCGTTCGTCGACACCAGTTTAGGTGATACAAAAAGTAATGATAATGAAATAATGTTATAAATATATTGGTCATTCTTCAACTATTTTATAAACTGTAAGTTATGCGATTTTTTGCTGACGTCCTGACCATTGTACATGATGTACACAATTTCATGTGAACACCGCTTTGTACGCAAAATGCATAAAACATGTAAACGCTATTCAAACGCAATCACAACGCACCAGACAGATACGAGGGTACGAACCCTTCATTTCAATTAAACGATTCAAACACTTGCATAGACCAGTACCGGTGTCATCTTATCTTACTTTCAATACGTCAAGAAGTGTTTTCGTTTGCAAACGAGTGAAACCAACGGTTAAAATAACTAAAATACTTCTCTTTACGTAAGTAGCTTTCACAAATCACAGATCCAACGTAATTATTTCATCTCCTGTGCAAAGTTTGTTTGTGAAACGTGTTAAAAGGTAGGAATATGAAGTGTGTTGACAATATGGAATGCTGACCATGAAACTGGTAGTAAAATATAATCTACATCTGTATCAGTTCTATAGAACGATGCAGCAAACCGTGCTTCTATACTAACTGAGTTCTTATCTACTGCAGTCGTTATTTTGTTTGCCCTGTCGGCCGAGCAGCTGTTACAGCACGCTGGCACATCAAGTATTGGTGTTATGTTCTAATCTCAAGCTGTATTTGTAATCACTTACGGATGTTAGATGAAACGTTTGAAAGTTTTTTTTATTGCTGTTAATTGAATGGAATCAAAATTGATCAAACAATGCCATTTGGATTGTAATGTCTCATACATAAAACTAAATGTTTGTATAGTTTTGTGGCATCATATTACGCTGGATTCTGCTGACCTGTGAGATATTACACAAATTAATTTTTTCTTATCTGCCGTTTTATGCTTGCTGCAATTAAGCTTTATTGTTAGTTTTATAAAGATGGCACAAAGTAACTGCATCTGGAAATATTCCCAAAACTCACAATAAATTAAATATTTAACTATTCCGTTTATCATTTTAAGTATAAACAATAAACTCAAGAAGAGAATAAAAACTCAATTTCCCTTAAAATGTGATCATTTTTATCCATTCAACAACTTCAACTCCTACCAAAATTAACCTTGAACCTAATGAATCAACGTATTGTTTATTCTTAAGATTACGCGCATTCTGTCGTTAACACTGCGTAAGTGGTTTGGCAAGTCTTTATTTACAAATGCCAATTAGCAGTATCAGCAATACTGTGAGCAGCTCAAACCTTTATAATCGTAATAATAAACGTTGTGGTGGATTCCAAATTTAATAACATCTCTACTGCGTAGACCACGATAGCTCCTAGATAAAATTCAGTTTATTGTTCAGTTAATGTTACCAGTTAAATAGGTATCATTCAACAATTACGTAACGCTGTTGGAGACAGGGAGGTCACTGGAATGCGCACAGTTTGTTAATTATTTTTAAAAATTATTACGAAAACATTCAAACAAATGCTTTCCTACTGTTTTTTCGAATAGTCAATACCACTACTATATATTATTAGCAACCATATATTACTTACCTAGCATTTTATTATATTTAAAAGATTTCAAAGCCCTGATACAGCATGGATGTTCTTAAGCACAAAAAAAATCTTTTAGAAAAAGGTAGGAGTTGACAAAAATAAGTCTAGTTCTGGCCTTTCGATAGTACCAATACAGTACAGTAAGAGTACACTCCTGGAATCCGTCATAAAGAATATAATCTAGCTTCAATTTGTCAATTATGTTGAGTAATATAGAAGATATGTGTTGGTTTTAGTTTAACGTTTTGTTGTAGATAACAATCCTTCTCAACATTGCTAAAATACGATTAATACAAGAGTTTTGGGAGGAGCTACTCCAATCATTTAAACTACTAATCATCATAACTACTAGTGTAGTTACAAGGTAAAGAAAAAACACTGAATCAAATGTAAAACCGTTATGTTTTCTTAAGATATTGCCTAACAGGACATGAAGATTTTCACAATTTTCTCAAAGAGGATTGGTACAAGTAACTATCGACGATCAATATCGACTGAAGAGGGTTTTGAAACCGATGAGACGAGAAACATTATAATTGACACCAGAATTCAGGTGGTGCTCTTAGAATGTACACTGCAATGTCCTTAACATTTATTACTTTTGTTAAGTTGAAGTGATAGGTATGAATTTAATTATTAATATCTTTTTATTCTTTTATGAAAAGAGTCACCAATTAATTACGTAATTAATAGAATGGTGATACTTCCAGCATAACTTTTTGGCGGGAGAGGGTCATAAAGCCCTATTTCTTGCGTTACGTAAAAGTTGAATCATCCCTTAAATCAAAACCATACATTTGAAATGCCACCTAACATGACATATTATTTTGTGTATTCCACATCTAAAACGAACAGTAAAGTAACTAGATGCTACTACAGTTGTAAACATGTAGATCCTCTTCAGTATTCTTTTTTGCTAAAAATATTGTTTTGTCTATCAGCGTTCAAAAATAGCCGCAAGCTCATCAACCCATTACTAACAATTTAAAAGTTTTTAACCTAAATATTCGGGTGCGTCAACGGCGATGAACAATACAAACCTCCCCAAAAACATCGCAACACATCGCACGGTTTTAGATAGACNCTACTACAGTTGTAAACATGTAGATCCTCTTCAGTATTCATTTTTGCTAAAAATATTGTTTTGTCTATCAGCGTTCAAAAATAGCCGCAAGCTCATCAACCCATTACTAACAATTTAAAAGTTTTTAACCTAAATATTCGGGTGCGTCAACGGCGATGAACAATACAAACCTCCCCAAAAACATCGCAACACATCGCACGGTTTTAGATAGACTGAAGTTAATTGAAAATGGAAAAGCGCTTTCTAAGCGCTTGAATAGCTGCCGGCGCACTCGTGAACGCACCAATGAAATAGAGATTTAACAAAAAAAAAGCACCCTGCTACCCGACTGTCTACGCGATAACGGCAGACTTTTATGCGACTTCACGAAAGAAACGATCGGTTAATGGTTAATAGAAACTTTTCCTCCCACGTCACGGGTGTTAGCCGGCGGTATGTATGGGTATGTTTGTATGTGGGACTATGTCGTTGTTTTGTCTTACTTTTTGTCCGCGGAAGACGTGAGAATATTTCGCAAGAAGTTCAGCTCCATATTGCCACATTATTAGTGCCTTCGCACATTGACGTCAATTGCAATACGCGGTCGTTTGCTTCACATGCCACCTTGTCAATGGTCAGAAACTGACAAACAATAGATGATAACCGAAAAGGAAAACCCCAAACCTTTCAATATAGCGGTATGGAGAGATGACAACCGAAGGATATCATCCCGTTTTCTTGCGCGTTGGAAGCGAAATGGGGCGCCCGTCAGTCTTCATACTTTAGCGCTGGTCGGAATTCGCTACCGCATAACCCTGCCAACGAACTAAAGCCAACGCGACTGAAATTAAATAAAACAATATTATCATCCGCACAAAAATGTCAGCTTTCGGTGCACCTGCGGACAAGCGGGGGCAGTTGTCTCTTCTCCATTATTAAATACCTTTCGTGCAATCCCCCTCGAATGAAGGTGAAAATTTTTGCACATAAATTTCTTCACGTTTTATTTGCTGGCTTAGAACAAAAAATCCACTACGAACTAAGTCTGAACGCGAGATATATTTTTGTACGTGGTGCAACAGAGCAGTTACTTCGCGAACGATCGACCAGCGCAATAGTTCGAAGGAACAAACTAGTAATTCTTAATTCCATTGAAGCTTTACTTAGTGGTGGTGCTGTTTCGTTTTTTTTTTCCAACATCCTTTCATATCTGGAAGGAAATTGTATAAAAAGTACTAAAAATAGTCATACAATTTTATCCACCGCTTTCGATAGAACTTCCCATTTTCTCATGAGCCAAGATACACGAGCCCGGACATTCTTACGGATCCTCTTTTCCGGTCACAACAATGGCTTATCAAATACATAATCTAATATTCTCACAAGCGTCTGGTTATTTTTTTTGGCTACTACATGTTCTTGCGAACATAAATGCTCATTGCATGCACATTGTTAAAAGTTCAATCCGTTACGAATTTACAATTTTATTAAAAATAGTTAAAGTGTATGCATTTGGTTTTTATACATACATGATAACGATAAACAATCTACAAACAAACTAAATAACCATTCGTCTGCATATCAAGCATTCATTATTATGCTTTTTAGATCCTTTTTCCGCTAATTCCTTGTCCTAGCCAGTTAGCAAACAAATCTTTTTTTTAAATAAATTGCTAAACTTCTGGAGTTCACTGCTAAGGCACAAACTGCCAGTTTCCTAACAAACTTTTTTTCAATTAATCATCAGAATACAGCGCAGCTAGTTATTGNGCTTTTTAGATTCTTTTTCCGCTAATTCCTTGTCCTAGCCAGTTAGCAAACAAATCTTTTTTTTAAATAAATTGCTAAACTTCTGGAGTTCACTGCTAAGGCACAAACTGCCAGTTTCCTAACAAACTTTTTTTCAATTAATCATCAGAATACAGCGCAGCTAGTTATTGAAACATGCAATATGCTCTACTTCCCTAACATTTTTGCCCTCGTGTAAGTTGTCGTGTTAAGGTTAAAGGGCAGCTAAAGAAAGTGCAAGGTTAAAACTTGCTTTTCTTTATTTTCACCAAGAGTTTACTGCTTGTCAACCCCTTTGTGTGGTTGGCAAACGACTGCTTCTGCAACAGTTAATAGCCAATATCGGACCATCGTTCTATTTGTCCACCTAACATTTATCTGCAGGCAATGGCATTTCAGAAGCAGGATGTAGAGACATCACCACAGGTAGAGTTCATTGCTGGATTAAATTTTTTAAACTTAAAGCTTATTCTGATTTTATATTATTTATTCAAATGTTTAAAAAAATGAAATATGTGTTGTTCGTTGTAAAACTGTTTTTTACAGAAATTCACCAGTTTAGTATAACCAATAATTAGGTTTCATTAGTCTCAATCTTGGTTTTCCTATAAATCAGTCTGGATAAATATGCTCTAAGTATGGATGCATTTATATCAGATAACTCCACTATTTATAAATAGTTTAACGTGCTCATATGCTCCTCGTCGAGATGATCATTTCCGATGAAATGATTTACTTTTTCCTTTGTCCCTATCGTTATTGAATTCAACACACTCTGGTCTACTCTAGTCTAGTCAATGATCTTGCATACAGTTGCTAGCAACAAGAAATAAAAAATAGAATACCCTGTTCAGTCTCATCTGCATACAGCACTATGTGCGTTATAGTATGCTTGCCAGAATCAACATTGTTCTCCGATAGATGATTGGATTTTTTACCACCGATTGGATTTCTGCAAACACGCCAGGATACTATGGCATGTGGAATGTGGGTTTCAAAGAAGAAAAAAACTAATAGAAGAGAAATATGAAAGCACCCTTGCCAGCGCCATGGGACAAACTTTATTGGATCACAGAAAAAAAGTGATACCACCGGGAGAGGAACATGCGTAATTTCAGTTGCTTTCGGTTCCGCTGCATCGGTGCATAATCGAAGCATATCGGTAAAAGTTTTACTAGAGACACATTTTCTATATCCACGGCACCCAAGCGATTCTGACGATTGATTGACGAGGTTAATTTGAACCGAATTGACGAGGGTTGCAGATAAACTACAGAATTCATAATTGGCGATGATTGTACCATTTACTCATAATGTCTAAAGGCCATGTTGAAAATTATAGCTAACAATATTATAAACAGTCATCTCTTGCAATTTTTATAGTCTTAATCGTCGGAGAATAAGCTTCAATTATTATTTTTACAGGCATAGAACGATTTTATTTTATAGTGAACTAATATATATTAATATCCTTTGCTAATATTTTGAACATCCTCTAATCTTTAGGACAGACAAACCTTTCACCGTACGGAATTTACCCGAAATTTCAAATTGCCACCCAAAAGCCATGCAACGCTTTCAAAATCCAGCTAAGGTCGCCCTTCGGCAGCGTATCAAGCAGAAGCTGCAGACCCTAACACCCGACGAACGTCAGCGACAATCGGGCATCATCATCGACAAGGTAGTAATAGCATTTCGGGGCTCACGTCCGTAAACAAATCAACATATACAATTGCCTAAAATACTTTTTTTTCGCCTTTATTCTACACTTGTGGGGCTGGGCTCAGGTTATGGCGCTTCCGTTCTACGAGCGCTGTCAAAGGATTAGTGTCTATCTCAGTACCGACACCGAAGTCAACACAAGGCCCCTGCTGGAGCGGATGTTTCAACAACGGAAACAGNGGGGCTCACGTCCGTAAACAAATCAACATATACAATTGCCTAAAATACTTTTTTTTCGCCTTTATTCTACACTTGTGGGGCTGGGCTCAGGTTATGGCGCTTCCGTTCTACGAGCGCTGTCAAAGGATTAGTGTCTATCTCAGTACCGACACCGAAGTCAACACAAGGCCCCTGCTGGAGCGGATGTTTCAACAACGGAAACAGGCACGTGTTACGTTTATATGAATTCTTCCAAATATTTCCTGCTCTATGTCGTTTTTCACTTTAGTATGCTATTGCTTTTTTTCGCATCTAAATCCAACTCGGTGGTATTGCAGCCGGAGCCGGTGTTTGTGTTGGCACGAAGGGAGTACGTGGAAGGATATGACCCCCGATCCTGTTAGTAGCTAAGAAGATAACAATAATTTAAAAATTCCCTTGAAAACGGGTTTGCACTAGTGCTTGGGGCATTCTCACGCAGCTGAAATTGAACTTTGACCGTCCTTTTTTCGGGGTGGCAGCAATCATGAACATAAACTGTACCGTACTGTGTGCGCACCATATTCCGTAGCGAAGCGTAAAGCCACAAAAAACGCAACTGAAGCGTACAGAATGGTAAGGAAGTGTCGCATTGAATTATGCTTAACCGCTCTGTTCTGGAAATATTTTGCCATCCCAGTTCCGAATGGCGAAAGGAGCAAACCGAATCCCGGGAGATTTGTTTTTTTTTTTTGTATTCATTTTTTTTTTTTTGCACAGCCAAGCATAAGGAGTCCAATTGCGATTTTCGCTCGCTGGCACCTTGACGTTAAGCTGGCGCGTGAAAGGAATATCGAGTACGATAATTGCACCAGCCGAACCGTGACATTTCTAATGATATTGGAAAACCCGCGCTGTTGCCATCGGTTTCCGCTCGGTACTTCTGGTTGGGGAAAATTCGAGCAACCGACCATGAACAGTTTCAGTTCTCACACCGAAGGTGCCATTGATTTTCCATTCGGAAAATTGTGGTGAATGCGTGTTTTCAAGTGTAGCTCTGGTTTGTTTCATAATTGTTACTTTCAAATGATATTTTCCAGCTTATAAGTTTAATTGAAGCAATCAGATTGATTAAATCAATCCAAATTACATTTAATTGATCAAGTGAGAGCAATTAAGCTATCTACAATCCAGGTCAAAATTAACGCATAATCTTAACCAAAGAGACGTTTTAGCACAAACAATTATGCCCCCCCCCAATTATGCCCCAATGGCTCAAATGCTCCCCTAGAAACAAACAAAATGTCCGTTTCGCATCACGATACCAACCCAGACAATAATTCACGCAAACACACACACATACAAAGAGCGCAGGAAACACTTCCCACGGGATTTCCAAACCAACGCGAAAAACAGGAGCAATTTCGATTACCGGAAATCGATGCGGAATTGCTTTGTTCGATGCTTTATGCGCTAACCTAGCTTCTCATCGTTTCGCACTTTCTTTTATTGCTTGCTTGTCCGCAGGTTTTTGTGCCAACGTACAACAGGAGTGCAATGAAAATGGTTCGAATCAATGATATGGAGGATTACGACCGGCTACCGATGACCACGTGGAATATCAAGCAGCCCGCATTCGACGACGCAACACGCGAGGATGGTCTTTCAACAGGTGGGTATCCTTTTCCGGTCAGGTATCCTTATTTTTTTTGCCGAAACCTAAAAAGGTGAAAGATAGAGCAGTGTGGGTCAGAACATCATAAATTCTATCGGCGAAATGAACAGTCTCGCACACAGCTTGTGAAGCGGTATATACCATTTTAGATCAAATCGTTTGCTTAGGGGCAAAACGGTAAAAATTTCTTTTTCAAATCTGAGTCCTTACTGCATAAATGTCTGATATAAAAAAAGTTGTCAATAATTCAATCCAAAGTAAATCGAATCGAAATTATAAGTCTTACAAAAAAAATCAAAAAGCGTATTGAAATTGCATACTTTTAGGCGAACTTTTTATACCGTTTACTGTTGAAGTTTAGTACAAATTTACCTTTTCTCGTTTTCTTCTCCACCTTTTGCAAACAGGTTTGGATCTAATCATCCTGCCCGGTGTGGCTTTTACCAAAGCAGGTGGGCGCCTCGGTCACGGTGGTGGGTATTATGATCGATTTTTGAAGGAGTACTTTGGCAAACATCCCAACGCACCGCAACACACCACCCATCTGGTGGGGATTGGATTTTGCGAACAAATTGTGTCCGCTGACGGGCTGCCGTCCGACGCGCACGACGTATCGATTGATTGTATTGTAACGGCGGATTGAATAATGTAGCCGTTTTCAGTGGTTTAACGTACGTTTACTTTTACCGTGCCTGTTGCATACTCGACAATTTTAATTAATTATTGCCAGGTTTTACAGGCCTTTTTGTGTTATGATTTTTTTCTGTCCGTTCAAGAAAGATATAAACATTTAAATCACTACAATCTAAACCTGGGTTTACGCTGTTCAGACTTCAAACATCCTTTTACGGGTTTACAATCAATTTTTCGAAAATTTGCAATTTATTTAATTTTCCCCCTTAATTGCCGTACATACCGTGTTTACTGTTGAGCAACACAAACATTAAATAAATCGTTCGGACACCAAATAAGCTTATCGTTGTTTTTAGTTTTATTGCTCATTCCATATTCGTTCATTTTGTCCTGCGCAAGACATTTGCCTATTTACAATACATTTTAAACACATGCGTTACCTTCCCTAACCAGGATAACGCAATATATAACGCTTGCTGGAGTTTCTTTTTGTTTTGCAAAATATACAGCTACCTTGGCTGAGGAAATTTTTCCTTCTTTTTTAGCTAATCCAACGCATAGTTGTTCTAACCCGACATTACTACGTAATGACTAAAATCACAAGATTAAAATCCTTTCCTTTATCGTATCTACTTTTTTCGTTTTGCTTTCGCGTTCTTTTGTCGTCTGATTGTTGTGTTTAATTGTTTGCTTTTTATTGTCGTTTGCTTAAACATACTTCAGCACCATTTCAAACGTCAAGTAAACGTTTATTGAAAAATTGTTATCTGTATCGTGTTTATACATTTTTACATCATTATTACCATCAGCACCTTTTTTGCATGCTTTATTTCAATTTTAAACACCTAGAGCAGTTTTTTTCTCCGTTTTATACCTCTCAGTAGCATCCCTGAAAAATTATGTACAATCAACACTTACTTTAAGGTGGAAATCTATTGTCTGTTATATATTCGATATATATCGATATATTTTTACAAACCAAATTTAATCATGCATACTTTTATCGTATCTATTCATACATTCTTATCGTGCAAAAAACGATTCCAACGCAACAAAACGAAAATTACAATCGATCCACGATGATTAACGGAAACTTTTGCGAGAACACTTCCGGAGTAAAGTTTAACGTTACCATGCTTCATCACATTAAAAATGCTCCCAAAGTTACTGAAATCCTTCGGTTATCGGTTTGTTTTGTTTGTTTCTTGTTTCCTATTTCCTGTCCGTGTGTTAAACATCCTGTTGACACTGACTACGAGCAGCATGATTTTCGATTGTTGAAAAGGATAATTCGTACCGTCTTTTTTCTCATTTTGCTGCGTCCTTCTTGTTCTCAGCAGCTTCACAAATATCCTTTGTAAGGTTACCACTTCTATCTTTATTTTCTCTTTCATTTATCCCTCACTCTGGTTTTAATTATTTTAAACACACTTTCCGTATCTCAGCGATTTGCGACCATCTTTGCCAACCCGAAAACTCGAGTGCTAAGTTAACCTACCCTCAAATAGCTCGTTCGAGAACAGGAGCGTCTTCCCTTGGCGGGGAAAGAAACATAAAAAAGGAAAGTTTTTCACAGCACATAAAACTTCCTGCTCTGTTTCCATTCGGTTGAACAGGTCGAGCATCCTTTGCAGAATTGTGCCACAAAAGAATTAAAAAAGTCATCACTTCCACGAATTGTCGACGTGAAAATCTCACCAACAACAACACAATCCGCGGCGGAAGTTGCAAAGAAATGGAAAAGTACACAGCCCAGCATTCATCGGAAAGGAATGATACCATTTTGTATCGGTCCACGGCGGTAGTGAATTCAATTTTCTCTCCTGCTTCTATTTGGCTTTTTTCCGAGTGAGTGCTACGGAAAAAGGGAAACGGAATACGGAATTGCGGGTTTCGTAGAATTCATCACCACCGAAGGAGACGCCTGGTAGTGCACGGATGGTTACTAACGGAAAGGATCAATCCTAACCGTCGAACATGGGAAAATAGAGTACGCTGAAGCGTCTTCCTTGCACTAACGGTTCATTCTAAATAGTAAAGTACAATCAGATTTGTGCTTTATCGCCCACTTCCTACACGCTGTTTCACGGTTTACGACACAGCGAAACTTTCGCGTGCAGTACAGGCAAGCAAATTAAATTCCTTAGGGAAATTATTATCTAGCCGGAAGTGAAAAAAATGAATGCAATTTGTACAGCCAATCCAACGAGCTAGAGAAAACGTTTGTTCAAGACAACAACGCAAAGAAAACTTGTTGTTTCCTACACAAATGAAATCAACCACAACGAACAACGAAGGTGACCGAGAATGCTCGGGATGTTTCTCTTTCGGAGCTCTTTCTTTCTCGGTATAATCTATGCCCGGTAGAATTGCAAATCGTAATCCGTACCACTGGAGCGTACAAACGTTCTGGATTTGCAGGAAAACTAAGCGATTGCATTCCTGTCTCCTGGCGACTTGATCGACGCCAGAGAAGTTTTGTCGTCGTTTGCTTTATCAACTAGCCTAACCGTAAACGAGCGGCACCCAATCATTCCGTTCCTGAATGTCAGATAGCAATCGCAACGAGCAAAAAAAAAAGAACAGCTGAAAACTAAAAGTTTATAATTGTCTCAACAGCCTGACAACGGTTTCGTCGAAAGCCAATCATCGGTGTACGAAAGAATAATCTCTCTTTCTTTTTCGTACCACGATAGGCACGAAACATTATTCATAAGAAATTGAAAATCGTTCGTTTTATAAAACGAGGAAAAACATCATGTTTAAATCCCAGAATAAAAAGTCGACCAATCGAATCGACATTTGCCCAACCTTGTGAAGCGACTATTATATATGCGCCTAAATGGCTGCAATATGATGAATTATTTGCACGTCAACCAGCTAAGCGCTTAGCGAAGCACTCTACACACAGTATGCCTTGTGTTAGCATTTTCTCCTCCCTTGTTTTCTAAAACAAATGTGATAAAAATTATTCAAATTTTACATTGTACATTGATCTGCCCAGTGGAAACAAAATGACAAACTCAATCTTCTCGTTCGATGACACGAAACAATTCCGTTACCGAGGCGCCTTGGTAAAAGTGAAATCTAATCGAAAACGAACATACGCAACATGATGGAAAGAAGAGAACAAACGAAATGCCCACATGCAGCTTTACAATATACCCTGCCAAACGCAAGAACCCAATTTCCTGTGTTACCATCATTGGAATGAAACGCTTGGTACGCAAGGATATAACGCAAAAAATTAATTCACTTTCAAAACATCGATCAACATCAAAACTAAATTATCATTATTTTCAACTCATAACCTTATCTTCCCGCCATCGCCACCGAGAGAGAACGAGAAATCTGGGAACAACGAAACAAAAACAACACGGCGATCGGAAAGGGAGAAAGAGGATACACAGTCAAATTGATCGCCGTATTTTGATGACGTCGGGTTCCGGCGGTTGTTCTTGAGATTGACATAGCAGGATTAAACATTTTGCCTCACAGATAATTCAAAACGAACAAAAAACACTAAATCAATTCTCTCGATAGCGTGCGGAAGTACAAAACAAGGATACAATGTTTAACACAAAAGGAGAGTCATTGGCTAATGCGTTACACTACAGCTAGAGCTTTCGACAAACGTTAAAATTTAAGAGAAAAAAATCATTTAAAAATCAGCAAAAATCAACAAAGGTGCTTCTTAGGTTTCTTTTACGCTCGGGTTCAAAGCTCATCGGTAAACAAACCGCCAATGATCCACCCGGGATTGGATGACGACTCGAGCAGCAATACTTGGCAGTTCACTTGCACTATATCATGCTTCCAAACATACGTTTTCCCCGGGTCAGTATCAAACTGACCACCATCACGGAGAGCAGGAAGAAGACGACACTCAGGAAGTAGAAAAACCAGCGGCACCGACTTCGGAACTGTTTTTCCTTCTTCATCTTTAGTCGCAGCTGCTCGGCTCGCGGGACATCCAGCGTGAAGTCGGATTCAGGGCGGGTTGAGGGCTGCAAAAGAGAAACGAAAGATGAACAATTATTATAGCGCATTTTACCACGAATTAATAATAAATATGATCTGATATTGTTAATATCATTATCTTTAAAAAGCGCTGTTTTATGAAAAATTTATATTGCTTCGTCAGCGGCATTGTTCTTACAGGATTTTGGATCGCAACTGCATCAAAGACCCTTACTTACAAGCAATAGACTTAGCCTCCAAACATAAAGCGTAACTATTTGCTATCAATGTTTAATATCTAATAATAAAACAGTTGGCATAATAAAAAATATAAACTATTTTTATTTAACAAAAAGAGATCCAACAAAACTCATACAGTCTCTAAATCCTTTCGACCGATTTTGAAGATCAATATATAAGATTTTTTTTTCCTTTCTTCCAATTTTTCCTTGGGAAAATCAATATTTTTCCAGCAAATCCGATCTCCTCCAACTTTGACATGTTAGACCATTTTCAGTACCGGATGTCAGTGAAGCACCAGAGGTGGCCCGATGGTATATGTGTTAAATGGTGCCAGTTCCACACGACAGGATCGGGTATCAAATCCCATTCGGACCGTGCCCCCGTAACAAGAACTATCATGCTATGTGGTACAACAAGTCTGGTAAGCCAGAAATGGCCGTTAAATTAAGGCCGTTTAACGAGGTCGTTAAATTAAGAAGAAGAAGAAGGACAATATTGTCATAAAAAGAATAATAAAAATTTCTTATTAGACGAATTATTATACGCAATATGATACATACGAAAAAAATTCTTCTTAAGTCTCTATTTTAACATTGAAATATGTTGTTTGTTGTTTTCTTTATTTTCTATAATAATTGTAAATTGTACAATCCTTACTGTTTCGAAATTTTTATAATTGGAAGAAAAAAATCATACAAATGTGCAAACTCAAACAAAAGACATTTTCTAAATAAAAATGTAAGAATTAAAACAGATTATAGGCAATAAATACTGAGATAACGACGTCCACCATATCTCTACTGCCATTTATGAAAGATGACCCAATAAATATTAAACAAATAGACCATTTAGTGAGGAAAACAAGATTATTAACAGCAAACCATAACCGCTACCGGTTTTGCTTGGGCATTATCTTGCGCTTAAAAAAGCAAGTCTCGATTGGGTTTTCCTACGTGCATTCGACATCGCTGTGCTTTTTACTCACTTCTTTCCCTTCCCTTCATATGTTTTCTCCGCTTTTCCGTATCTTCGGCAGTTGATTGAGTTTTCCCTTCAGCAAACGATTCCCATTTTACACTGTGTACACGCTTATGTGTTTGCCTTTTCATCTGCTTTTTTTCTATCGCTACAAAGCATCACCCGGCTCCGGTGTGCGTGTGTCTGCTGAGATAATGGATTGCCAATGGAAGGAAGAAACACAAAACTCATTCAGGCAGCAAATTTGAAGCTTCCCTTTTTGCAAACGATCCGACCGGTGCGACGATTCCGGCTCATCCTACGCGTTGCGCTTGCTTGTCGATAATTTAATCACCTGGCCAGATTCCTTCCATCATCTGCTTCGCGGTTTGATGCCTGGCCACCCAGGACACCGAGCGCCTGAGACACAGCATGATAAATTCAATACATAATTTAATTAAACATTCCGTAATCGACATTGAAAATCAAGCGCAATGCAATCACTTGGACGCGAGCAGCGATCGATTTGCCGTCGTCGCATCTCAACAATCGGAACGGTCGAAAGATGATGCTCATCCAAACCGAGCTTATAAATCGTGAAGTAGGTAGGATACTGGGCCGAAGGGTGATTTGTAACATGGTTTGTGATTTGTGTCGTTTTCCGAAAGTAATTAAAATGTAAGGTTTCACTTTTCAACAGCTGCTTCTATAGCGGGTGAAAACCTATTTAATTTTTGGTACAATTTTCCTTTGTGTTGGGGAACGCTTTTCTATTAACTGAATTATGTTAAAACAATGCCTTTTATTTATCTACTTTTTGGATAATAAATTAACAAACTTTTTGTTATTATTGATTTATGTAAAATGATTTATTAAATTTTATGTAAAAGGGCCTATCAAACCATTCTAAAACATGCGTACGAGCTATCGGAGAACTATCGCCTAGCAGATATAACTGGTATTGTCATTCTGCTCGATGGAGTTGTTCATATTCCACAACGGAAGAATCCACGCATTTCTTTCTCGCAGTAAATCGTTTCGATGCTTTCAAATTTGCATTTTCCAGTGAAACCAACGTAACAGCCCTTGTCAAATGCTAAACCAGTAATACAGAACTATCACTGTGGCGTGTTCCATAGCGTGGGATTTGTGTGACAGACAAACAATAAAAAAAGGCATGTAGCATCGTTATGCACCAAATATCCTTACCATTTCGAAACACACTAAACGAGCTAGCTAGTCCCTGTCAAAAAAGAACTACAGTGAAAGAGTTTAGCTTCTCAAAACGGTTCATAACTGGGCAAGGAAAAAAAGGTTGATGCAAAAACACAATTCCGTGCAATTGTAAAATGCACTCATGTGCAGTTATAAGCGACAGCAAGGCTTCATTCGCAGCAGCAGTGCAATAAATCAACGGAACACTCCACGAAACAGATACAGCTGAGTAGACCGCTTGGTGCGATTCATTGAGTATCTTTTTCCCACCATTGAACTCACTTCCTTGGAAACGATCCGTTGGGAAATGCGGTTAGTGTATTGCATCGTTTATTGATTTGAACATTTCGGAAACATATTTTCGTGGAACCATGCGTATGACGTTAATTTTAATATTGCCAGTATAAAACCCAGAAGTTGTAAATTGACTGGTAAATTGTTGAATCGAAATCATAATTATTGTGTGTCGTTTGATCGTTGCTTATTTAATGAAATTTTTTCCAAATTATAAATAACAGCTAAGTTTACTTTTTTTATTCAGATAGAGCGTCCTGGCCGTATTGATACAGCTTAGTTTACTAATATACAATAAAATAAAATTGAAATCAAAACATTGCAAGTAATAAAACATTGCTGTTTTTAATCAAAACCACACCTTAAAATTCTAAAACTGTCTCATGTAATATTGTGACACTTGACAAAGCTCCAACTACGCAGATTAATTACTCAATCTACTCTCAGTGATACAAAGCAGTCGTTAACCAATCGACCCCAAACGTCAATCGCACCAAAATACCATTATCAGGTTGCGAAATTTGCAATTGCGATCGAACGCATCGTTGCGGCGAACATTCGCGCACATCAAAAGTAAATCGAGCACCGTATCAATTGAGCAATTGCAGCTCCTAAGCCATGTAGGAATGTAGAACCGATTAATCGCGACGGGAATTCCACCTGAACACATTAATAGCTACAGCAAAAAAAACCAACGTACTGACCAACGTTGAATTGAACGAATTGCGCGGAATTGCTCAAAAATTCCACCTGCAGCTGCTGCATCTTTCACACGAAAGGTATGAGCTCGAGACGCAACACCGGCTTCGTCCCATTTTAGGTCCCAAAGCGCGTCTCACTGGAACACGTTGGCGCGTTTTGGTTCGATGGCTCAGTGCCTACACCCGTCCGGTGCGCCCAACCCTGGCTGGCGCGTGTGGTCACACCAAAGCGAAGATGGCATTTGCCCGTCAGTACAGCCCAAAACGAGCTGGCCCCATCGTTTGCGATGACCTTCCGATCGTACCGCTCGACCGCAGGCCGGGTCGTTGGTGTGATCGTTCGTACAGTCGCAGACCTCATCAATTAAACGGCTCTTCCTCGGGCACAACGATCGGTCGTCGTGCCGTCGTAATTCAAGCGGGAGGATACAAATTCAACGCTTCATACGATTGCCCAATCGAAGCGGAAACTTGCTTTAGGATGAAAAGAAGAGGTTTATGTCACAATCGGTTGGTTTGCTGTCGTATCGATGGTGAATGGGGCGTGAAACATATGCGGCTACGGGTAATGTTGAAGCAAAGGTCCATCAACCGCACTGTATTTATCCCTTGCTCAGTGTATAGATTATTGATAGAAAATGATTATATTAATTGTTAATTCATTTTGTTACAAATGGTTAAGTTTAGAAGAAAACTTCCTTGCATGAGAAATAATGACATTAAAAAGAGCAATTAAAAACATTCAAAATTCCAATTGCTAGTAAATTTGGAGCAAAAATTGTTCCAAACTTATTTGTGCATATTTGAATGCATATTTACTAAAATATGGAAACGTTAAGCATTTATTAATTTTTGTTTAATTCGTAATTGGATTGGCACAAGCTAATATTTAATTGGGGTGCTTTAGATACAATATGTATTGCTTTGACTAGTTTTATTCCTATTCTTAAAGCGTAAAAAATGCATTTTATTGCAACAGCCATAGCCATTTTTTGCCTATTATTCTCACTCGAAAAACGATTTATTAAATCTTAATCATAGGGTAAGCAACCCAATTATGGCACCAATTATGGCAATATTTTGCTTTATATTTTATTTTATACGCTATATGGCGACCCTAAGAAAACGGAAACATTTTGTTTATTATAAATATTGTTTAACATTTGTGGATCAATCTAAGCTCTAAGCCGAATACTTTCATGTGCAAAATAAACCACTTTTAAAATATGCCGCCAAAATGACTGACGAATCAAATAGTTTTGCTAAGAGCAATACAGTTGCACATAAGCGATTTTCAAGCGTATAGTTACCATTTTACTTAATAAACAACACCAATTAATATGTTTTAAACCACTTTGTACTAATGTTTACCAATTTTGCAAGGAAAAACACAATTTTATCATACAGCCATAATTCGTACAACTGAAGCTAGGTGATCCAATTATGGCAGTAGCTAATTTTGCATCGTAGTACAAAATTTGTTTTGCAAACGAACACTAGTTTTTTATAACCACTTAATAGGAACACTTATGGCGAAAAGCTTGGAACAGTATAGGAATTGGAACATTTTGGAGCAATTATTAATTTGGATTTCAAACAACCTTGAAATAAAAATTTAACTCCTTTTCGTCAGACTTCTTGCCTCTAAAAAACTTGTACCGTCACATATGATTTTAAAAGTTAATCGTGAAGAGTCAAGCCTTTTACCCTAATTATGACGATGGATGATGAGAGTAGAAGTTTCTAAACAAACCGCTTGTGCTGTAAAATTTGTACATTGCGTCCAATACATTTCCTGCTTATTTTATTCCTTATCTCATTCAAACTTGTTTGATTTTTTCTATCTAAATACAGAAAGCAATATATTCTACTCCAATTTCGTCCCCATTTCCAAACTAAAAATAGTACTAACTGACGACTTCTTACAACCCTCACCGTCCGCTTGTGAGCAAAACCTAACACTTAAGTGATATAATACTCGTACGTGACGCTACACAACAATCATGATGACGATGATGATGTAAAAACCATTAGCCCAACAGTAATCTTAAACTTATGGCCGTATCCCTCGATCTTCACTACTACGATCTGACCATAAAAAATGTCAAACTCAAAACTTTACAAATCGCTAACAATCGCTGCAAAGCCGCGACAAAGCACAGTGGAAACCATTTCTCGGCAAATCATAAAGTTCGCAACTTATGCTCTCCGTGTCTTCCAGATTACCCCGAGTGGCCAAACACCACGTTCACGTTGAACCATTCCGACTATCGTCGCCAGCACCGTCAATGTTTTATCATTTTTCATATCAAAGCTTCTCGAACTCGAACACCATTACGGCTTTGGGCGACATTTTAACGGTGTTGCAGGGGTGGTTTTTATAGGTTCTCTCCTCTAATACCCATCTTTCCGACGTCCAGCATCTCGGTAAGCTTCTTTCCGGAAGATTGTCCTTTATACCTCCCAATACCCCTATACGATCGTTCCATATAGTACAGGATTCCTCCAGCAGAGCAGCTTTGGCAGCAATGCAGCACGAGTTTGAGAATTTACCCATACCTACAGCAAACCGTTGAAAGTACGGCAGGCAGCGTGGTTATGACTTATCGTCCCAAAATCGCAATTTACGACACGTAGTTTGATTCAATATTTCGATGAGCTCGATGGTTTCGCTTCCCGCTGCCAACGGCTAACGATGCATCACCAGCAAGCATTATGATTATTATGATTATGGAGGATTTGTCGAAATGCCCTTTTCCCAGCGTAACTTATACCTCATCACCATTTTGACAGTTTTTGACGCAACGAGGCATCATGCCACACCACCCTCACCAAATGCATTGCTTGATATGTCTTTATTCTGACCCAATCGAACAACAAAACCAGATGCATCCATTTGGCACCCCATTTCCCGCGGGCTGTATTTTATGGTACATTATGGATGCATTTATGATGCCGCCTTGTGGAGCAATCAGACTCGAGAGGTCAATCGCAGTCTTCTCGATGGCAATGTCCACATAAATATTTTTTTTCCTTCTACTATTTCACTTTACATGTCCAAGAAGACGCCCTGTTTGACTTACACTTCAAACGAACGTTACTCAACGCAACAATACTGCTGCCTTCGTGCGGCCCCGGCACTCACGAGACAGCCACGATTTTGCCTAATTCGATTGTAATAATCGTTATGTGAACCAGTGTAGCATAATCATCGATCGCGAGCCTGGCTGGTTCGAAAACAGCTCTATCATCGACACATCGCGGCTTGTCGTGACTAAATTAGCGCTTTTTGTACCTGTACGGACACTCTCAATGGAATTGAGCACAGGTCGAGTGGTCCGCAAAGCATGGACGAGCTTTAGAAGATCATTAATAAATTGCATAAAATTTTCAGTCAAGGGGTACGTATTCGTTTAACGAATTATTATTTAAAGAAATTTGATAACATAATTAATATAACTAAAATTAATAACTTATCAAAAGGACACGAGGTAATAAAAGAGAGGTTCCACTCGGCAAGTGAATCCATGCTAAACCAGTTTATACTAGAATTGTACCATATACCCCATATCAAGCCAATAATGCTACATAAAGGGTGAATTTATTCACCTCTCTCATGAGGGTCGGCTAAAGCTGAAAAGCTTTTACCGTGATTAATTTTCGCTACCCATAACGTACCACCTTCTAGAACTTATTCAACCACCCATAAATCAAGCGCTTATCGATCAGCACTGCTACTACACGCATGATCAACAATCAACACTTATCTATCATTCATTTTTTTTGTACTTCTCGCTCTCGCTAACTTTACGGTGATGAGTACCGTACCGTCGAATGGGTGAGATAAAATAAACACATAAAAACAGCATATACTCGGGGGTTCGCAATGTTTGCAGTTATCTAACGCCGCGGTACAAAGCTAAGCCGTCCCTGCCACTATGGTGGATGATTAAGAGCATGGTTGCTAAACACGCTATTTGCTGCAAACTACTACCATCGTATGTTAAACAACAGAACAACGAAACAACAACTGCCACAACTGCCAGTGGCAAAAAAAAACATTATCGAACATAATGTTCGATGTTGGTTGCCACCGATTTGAATTTAACGCCTGATGGAATAAAGCATGAAACATGCATTCAGGTTGTTTTATCTAATTTATTAGAAGGTTTTGTTTTCAAATCTGTATCCCTGTTTTTGGTCAGCTGTACTTTGTTATTTTCAAAAAATCATATGAAATATTTATGTCATATAATTAGTCATTTCTTTCTACAATTTTTTCCCCATTTTTCTTTACTTTTACATTTCTTTAGTTATTGCTTAAACACGAAAAAATGTACCTTGTATACAGGGGACTAAGCACTGAACTAAATTTATTAGTACTTCTTGCTCCAAAACTCAGTTTTCCTCTCGCAAGTGTAATCGTATCGCAGAGCGTAATTTAGATAAAAAGGAAGAAAGAAAACGAATTACACCTCCAGAAAAATGTCAACAGCATGGCAAAAAAAACCCAAATCAAATAACCATATTCCAAGCAAAAATTGAAATCACGATTTCGTCTTACATTTATTTTAACCATTCCCACGACATCAGCACGCAGCCACTAACCGGTATGGAACCGAATTGCTTTTGGCGCATGCCTAAGAATTAAGATTCCTACCACACCTCCCGACCGTATGATTCAATCGGAGAAAATATGGAATGGAAATGATTTCGTGTTTATTATAGTAATTAACTAACCTGCTAAAATGTGTGGGAAGGTCAATGTACGAACGCAACGGCAACAGGTACTATTTCGTGAATGTCACCCCCTATAGTAAATCAACGTTTTTTTAACACGTTTGTGGACCCACCGAGTCTAAGCGTGCCTTTAGGTGATTCACCTTTCTTTTTCGGCTAAACGAAAAACTTGTCCAAAATCGTTTATTCTCCAATTTTCGCACCAAAAATTCGCATAAGTTGTTTCCCTACAGCTCGATGTGGATGGAAGCAACAATTTGGCCACCAGCAACTAATCAGTGCACGTTCGCCCTTTCCGCGTTTTGCATCCACATCGACACCGGATGTCCATCTACCCAGAAACCCAATGGCACACTTACACGCCCTAACCGATCGATGATCGACCGGTGTTTTGGTTCGATTCCTCGCAGTTATGCTTTCTTCTGCTTTATTTTGAGCCCAAGATCAAACACATTCGAAGATTCCCATAGTGGTTTCATGTATCGCTGTTTTTTTTCTTCCCTTCGTACTCAATCACCGTTGCTCTTTCTCTGTGTCTTCGAGATGAACACCGAATCTTCATCGCGCTGCTTCCCCAGCCCAAAAGACGCACCCGTGCAACGTTTACCCTCTTCATTAGCCCGTCTCTGGTAGGGGTAAGCACGATGATGCTGCAATTACATAAACTTCCGATTGAATAATATTTGCCTCGACCATCGGCAGACGATCGTCTGGCGCAACCGTATTTGCCACACGAGCACAGGGCACACTCAAACGTACGGGGTGAAGCTGCACGCCTGCTTGTTGGCGTGTTTCATGACCGTTTAGTAGCAATTTGAACAATTCTTTCCCACCTTTTTGCGACTACACCGCTTGACACATGCCGATGCCCATTGTAGTTTGCAACCATAATGAACGGTGACGGATGGGATTTCGTTGATGTACTGCTACCACACTGCGGGATGGGAAAAGTTGCAGACTTTTTAAGGCAATCGATTTAACGTGGGCACCGTGACATGGTGAATTTTGCAAAAGTTGTCACAGTTTTTTTTCAGCTTTCGCCTACTTTTTCATGCTCCAGGAACTGGGCTAACGACTACCGATTTTGGATGACATGTGATTCGTTACTGATGACGAGTATTAATTGAAACAAAACTAAAATGGTAGCATGATAAGCCTAATATATTTACCGAATGGAATGAAACAAACATTAAGAGAAACAATAATAAAGCACACAAGAAAATAGGCAATAAGGAGAGGAAAACTCAAAAACTGCGGAAAAGTTGTTTTTTTAATGGACATCATTAACAGAATTTTTATGACAAAGTGCAAACAGTCAAACGTGTGTAAAACATTAAATAATCTAAATCATGAATTGAGCCTGCAAAAAATCGATGTTTGGCAGTAATAATACACAGCGAAATGGAAATAATTTTCAAAAATGCTTTTCCTATTGAAACTTCAAGTCTACTTTAAGTTTATATGTACGTTTCTGTACGTTTTCGCAAATCATTCAATTTACATTTTGAGGTGTAAGGTCGTTATTTGTTGCTATTATTGAATTCATTCCATTCTTACCAGATATACCTGAAACCTTAAGCTTCTATAAAAGTCTATAAAAATAATCATTTTTCAAGAATGCTGACTTTATATCTGCTTAGGTATGTAAACTCAAATTCAAGCTACAAATTGGAAAATATTGAAACATTTAATATTTCGTTCGATCTAATTGTATATTTCGCTTAAGCTTCATAAATTATACACAAATTTCAACAAAATTTATAAAGAAGCTCCTTATTTTCATTTTGGTTTTAAACAGTGACGGTCTCTTAGTTATATTGAAAGCTTTTGAAAATTTGCACAATAAAATAAAACATTGAAACTTTAAAGATTTAAAACTGATGAGAAAAAACTTCAAAACTTGTATAATTTATGGTCAACAGTTATTCTCCTCTTTAATTAAGAACATCAAAGTATATGTATTTCATGCAACCGAATCGATATAACTACCTACATGCTCCATCGAAAAGGCTCGTTCACATGAGCTTCCTCTTGTGCTTTGGTCTACCACCGTTTCGGGTGACATTTTGGTTCCACCCGTTGTCGTGGTAGGCATATCCGAGTGGCATTAAAATAAATTGTGTCATGAAATCGATGTGCCTTCTCGATTGGCAAAGCGAACTGTGCGAAAAACCTCCGCGTACCACGAGAAGGCAGATAAAGCGAAAAAGAAAGCAACATCACCAAATTGCCGAATCGATTCCAATGGACCCGCTGTGCCCCGCATCTTGCGCATAACACGCTCAACGATCCGTTCACAATGGCTCATTTAGTGGATGGCATCGATAGGGCTCGATGCTGTGGCGACCACAGGGAACGACCAATTCCGCGACTACCTAGCGATGCTGCTGCTTCAAGGAACATCTAGCACGAACGGGATGAAGCAGTACGCCGCAAAACCGAAGCTACCGACGTTTGGATTGTGTTTTGATCGTGGCTGGCCAAAAAATCGGACCAACCGAGCAGAGTTGTTAAGCGTTCGGTCGGAATAATTTACTTCTCGTGTGCCGGTGTAATTCAGGAAGCTCATTTTCCATTAGTGTCACCGTGAAAGTGTTACAGTTTGGCTCGGAAGAAACGATCGCACATGAAGCCATCTGATTGCATGACACCGTTCCATCACATTGGTGACCGTGTTTTGTCTGTATCTGGTCTGTCGGACTGTAAAGCACCTGACAATTAATTCAAATTAATTTTACACAACACCGGCACAGTTTGTTTGGCCAAATCATTCGGTCGGATCAAGGTCTCTTTCTCATTTGCTGCTGAAAGTCAAGGCGAACATTGACACATTTTCATGAGCCATACAAAACGAACATCCTTTAAGATAATTAAGTGTAAAAATATTATGACGAATAATTTATATCAATCAAAACAACCAAAACCTGGAACATTTAATAGAGGAAACAATTATCACAAACTTACATTGATTGATTCATCACCACCGAAACGGATCGAACGATCGACCATGTTACGATTGCTTCCGTCAACAGAGTCACCAGATTCATTTTGAATCACAGTCCCTTCGGTGGCGCCATATGCTACACTATTAATCAACGCCCAACCCGAGTGCGGCGGCATAATTGCCTTTTTTCCATGCCACATTGAGTTTCTCAGTCAGTTCGATTGAGCTGTAGGTAAGTTCTAAGCCACGTCACTTGATTTGCATTTATCAACTTGATTGATGGTAGCTGATCCATGGCGATGATTTTGTTTCGTGCGAAATGCTTGATAGTAAAATGTGTTAATAAAATCAATTTAAATTACCACTTTAATAACTCCAAACAGGAACCAGCGTATCAGCATATCATACGGAAACGTTTGCGATCGAATGGCTGTCGTATTTTTCATCGCTAATGAAATTCCTCCCCCGAATCTTTTGCCATTCTCATTTGGAAGCTTTATCAAATTTCGCTGTCATCGAGATACTTAACAAACAGATTCAACGCATGAAATTTAAATGAATTTTTGAAAGTGTTGATGATATGCTACATTGTGAAATTTATTTTCCTCATGCGCATCATGCCTCACGCACGACAACAAGTTTCGATTATGTGTTCGAGCCATCATTTAAATTCCACCCTAATAGAGGGCCGTCTTTGAGCGTTTTACCTTTTTTCAACCGTTTTAAATATTTATTGATAATTCTCAATGTATTTCGTTTCGATGAGCCACCGTTCGTTGAACTGTTGTTGACATCGAGAGGTGTGAAGAAGGACCGTGAAAATGTTCGTGATCATCGATCACGGTATCGATAATGGGATATATAGAAGTTGATGAAATGATCCTTGATTGGCAATGCTTGTCGGTGAGATGAAATACGATCCCTTGCTTCAGGCACTTGTTCATTCTACGCCACAAGCAATTACTAGTGCTTTATTTTAACCAAAAATGTTTTTTTTTATTAATATGCTAATTTCGCTTATAAATTATGTCTAATTTATACCGCTTCTATCTACTTCAAAACTGATTTGCTTAGCAAATGAGATTTACTTTTTTTGTCTGTTCAAGTCGAAGCTGCACCGATGCATCTAGCCATTTATTTCACCTGCATCGATCGCTAACGAGGCGAAAACAAACAACCGTACCGTGCGCAACCAATTCCCCCTTTTTGCTCCGAGAGGGTTTGCGACAGGGTTGACCATGCCGTGGATGGACGACGCTGGTCCCAGCAGCAACAAAACGCACTCAAAACACGGTCAAGGCAAACCGACGACGAAGCGCGGACGTCGTTACCGAGGGCCGTGCGCATCTTCGCCGGAGAAGATGCACATCCTTTCGGGAGTCACCGTGCAGCCTTGTAACTTTTTTGCCGACTGATAAGACACCAAGCGCAAAACCTGTTCGAGTGGTACATGCTCGCACCCATGCACACACACTCATATTCGGAGGCTGCCGGCATTTTGGAGGCTTCGCCACATGTTCTCGTACGATCCGGTACCTTCCAGTGTGTGTTTGTCTTACATGACGTGACAGACAGAAAGCGTCAAAGGTCAATGTGGATTTTCTATGACCTCCGGTCTGCGAAATGTTGCTCCAACGTGATGAGCAGCAAATTTAATATGTTTGATTTTTTTTGTTTTGATTTTTCATTTATTTTATGTCTTCCCATTACTACAAGCATTGTGGACTTTTAATAAGTATTTATCTTTTTGTTATTGTTTCTTATATGATAAATATTTTTGCTGTTAAAAGAAGTACTTCTTTATTATATTTCATACATTATCAATTGGCTATATAAATTAATTTAAATGCATTTTTTTGCATTCCCATTCTTAGGACATTAGAAGAATCATATCATTGCACTAAACTGCAACAAGTGCTGTTTTAACGTCAGCTCTAGACTGCAATGAATGCCTCTTTGCTTAGTATTGACTCCATTACATGCAGCACACCCTCCCGGTGCCTACCAGTGTTTACGTCTTCAAACAATTACTCTCTACTTAGTTGTACTCTTGTTTGTCCAACAGACAACTCTTCGCACCATAGCACCAGCAGCTCATCAATATTCAAGGCTTCTGCTCACGATCGCCAGAACACCATTTAGCACCCACATAGGTGGAGGGTGGAGGTTGTTACCGGTTGCACTAGAACTGCTCCATCGCTCCAACGCGCGATGCATCGTTCGCACGAAACGTACGGAATACTAATTTGTGCCAAGTGTTACTGGAAGCGTGAAGCATCCCCCACGGCGACGGACATAATTGACGAGCATTGGTGAATAAATCAATCCGGTACGCTCGG
>CM028127.1:40363335-40404236 GCA_016254315.1 Anopheles parensis
AAAAAAACTCTTTTTTGGTTGCATAATAACAATGCTGTTTAAATAACCTTTCAAAATAATGTATTAAAAAGTCCCACCAGATGTACTAGAATATCGTAACTATAAAGCAACATTGGTCTATATGACCCAATCGTGAATTGTGAACACCAAAAATGAAACAAAAATTTGATATAATAAAAGCGAGTGTCACTAAATAAGAAGAAAATATACTCTTCCTCCAATTCTTCATAATCTAAAAGCCTTATAATGATGTTTCAGACAGTATTTTATCGAAATAAAAAGAACAGTTTAATTTTTTTTATTCCTAACTATTTTCTTTTTTTTATTCTCACTAGCTTATCACAATTATACTAAGATCCGTTAAGGTACTAGAACAACCTTTACTTTTCGACCTCATAGAGTCAATAATTCCCAATTTAAAAATTTATTATCGCCCCTTGATGTGTACTAAAACTACTGAACAGTGTATAAGATTGCCCATTTTTTCAATTGTTTACTGTAACTTTATTTATGTAGCAATTTGTGACCTAAAATTTCCCTTTTCGCATTATTTTCACAGTTTTTGCATCATGAAACACCAGTCTCAAATTGTATCTTATTTCGCGTGTAATAAAGCAACTACCAAAGCAGATAGAGAATAAAAAATCCTAACAACCTGACCCATCCACGAACGTGCGTTACACGTTCGCGTACCAAACTTTAATCACACGAATTAGGGAAGCTCCCTCTGATTGATTGCACGTAAATGTACACCATCTTTCATCGATGCCGAAAGTGATGGCGGCCTTCGGTGCGACCCGGCATCGTGTGATGATTGATGTGGGTTAATGATTGACTCCTCTGTTCGCAAATTACCAACAAACACACTTGCATTCCCGCAGTGGGCACAACGGACACAAAAAGCCGTTCCGCAAACCTTGCATACCGATGGAATGGGTTGGCAGCGGTGCCATTTTTAGAAAATCCTCTTCAAACATTCTCGCAAAGGTATGCAAACCTTTCGACTTCTGCTGTAATTGACAACGAATATCATTTCTAGCGCACAAGTTATCTCGTCCGGAATGCATATGTCTGTTGAGAGGTTTGTGCTAGGTGCTACCATCATGACATTTTAGCGGTTTAAATCGATACTCCTCCCTCTGGTGGTTTACATTGTGGTCCATTTCATTCACCACAGTCCGAAAGTGAAAGTGTCTTCTGAGATGGAATTTAGCGCACTTTTTACTAGTGACCACCGCAGCCAGGATTCGGTCAGGCTCGATCTATNTGATGTGGGTTAATGATTGACTCCTCTGTTCGCAAATTACCAACAAACACACTTGCATTCCCGCAGTGGGCACAACGGACACAAAAAGCCGTTCCGCAAACCTTGCATACCGATGGAATGGGTTGGCAGCGGTGCCATTTTTAGAAAATCCTCTTCAAACATTCTCGCAAAGGTATGCAAACCTTTCGACTTCTGCTGTAATTGACAACGAATATCATTTCTAGCGCACAAGTTATCTCGTCCGGAATGCATATGTCTGTTGAGAGGCTTGTGCTAGGTGCTACCATCATGACATTTTAGCGGTTTAAATCGATACTCCTCCCTCTGGTGGTTTACATTGTGGTCCATTTCATTCACCACAGTCCGAAAGTGAAAGTGTCTTCTGAGATGGAATTTAGCGCACTTTTTACTAGTGACCACCGCAGCCAGGATTCGGTCAGGCTCGATCTATACACATCAGGGCCTGATCATTTTTTCCTTCATTTTCTTACGCAACAACCGCCTCCGCATGGGTTTCAAAACGTGAAATCCTTCTTTGTGAATTCGTGTCCACGGAGAACTGTCATTTCTTAATGCGCGATCATAAAAGGCTTTCACCGTAAACAATGGCTGCTACACACTTTCAGCCCGGTTGTTTGACCTTTTTTCCATACAAAATTGTTCGTATATATTTATAGATGATTTTAAATAATTTGTTTCAGGTTCTATTCGAATGGTTTCATTTAGCATATTCATAAGACCGTATAAATTAAAAATAAATAAAATTGAAAACACGATATGCATCTTCATTTTAGTGACGTGAACTTAATTTTAATTACCAAACGGCACTTATATTAAGAATAACAAAAAAAAAACTCTTATTTTGCAATTCCCCAGCTCCATCAAATGATTTGCAAAAAAAGTGTATAAGCGATCAGTTTTCTTACCATAACTACCTTCAAGTATCTCACACAGATTTCCGTCACTTCCTTGATTTTGGTTGACATCGGAAACCTTCACATTGACCAAGGGCTTGGGAAAATAAGTAACCCACAAAAGTATCCAATTCCTTGGGATCCGAAGCTGCGATGGTCACACCAGAATCAACACCACTCGAGCACCACGACGAAACGGTAAGCGGGTCAGCGGTGTTTTAATTAAATCTATTCCCTATCGGTTCGAGACGAGGATTTTTTTCCTTGTGGTTTACAGGCTTTTCTTCTCGCTGTGCCTGCGGTTCAAAACGTTGTCGGAAGTTAGTTTCTCTCTTGAAGGTTTAATATGTTTGTGGATTATGATGAATCTAAAAACAATGTACCACAAATAGTGGTGATAAAGCAAATAGAGCAAATTAAAGACCGTGAATGTCTAGCCGATTGAAAACAATTAAAGCTGATCATCTATAATTTATTATAATTATGATATTAAGTGATTTATTTTGCTACTATCAACAACAAAATAAACTTTTGGGAAATGGGAAAAATAATAAAACACATGCTATTAAATTTATGATTTAAAAATTTGAATTATGCTAATCACAAAATAACTATTTTTAAAGATTATATTGTTTAAGCTCAATCCCATTTTATTTTTTGTTTTGTAATTAATTTGTCCATTGGACCTAATGGAAAATTCCTACATATTAAATTAATAAAACATGAACACCACAAAAAAACACCAACACAGAACTTTTTTTCAAATTTGAATGTAATTATACGCTACTTACAATCGATTTACCTTGTACTTCCGTAAGGGCACAAACCAAGGAAAAATAGTAAACGCGATGAAAGCTACTAATCATTTTCCAATCACAACACATCAACTTACAAGCGTGATGCATTGATCATGAACCACCCAGCCACCCATCCCGACCCGACGGCAACAGCGCCAAACATTACCGTATGATTAAGCCCCCGTGTGTCTGCCATTCAAACGGTGGCCAGATTTGGTACGTTCTATCGTTGGAAGAGTCGATTTTCTTCCTTTTACTATCGTTTCAATTGGCCCTGACTCTTGGCAACGCGGTGTAGTGACGGGAATGGCTGTCTAGATGCAACAAGCCAACCGGCCGATTCTCTCCTTCGGCACTATCTATCGGTCGGCATACAATCTATTATCAAAACTCGATTCGCCTCGCCATTTTACAGCCGCCCGTTTTCGGTCGGGCACGATGGTCGTGCACAATGCAAGGTTTTCATTTTTATTTCGCCGAAGGCCGGTGGACACCAAAATGGTGGCTTTGAAACAGTTACTCCCTTCCCTGCTTTCTTATACTGTAAGTTCCACCTGTATATCCTCCTGTCCCGGACTCCACACTTTGAGTGTGCTTTTGATGTAACCTCCTCCCCCGAGCTGGGAACAATGGGTAACAACAATCAAAACGAGCAGAAGCGACTCCGGCCATATCCCCTTCCCTACCCCCGACAGTACCTAACTCGATCAACCAAAGGTTGTTTATTCGCTTAAGTTTTCAACCAAGGCAAAAGCGCTGAACATTCGCTTATCAAACGAAACGCGTAGATGTGCAAATCGATTTATGCTCACGCATTGTATCTTCCTCATTGCTACAGTGCATCCAAACTTTTGCTTTGCCTTATACCATGATAGAGATGTATTTTCCTTTTACTATTGAAGAAAAGCGTCAAACGGAACGAACCAAACCGAATGTGTACTAAGTAACTGGTAAGTGTTGCACATTAGTAGAGCACTTTGTTACCCACCGGTGCACGTCGATCGTGCAGTTCCGGACACGGTTTTCTTTTCCACAATTCAGAAAATGCATAAAAGAGGTAGGAAAATGATTCGCGACGAGCCATTTAACCGGACGCGAAGGAAAATCTCTCAACTGGCTATGTTGTGGAATTGAGATTGATGTGCAACGAGCTGGGAAAATATGAAAAATGACAATAACTGAGTACAAAAGCAATTACTTAAAGAATTGTTGAATTATTCGTTTCAATGGAGATACTTTGCTTTAAGAAGTGCTCTATTTTTCAATAGATGTATTTTTACTGTCAGCCTTTAAGCCTCATTAAGAATAATGAAAATTAAGGTAAGTATAATCAGGATGGATGCACATGCAATTTCCGAGATCATCGGAATTATTTTTGACATGCACAGGACATGTTTTTGACATGTTTGATAATAAGTTTACAATTAAATTTCAGGGGTTTTACACAATTTACTGGTACATTGCGGGCAGAAATGTCATATTTCATGTGTTATATTTATTGAATAGATATCTGTCTAGAACATTGCATCATTGAAATTATCGACGTTTTATCGATGTTTAATAAAAACAACTGGACGAAATAATTGCAAATTTTCATATAAAAAATGTTACTTCTAATCTGTATTACAAACAGTAGTAGGGAAGGGTTTTGTTTGCTCCAGGAATCGTTTGGGTCAGAATTAATCAAACGACCAAATGCAAGAAACCATATACCCGGCCTGGTGAGCAAATGCAGTCGACATTAAAGCAAAATATTTAATGACAGAAAGTCATTGCTTGCCTATGGTGGGATCATAAGGATATCCTATATTAAGAACCGGGAAGAAAACATTCTGGTACTGAAATGAATGAAACTAGAAGGCAAGTGCAATTTCTGATGAAAACTCCTTCTACTACAGTAAAAATGCAGTAAAAACTTTCCAAAAAAAATTCTTCAATCACACTATTGAGTAAACCAAAGGTACTGGAAAGATATTTATTATTACATTATATTAATTTCTATTTGCCCTGCCATTTATTGTGACGCATAATCATAAGCAGCTGGGGAATCATTGAGTGAAAAATCAACGACTTTTCAACTGAAAATTGTAAATAATTTTAAGACCAGATAAGGAACAAATATTTGCCTTTTATATAAGTTAAACACATTGTAATCGAATCAATGTCTTATTAGAACAAAGTAAGGTAATATAAAAATTTAAATTTGAAGAATATTCTAGAACCCATTACTTTTTTGGTATCATTGTGAAATTGAATAAATTCTTTGAGGAAATTATGAACAGAAAAGTATGATGATATACCCATAAACATAACTGCGGAATTACACACAGATAGGAATTCATTAAAGCTGCTATTTTTATATTGATGATTCGTTATAATAATATCAAAATCATACGAAACAGAAGAAAAAAACCAAATATATGACCAAAGGTTCTTAAAATTCACCACTCACTCTACCGTTTTCCACAATTTCGGTAATGCTTACGAGTTACCAACAAACCGCAAGGATAAAATTCATCGATTATCGACGACCGGGCACGACATTTGGTTCCCCTGGGAATGATGATGGGGCCGTTACCATGTACTGCACCTTTATGCAATCGCAAAAATGCAACACCGACCGCAACGATTCCTTCTGTTGCGCAACAGTGCGCGCCTGCTGTGGTGCGGGTTTTAAAACATGCAACAACAACAAATCATCCCACACGCGACCGTTGACGTCACTACTGGGTACAAAGTGCATCCGGTGCCGGTAACGACAGGTCTTCACGTGCTTCCATCGATGCATCATCACATTTTGATTGTTCTCACAATGCAAATCTAGAGCGAGAGTGAGCGAGAAAGAATGTCTCAAAATCAACAAATAAGAGATCATTTACACCCGAATTGCTGCAGACTATTGTATTATTGTAACAGCATTTATGAAAATAATGCGTAACGCAACTTTTCAATGAGCTTTCTTTTCATTATTACTAAATTAAACGGTCAGGACAGGATTTCATACGAGAAAGTTTTAATTACATTCTCAATGAACTCCGTTGACTGTTTTAGTTTCCAGCACTTTTATTCCACATCTTATTAATACGACCACATATGTAACAACGACCACCACAATTAGGCGCAAGGCTTGTTAGATCAAACTGAATAGATTTCTCCTAACGACTTTCACTTAAAGCACCGGAAGGATCGATGAATGGTTTATCTTGTTAAGTGCGGACAAGGCGTTGCTGAATGAATAATTTGCATAGATTATAGACGACCAGTATCGTTGAAGTGATGATTTCAATGTCATTGACGCCGATAAACGTCGATAAACGTCGTAGATTATTATCTAAACAATTACACACGAATGACATGGAAAAGCAATATTAAATAAAGGGTTAAAGAACTCATCCCATTAGTGATATCGTTGATTGATATTGATTTCAAAAAGACAAATAACAAATTTAATTTGATCTGCCCTTAAAAGACCCTCTAAAAAATTAAACCCAAAAACACAAAACAGCAACAAAAAAAAACGTTATCGAAACTTTGCTCCCGACAGCAACTACAAAGCGCAACCAACAGTATTACATCACATCCGACTGATTATAAAAGTTACCGGAACAGACGGGCCAAAATTTAATTAATTTCCATCAAACCATCTGATCGCATCAAACAAGGCGCCTTCAAAATAGTAATTACCGACACGTTTAAGAGCGATTCGCCATCATATTCAGTGTTACAACCATCGCGTATCTACCACTGCATCGTACTGGAACTGTGGGAAAATATGATTCCAAGGCAGACAAGTACAAAATAAAACAAATGCGCTCAATGCCAGTATTAANAGTAATTACCGACACGTTTAAGAGCGATTCGCCATCGTATTCAGTGTTACAACCATCGCGTATCTACCACTGCATCGTACTGGAACTGTGGGAAAATATGATTCCAAGGCAGACAAGTACAAAATAAAACAAATGCGCTCAATGCCAGTATTAAAATATGAACTATAGTTGCATTTCATCCTTTTGGAACATTGCCGTTTTGTTTTGATCTGGAAAAAGGAAATAAAAAAACAAAGCACTTGCTGTGCTGCTACACAGGGTCATCATAATGATCGTCCTCCCGCATTACAATGCACTTCCGTTACATTTTCTTTTGCACTCGCTACTCACCCTGCACTTACTGTTGTGCCTTCCCCAAACTGAAGGCCCTGAAAGCACCAGAAACACGAGGCCTTTTCTGTTTGAAGTGTGGAAAAATCGTCAAATTTGGAAATAATTTTCATTCCACAGTGGTCGATGGGAACTAAAGCGGTTTGATCGTTCGCGCCACCCCATCGTCGTTCAAGAGACCACCGTAGCACTAACTGAGAAGTAAAAAAAAAAACAAAACGTACACAAACACACACATTCGATTTTCGTTTCGTTCCGATTTTCGTTTCCTCCCATTTTTTGTTGTTGTTTTTGTTTTCTCTCTCTCTTGAGGGAGCTTTAAAAATGGCTGGGAAAAAAAGGTGCCAACAACAATGCAAAATATACTGCTTGCAGCATCAACCCGCTTCCCAAGCGGAAAAGTGTTATAGTGGCAGAGGTAAAGGAAAATGCTACAAACCCACCCTAGACATGGATGGTGAAGAAAATATTGTTACATTTCCCACGGAACAACGACGGAACAGAGTACCGCTTACGTTTTCAGGGTGCTATGGTGCTTGGGAGGGATGAAATAAATACGGGAGCAGCACTCACCAGACCAAGAGACCAATATTGTAATCATCAGCTAGTTACTATTGGCACAGTACGTTCACTTTATGTGTATGTAACAATTGCTTGCATGTACCAGTGTTTTAGTACAAATTCGCACAATGAACAGCTTTCTTACCTTTCATAAATAATTACTGTAAAAAAAACACAAACCAATGTATCCCAAATCGAAAGGAAATTGAGTTTTAAAATCATGTTTATTGGATAATTTCTTTCGTACCTTATCAGTATCCTTCACTGCAGTTCCAAAAAACCCTCAATTGGTCATATGTTTTCCTTGTTATTGCATCTCGATATCATATTCCATAGCAGTCACTGCCGCTACTCAGCCCAATTGAGACACTTAACCCATATTTTCGATGTGAAAAAAAATCAATGTCCCCAAACCACCTCTAAGCAAAACATCTTTCTCCCAAAAATAAACCAGTAAGAGGCGAACGAGAATAGACCACGTATACCCAAATTTGCACTCCAATATACACGCCATACGCAGCACGATTGTTCGCTGCAACATGAGCAGGCAATCAAAACAAAATCCTCACCTTACCGAGACAGACCGCATTGCATAACGCAGCAGTCAAACCGTCCCGAAGCCAAAGCGCGCGACCACGAAAGCTTGTGACCTGTAAAATTGTTGTTGCTGTCACCGAAAAAAAACGCAACCGCCCCACATGAACAACCGCAACCAACCACAAAAACCGCAAAACCAAGCAGACGACTACAGTGCCAAAGGTACCCAATCATGATGGTTGGCGGCGATGAAAGGTTCCCTTCGGGGTGATGTGGACAGTGGCGCACAGGAGTGATGTGATATAAAAAGGGGATGAGACAGTGGTGGACCGAACAGAACGATCACGACGAGTGGTAGAGGCTAGGACATTTTTGTCATGGAAAGCGGACAGTCGGACAGTGAAGTTTCCTAATTAGTGCACCTACTTAATCGCCTCCATTATGGTGCAAAAACAAGTGTACACGGTGTGCTGATACGGTGGCAACTGGAGCGATTAGCAGTAAGCGATTATGAGAAACAGAGAGATTGTATTCAATGGTACAGGTGGCCTGAATGCGTTTAAAAAAAACAAACCACCAAAGCAAAAAAAATCAGAATCGTAGCTGGAGAGAAAAAAATACATTCCAAACAGATATAACTACCGGTTTAGTGCATTACTTTTTGGGTTATTGATTTTAGAGTGATACTTTGAAGAGATATGTTTTCGTGTTTGTTATCTTGTTTGTTATCTTGTTTGTAGAGAATTGTAGCTGTATAGTTGAAAAAATTGCTTACCTGTTTAATTGTTTTGAGTATTTATATTCGTATACTAACATATTTGCATGTATTCTTTTATAAATTGTGTGCCAATGAAAGCTTAACAATATTTAAAATATAAATAACTAACACAATAAAATAATTGCTCCAAAAAGCTTCTAGGTAACCAGTGTATCGTTCCAGTCCAGTGTATCGTTCTACAAAAGTTAAAAATGAGAAATAGTCAACTAACAACCAAAGTGTAGCTTGTTTTTTATAAAATTAATGTTGAGTGATTAAAGCCAAAAAGATGAAATGGATAACTTTGGGATGTTTGCTGTACATCGGCACCACTGACTTTCAATTTCAATCAGTTCTTGATGCTTGGGGAATATCCTGCATACCTGTAAAATGATTATTGATAACAGTTTTCGGGCTTTATTTAGGTTTTTACCAATGTTGCCAATAATGAAAGTTGTGAGCTGTATATTTCTTTTTAAATGAATTTAATGCTTCAATTAGTGAGAATCGAAGCTGAAATCGTATAGACCAAAGCTCCGAATTCTAGAGTTAAGAGTACACGGCTATAGTAAAGATCTCTACTGGACATGGGATCATTGATATCTCACGCCATCCTCTGTTAGAGCACGAACAAGAGGTCTAACATAAGAATTCTTTAGCTTTAAAATTCCTTCTTCTTTCATGGCTTAACGACCTCTAACGCTGGCCATGTTTGGCTTACTAGACTTGCTTTACAACATAACCGGATATTCAGTCCTTGCTACGGATGGACACGGTCCGGATGGGATTTGATACTCGGCCCTGTCGTGTGGAACTGACGCCGTTTAGCATATACATTACCTGGCCGCCTCCGGTTAGAATTGTTTAGAATGGTTAATTTACTGTCCACAACTACCTTTGGATCGTATATATAGCGTGGGTTGTTAATTTATTAGTCATAAATCACGTTATTTATGAAACATTGTAATAGTTCTGTTAAAGCGAGTAAACCCAACTACTACAATAAATATACTACAAAAATGACAAATAATTTTTTAACTTAAATCATGAACAAATTTTAAAAGGTGTTCCTTCCATTGCATATCAATAACATTAGCATGAACTAATATGCAATCAATTAAGAACTCGGGGATTATTATAATATTTTAATACAATGTAAACTAAAGTTCAATAACAATAGCAAACAAAATATACATTGTATTGTTGTATAGCATAGATACAATAAAATAGAACAGAAAAAAAGAACCTAATATTACTACAATATTCGATAGATCTAATCTTTTACTCAACAAAAATTCCTTTCATATGTTTACAATGCATGTATGTAAAAGTAAACTATTCATGCAAAACTTTCAAATAATTGAAAACAGTAGCTGGTAAACTAGGTTTTTAATATCATGGCGCCGGAGATAATTTACCTCTGGTGCTTGTTGCACCCTGCAAAATATTTCAACTTTAGGGTTTGCAACTTAACATGCAACTATGCATGTCGGCGTCATTTTCTTCCTAACGAAAGCATCAACCAAACACGCAGCCATACCTGCCTCACGCATACTTTATTAAAATTTCATCCCACAACCATCCGCTAGGTACCGCTCAATGCTTCCAACAGGATCCCATTTTATAGCTCCCTTATTTCCCAACAACATCAGAAAAAAGAAACAGAAACACCATCAGCTGGAAAAACTTTCTGAAAATTTTCACGAAATGAAACAGAAAGAGGTTACCTGGCGTTTCGTTGCGCTCTGAAAATTTCGCGTGATGCTACCTTTCGTCTGTAGTCTTTAAGTTTTTTTTTTTGGTTTTGTTTCTTTTTTGGAGTTTTGGCATTGATGACGGCATACTTAAAGAAAAAAAACTGCTTATCTTTTGGTCGCACCAATGTCTGTCGTGTCGCTGGGACAAGATTATTCATCTTCTGGAGTACACCAAATAGTTTATTATGGGACGGTACCACTGAAGGGATGAGCACCAGTTCATTTAGTTTACGCTGGGCTACAGGGTTGTTTTTGTTTGTAAGCTGTGTTTTATTTCGTGACTAAAGGGAGCAAATGTTACGCAAGCAATATTGCAGCGTGATGAATGCATGTTTTTTATTGTCCCTCGGAATGGTCGTGTCAACGAGTCTGGCGATCTTCCCAATCGACAGCATAATGATATAACAAAAAGAGACTTTTGGACCCGTTTTTTGTTTTTGGAGTAACACTGCAGGAAACGCTTAAGTTTCGGGGCAATAAAAATTAATTCAAACACAAATTGAATCACATACATTAACTGTACGATCAACGTTTCTAGTGCAATTTAAATTTTGCTCTGAAAAAAAAATTATCTCATGAGACACTCCCCGATTTGAAGAAGCTTCAGGAATCTTCGATCAAGTGTTTGACACATTGATTAAGTTCCATTCGTTCCATTGCCAGACCGGATCACAATCGGTGCGGTTTGCCTTAACCTTGCCATGATCGCGATCGTAAATTTTGGACCCGATGGTCGCGCGTCGCAGATGATCGACCGGTTGCATAACTCACTCCGTCCCGTATTCGACTGCAGCACCAGCAGCAGCAACACAATGCACCACCGTCTCGAATGCACTGAAGGTAACCGACCCCGGCTACGAAGCGAAAGAGAGAGAGAAAAAAAACTCCAATCGAGACACAACAAGCTGCGAGCTTCATTCCACATCGATCAAATATGAATGCACCTTGCATTGTTAAAGTTGATGTTCGAATGGTAAGAAAAAATAATGGTAATAGAAATAAACGAGTATATTAGATGATGGTCAAGACGGATGTTACCGACAGGCAAATGATAGCTTGTAATTTTCGGACATAGCATTTTAGGCATCGATCTGGGTGGCTTGTAACATGGAAAAGCATCACAGTGAATGTCTCATTTCGATCGCAATAAACGTTAACAATGTTTCCGGAGGACAAGAAATTAATTGGATTTTTTTAAACTCACGTATAGAAGTCGTTTGACTGAGTTTTTAAGAAGTTTAATTTTATATATTTTGTACTAAATATTTTTTAAATAAAAAAAAATAATTTCATTGCAGTAAAATCGAAACAATAACACCACACCAAAACCACCCCAACAATTAAAATGCATCAACAAATGAACCTTAACGAGACAAAAGATCACTCGATGCCACTTGTTCACCTCATCACAGCGCAATGCCCACCCAAAGCCTATCGTACGACAAAGGCACGCCACATCCCTTGTGGCTCCTGGGCAGGCCGATGCTAAGACAGCCAGCCAACTAATCTCTAATTAAATTTCACGCTACCGTTAAACAGCTGACCGTGAGGCAAAACCCGTGGCACCGTCGGAGGGGATAGACGCTACCCGTTATTATTAGGCTGCGGCTAAGCTCGTGAGTCGTGGCCCGCCTTGGTTCGCCTCCACAACAAATGTGCGGAGTTTGGACTGCAAGATGACCTCCAAACAAACAAAAAAAACATCCGAAAAAATAATAATAAACCCGAGAGCCTTAACCTCTCTCCTGCTCCTCCGTGGAACCCGATCACCCGCTTGACATTGTGACCACGAAAGAAATGGCCATAGATAGACCACGCAGGCGCCGGCAGACGGTAGACGAAAAATTTGAATGACCAGTTACGCCATTTCACCATGTTGCCCGACCGTACCCCGTCACTTTTCAAAGCCTGTGGCTGACCTTTAGGGGAATCCGTTTTGGGAGGGTTTTCCCATCGTCTGTTAGCGCTAGTGCTGCAAGAAAAATGCTGTTGGCGAGTCGTGAATTGATCGTAACAACCCTAACCTTTCGCACTCCCTTGCACTCGATCAACCGGAGAAGGTTTTTCAATTGGAATTTTATTTGTTTAACGTTTTCATCATCGATTGGAAGGTGGCTGTTTATTTTTGGTTTGTGATTTTTTTTATTTTGCAAGTGAAATTTTTGAGTTCATGTTTATAGCTTAGTGTTTAATAATTATAATTCTAAAGTGAAAAATGTGTGTCTCCTTCTTGGCGTATTGATCGAATAGGTCGTGGCTATCGTTTTTGGATAGTCATCTCTTGCTACGAGGGAACGGTTCAAATGATTTTTTGTACTGTTCGCATTATGTAGAACCAATGTCGCTGATACTTACACGGCAAGAAATAGTAGATTCCAATTATCCAAATAAATTGTCTATCTTTAAACAATTCATCTATACTCCCTTTCTGATGTAGCCTCTCTAACCGAAATCCTCAAAGAAACGAAATCCAACATCCAATGTACGAAATACCCTTTACGGTAATTCTGACCCTCTTTTCAGACTCGTATTAGTATTAGCATAAAATTATTTTCTAGTGTAGAGTAAACATAAAAAATATCTAAGATTCCAATCAAATAGATCAACTTCAAGTGCTAGCACAAGCAGTTTCATCAGAGCGTGGCACTATAAAAGTGTATCTCGAGACAACCTATATATTCCTAATATTCGCAATCGAGTCGAAAGTGCTCAAAAGTGATGTACTTATCCATAAAAAGAATATGAAGTTAAAAAAAGATGGAAGTCTGTGTTTAAAATATTGTATTAAAAATTTAAAAAATAACAAAAAACATACTTAAAATAGTTATAAAATCGATTAACTATAATTGGAAATCAAATGCTATCAAATGTAACATATTGTAATATTTTCAGAATTATAAACGTTAGGTGCTACGAACAACAAAATTTAAACTTACTTTAGATTTTAAACCTCCTATAAATTTAAAAACGGGTCACCGGTTCTCCCGAGAATTGACCCGTTATATAAATTCATAATGATTTTAAATACAATACAGCAATAAAAGAAAACACCCATTATCGTGCGCGTCCCCACCAGTAACAAACTGACCTACCTCAACGTAACGAAACCGACCAAGAGCGCTCCATTCAAGCACACTGGCAACCCACCTCTGTACCGATCCGATGACAAATCGACCAAAGTTGTGTGCCCATTTTCCGCACATGCAATTTCCACACCCACCCCTACCCCAAGGATGAACAGGTGACCATCGACTACCTTAACACAAGGCGCCAAGTGGTCGTCGTTTGTCGTGAAACGCTACGGAACAAAAGGGGGGAAAAAAAAACAAAACATAAAATCATCAAACACGTGCTGCAGCAAAACTGGCGATGAGACCTCTCCGCGGAGACGTGTGTTTATTTGACTTTGACCGAATTAATAAAACATCATCAGCGCCATCGTTTATTATTGCTGATGATGTGCATCTTTTCTTTACCGCAAGTACATGCTGCTCTTTCGCTTCACGACACTTGGCCGTTTCTTTTTTTTTCCTTGGCCATTTTCTCCTACCGTACCCGTTTCACACGTCCGGTACATGGAATGACTCGCGCACAGGTATTTCAGCGTTTGATCGTATGCATGACACCAAATGAGAGAAGAGAGTCGGCATTTTTCTATTTGTTGTATTTCTTCAACCATTTGCCGTAGCGACGGGGAGCTTTCTGGGGGGGCGTACGCTGTACACCTTTCTTTAAAGTCTGCTTGTAATGTTCAACGTGACGTTATGACGGCGTGACGATAATTCTCCCACCCTGGCGTAAGAGCTAAACATGACCATGGCGTTGATCATGTCATTTGATTCCCAATGCAGAGACCGATTATTGGAGAAGCGACCCAATCATGCTGTAAGCTTAAAAGCGAACCAAAATTACTTCAGCAATAATCACCGTATACACGCAACCACATTAGAAATGGTTCGTGTGGAACGACCTTCAATGATGTCATATTAATACAATGGCTCTATCGATGATCAATTGCAAATCAAACTTATTGAAAATTTTCTTTAGGAAACGACTTGGTGCGATTTGCTACAACTTAAACAAGATATTTTTTTTCACAAGAACACTTGTGGGGATAAACACAATTAAATAAACTCGAAATAATTCATTTGGATTCCTATGACATCTGAATCAAAGATCTTGTATTTCGGGCAGCCCGGTGGTGTGTGTGATAAACAGCGCCGGTTCGATACGACAGGACCGAGTATCCAATCCCATCTGGACCGTCCCAAGTCCGTAACACGGACTGACTATTCGGCTACGTGATAAAAAAACTAGTCAGCCAGAAATGGCAGGCATGACCTTAAAGGTCGTTAAACCAAGCAGAGAGGGAGAGAGAGTATTTCGGTGCCTTCGTTGGCGGCTTCTAAATTAAAAAGTAAGTTTTCCTCCATTCTTCAGCTTGTTCCTTACAGATCCTTTCCAAGAGATCTACGCATTTGGTTTATACTTGACGCTTCACTACTATGCTATTAATGTAAACGGCTTAATTAAACTCTTCCGTTAAAAATTGGAACCTGTTACAAATTATTTGAAGTGTTTTTTACAAACGATGTTAACGTGTCTATTTTTTTTAAATTCTTCTGCTAGTCCAGTTCGCAACAACATAGTAACAAGACTTTCAAAGTTTCATATTTAAAACATATTGATTTTTTTTCTTTTTACCATACTCCACGAACTAATAGTCAATCTACTCCGCATAAGATAACGTCAATCAAAGTGATAACAAAGTTTTGTTCGATGCGCATCTATGTGCGGGCACTACCTTCCAGGAAGGTCACCATTGTTACTCCAGGATATTGCCGGCTGGATGAAAGAGAAGCACTAAACCATCCACAACTATGCTCTTACTGCAGCACTCGGTAGATGCTGCTCACCGATGCATGACGATGTGTGAACTAGCTGTGGTGCACCGTGATGTAAGGATTTATGGGTTGAAGTTCAATTTCGTGGTGTACCGCACCGGTATTCACTAATTGGTAGCCATGCCATGCAGCCGTTCGGTAACGCCATGAGGACAGGATTATTTCAATTACATGTAACGCTTTAACATGATGTACTCGTGTTGTTGCACTTACAGTACTACGATTTGATTATCTGTTCAGTGTGTTGATTTCAATTGAACTCAATTTAATTTCAAATCAATTTAAAATCAAAACGTAATTTATTAAATGCTTGACTGTAACAAATTGAGCATTCCATAAACAAAACGCACGTATTATTCAACAAACTTTTTGAAAAACAGCTTCCCAATTACATCGGTGTCCATATTTGAGGATTAGCAATGATGATTTTTCAAGTATTATTATACCAACTTAAAGTAAAAGGAGAACCAATAGAGCACTTGTCGTTGATTTGCTGTAAACGATTTAACGATAGCAAATGAGCTTCTCTGAAGAGTCATAAACGCTTCTTAACGCAGCTTACGAACCCATAAACCCTATTGCCATAAGCTAAAGGAGATTTTCTTTGCATCGCATCAAGTGAAGAAAATGTCTCTTAATCTATTTCTTTTGGTAGTGCCGTCCATAACACCACCAAAGAGGGCGTCCTCATCAATGGAACCGTTGAAGCTAACCAAACAGGTGATTTAAAGCCACATTCATTCAACCTTTCCATCCATCATCGGCTTCGCAGCTTCGCTGGACCGGTACCAGAGTCTGAAGAAGCGCCAACATAATTATGCTTCATTCGGGTGTCGAGTGAAGATTGGGAAGCGACAGAAAGAGAGAGCATATCTTGAATGAAGCACCACCGGTGGACCTACTTTTTCCTACCCACAGCTTCACACTCAAGCTTTTTATAGCCAACTCCCGGGCTGGATATATTCAGCGGACCATCGCGCGCGTATCAACCCTCCCCACAAAAAAGGGACGCTATAAATCGTTAAGCACTTTGACCAGCTACCAGCAAACTTTTCTCGCGTTTTGTTGGTTCCCAAGCAGTTCGCACCTGCATTCCATAAGTGTCGGCCCAAAACCTCGTTACATGCACGGTTTAACATACGCGTGAGCGACGAATTCCTCCCTTACTGTGCCCGTGCGTGTGTACGTGCGCAAGCAACTAAATTCGGAATGTTTCCAACGAACTGCGTGGCCCGAAAGCGAAGGGTGAGTAATGATAATTTGACAAGGTTTTCGTACATTAAACGCGCAAAAAGGCCATGATTGCCACCAGCACTGAAATCGCTTTTGGTTCACATATTTTTGGGCGATGATTTGTGCAACACTTAGGCTTGTATGAGCAATGCGTTTTGGTTGAACATTAACCTATAATGTAATGTAAACATTTTATGCTTTTAATAGTTATGATTAATAATTAGACTAATGTTTGAGGCTTTCTGCTGTTCCCCAAATGATAAACGATTATTAAATTATCTTACATCAAATATAACATGCAATTATTGAGATATGTTATATGATGACGCGAGTTTATGATGAAAATTTGACAATTATTCAGTAATACAAAAATAATACAGTAATACAGTAATACAGTTAATACAATACACAACTTCAATAAATAAATCCAAAAATACATGAAATGCGTAAAAATATGCTTTAAGGAAACATACTGTTTGAAAAGTGATACTTGCAAAAGTAAAATATTTGTTTATTTTTTAAAAAGCTTAGCTTTTAGCATTATCGTTGTTACAAATACCAACCAACTAACACTACATTGAAACAGAACAATAAAAAACACATACCTAACAACACTTTCCATTTGTTAGTTATTATTTGAACCACTTTTTTATGCTATGTTTATTCACTTCACACCCATTCTTCTCCACCTCCCTTCTTCCTCCCCATACTTTTCACCGATAGCTCATAATTGTGGGTTCATCGCATAACTTCATAGAGTAGCGCAAATGTACCAATGCATTATTTACACATTTTACTGCCGCATAAGCATGGACGACTCGGGGTATGCGATCGCGCGCATACCGGCTGTGTTTTTTTTTTTGGCAATCAAAAACAACACACACGCGCGCGGTCGAACATATGCTGTCGAACCCCCGAAATTAACCCTCTCCTAGCTTTTACCCTACCCTACCGCGGCAATACAAAAAGAAACGGGCGTCATCAACAAGTGGGTGGTTCGGGAGGGGTTGTTTGATTGAAAATATTTCACCCAACACATTCCTCCCCAAGTACCCATCCCGTTTATCATGCGACGAGCACGCCTTGGAATTACGCACGGTAGACCTTGGAAATGAGTTTTTTGGCACAGGTCAATCGTTCACCGAAATTGTGTGTTCGGTAGTGGAGCTCGATCACGATCCAGCTGCCGGCCCCGGAGTGGGTCAGCATATGCACGCCTTTTCTTACTTTCCCTCGCGCACCGCACACCGCTCGCGGCCTACGGTTGCAGCAACCGGCAAGCGACTACCAGAGGCCCCTGTGTTGCAATTAAAATAGCACTTGTTGTTTCAGCTTAATCAGCTTAATGGACTAGGAAAGATGGCTGCCCACTGTACGGTTTACGTGCCTATGGCAAGGATTATATCGAGAGTTTGCGAACAGAGCGAACGATGAACTCGGTGAAACACGTAGTTCATTGCGATATAGAAGAAGACTAGTTCTAGAAAGACCACATTTCGTGCGCATATGCGAAATGATAACGATACCGATTATATCCTAAGTAATCCGATCAATTGGCAGAGGAAGTTTTGCAAAATGGAAGTTATTGTTTTACTTCACAAACACAAAAGTGGAATAAAAACCAATGAATTTATTAAAAAAATACAAAAATTACAATTTATTTAAAAAATATAAATAAATTAAATGTGTTGTTAGTAATATAGTTGATTTATCAAGAAAAAAATCACATAAATCAATTAAATGTACGTGATCGTAGAAGGAAAAACAAATTAACAAATTAGATTAACTGATTCCCATATTCGCAGTACTACGATCCACCTAAAGCTCCTCTTTCAGTAAAGTTTCCTGACGCAAACATACTAATTGGATTAATACACGAAGGATGGGGAAAATAAAATAATTAATTTATTTTATTTCTTTCCTTACTACAGACGATTTTTTGCGGCACTATCGGCTCCATTTGTGCCTGATGTGCAAAAAGAAAAACAAAAGGTCACAAAAAGGATTCAACTGAATCAGAATTTATATACAGTTAATATTCTTCGAGTATACTTTTTAGTGGCTTTTTTAAACATAAATAAGAATCAAATGAAGCATATTATTCTGGAATGTCCCCATTGCAATTATGCAAAAATCCCCTAGAGTTACTGAGCTCATTAAAATGATTATTCCGGTCAAAAAGTACGGTAAAGATAACTTATACTTCTGTAATAAAAAAATGCTAAAACTTTTTAACTTGCTTTAGCACACAACAATTTACCTCAAAACAGCTCAATTTACCATTCTGTAGATGACATTTAATGAATCAAAGAGCAACTTCGTACACTGACCAACCAAAAGCGACATATAAAATCGAGTACGAATTGGCATTTTCAGCCCAACGGTGCTCATAATAATCCCCATCCGACACCGTAACCCTAATTGATTATGACCTTACGGTCTTCAAAGTGTGCCTAAGTATTGGCATTCTGCCATTGGCCTTTTTTGTTTCAAAAGACTCACTATAGTTGGTTCAACCGATTCCCCGGCAATGTGGTAACTCATTTTAATAATCGCTTTCCGTAAAACGATCCCATTAGGGTCCCATATGTATAAAGCTATTTAAAATGAAATAAATACAACGCACAACACAAATGAGACGATCCTTTAAAGTGAAGGTGTGTGGTAAAACTTGTCTTCTTTTCGTGAAGATAAATAACGACAACAGACACTCGGAAGCCAGGTCGCTTAAATCTTATCAAAACACACGGGATCCTACCTTTTAACAACATTATATCAACCACATAGCAGCACGCGCCTCAAGTCAATCTCCACGGCGATTAATCGGTCATGCCAGCGTAAATCCTGATTACTTTTCACCGTGCAGCCTGGGTTCACACGCCATCACGACGCTCATTTAGTTTCGCGTGAAAATTCCACCGGGAAATTCTATCGTACACATCTCGCCTTTCTCTCTCTCTCTCTATCTCTCTCTCTATGTCGCGGGTCGCGTTACGTCAACAGTGGAACGCGTATCGATTTTATCTAATCATCTCGAAACGAGTGCACCCTCAGGTGGTATTCGGATCTTCCGACATGGCTTCCCGCCCCGACCACTAATCTCTTCACCGGCCCATTATGACACCAAAACGAAAAGGTTTTTCGGTGGAAAAGCCTCAAGCCTGTACCAGCTTTCCAGAGCGCCACAAAACCGAATCTTCTTATAAATCCATCATCAGCAACTAACCGACAACACTGCCGGAGATGTACCAACCCACCTTCCCGCCGCTAGCGAAGGAATTTCGATGTTCCAAATTTAACCACTATGAAGCTCTTTTGATACGGAAGAATATTCACCTTGCCACCTACTACTATCTTTCAGCATCAATCAAGAGAAAAGCGAGACGTTCCATTATCTTCTACTCGGAAACCGAAGGCGTGGGGTTTGTCGATTGGGCAGACGCGGTGCGGAAATTAGTGAAAGACAGTTTTGTAGCTAAAGATGGTAACAAACGCTTTCCACTCATTTCAGTTTAGCCTTCTATTAGGCGGAAGTAACCACACTTCCGGAATCCGGTATTGACGATACACCGTAATGCAAAACTTGGGGTCGTAAATTTTGAAAATTTAACTCCACTGGCGTGGGTGAAAATTTACAGTGGTTTTGTACAGTGTCTGGTTGTGATGGCATCAGCTCCCCCATCTGGACCACAGTTCCATTACACACAGGTGTGGACAGTTTCGTACCAGAAGCATGATTTATGGAAGCCTTGCTAGTGAATGCACTGCCATCGCCCCACAATGGCGGGATGGGATCCTTTTTGAAGGTGATCCTTTCAGAAGAATTATCTGACGGGTTATTGAGAAGCCAATGGAATGGATGGGGAACGATCTGCTCCTAAATCAGGGTCTTAACTTGTCAAGGTTTTTCCCCGGGAGCTGATGAATATTCTGCGAAATGTGAAAGNTTTGTACAGTGTCTGGTTGTGATGGCATCTGCTCCCCCATCTGGACCACAGTTCCATTACACACAGGTGTGGACAGTTTCGTATCAGAAGCATGATTTATGGAAGCCTTGCTAGTGAATGCATTGCCATCGCCCCACAATGGCGGGATGGGATCCTTTTTGAAGGTGATCCTTTCAGAAGAATTATCTGACGGGTTATTGAGAAGCCAATGGAATGGATGGGGAACGATCTGCTCCTAAATCAGGGTCTTAACTTGTCAAGGTTTTTCCCCGGGAGCTGGTGAATATTCTGCGAAATGTGAAAGCACAAGTTAACCAATTACACGGTCGCTGGCGGGAAAGTATTTACTTTGCTTTTTTAGCGTGGATTTCAATCAGGATTGTTTAGGATGATACCCGTTGGCGTCGTGCGGAGAGGACTTTAATGCTTTGTTATTTATATGACTGCAATGTGATCTCGTTTTATCTTGATTTACTTTGTACTACATTAACTGAATTATTGTGCTAGGGAAAAAAATAATAAATAAGTGTTTACAAGAGTTCAACAATAGAGTGCTCTTTTGCATTTTTCTTTCATCATGATCAATCGATAAATACGAGCAGCTCCAACTGTACTTCAATGTCATATTGAGGATAAACATGAACAATCAAATATTATTGCACATCACTACAGCACACGCAAGACAAACCCAAAGTTCGGTGTGATCGTCAGCATGGAAATGAGCAATATTGGTATTTACATTCCATTCGGTCCATACCATCATCCGCGTGCCAGACACCGTTATCGTTTGTTCGACACAAGCAAACAAGTAAACGAACCACCACGTGTGAGCCAACCGTTGTCAAACCTCGAACAACTAATCCATCGTAAATTAGTCATTTTTCCATCACAAAGCTTACTGCACGAATACGGGCAAAACACACCCAAATCGAATGTTTGCAACAATCATCTGTTCCCTGGATGTTTTTTCATTTTTTTTGTAGTTGAGTCCGTTTTGTTGACACGGAAGTAACGGCCAGCAGCATCCCATTCGTTCGATTTGCAAATGGTCAATGTTTGACGAACGAATTGGAAGCAAAATTGTCGCATGAACAAATTTCTCAAGCGTTTTACAAACACCACATTGAAACGCAATTTCAATCAAGAAGCTGAGCGGCAATTTTGATCTGATGCTCGAACTGGAACCGAAACCAAAACATTGCACCCCCGCGAATCCATTTCAGTTCGATGATTTTGGTGAATATTAAACATGATAATGACAAGTCAAATTTATTATTTACTTTAGCGAAGACAGCGAAGGCACGAATGGAAGTTTTGCGCAATTGAAAGTTAAGAACAAATCTAAAGCGCAAAGTTGTTATAATGTTAAATTGAAACGTGACATTTATTAAAATCTGCATCTTATCAACACCAAATCATCTCACTGATTCATATGTAAATAATTGATCGTAAACAGCGACGGTTATCAAAATTGCAAATTTCCATTGCAAAACGTTGCACTAAACTTGTTTCAAAAAATGAACCAAGCGTCCTTGAGGTGTTTTAAAAATGTTTTAAAATATTTAAAACCGAAATCAAAGAAAACCATCCAATGACGCTCGATGGAGTGACCATGAGATTCTTTCGTGTCGTGTGTGTATGTGTGTGGAAACGCAACTCTGAAACAGTTGACCCATCCTGCGCCATTATGAACGTTCCCCTAGTAGAAGGTGCAGCTTTCCAGCGGATGATACGGCAAAAACTGACTGTGAAATATGTCTGACGTCCCACTGGTAAAAGAAACACACACATACACAAGCCATTTTCGGGGTTGAATGATACGCAATCAAAATCGCCAGCGCCGCCACCAACTTTGGCAATGAACTTGGGAGATGGCCTGGTGGGTTTTAAATTTCGTCGGCTTTTTATATATTCGCATCGATCTTACGAGGGTCAAATCTATTTTGGTTGAGAAAGATGGTGTAATAATGCTGTTGGAGAAATAGCTAATACACAGTCAGATGTGTGGATAAATAAATTTTACTTTGATTTGATTTATGGGAATAAAAACAGCATCACGAAAATAATCTTAAAAGAGATATTGAAACGAAGATGCGCAGATGAATTTTTAGACGTCCTCTAGATTATAACATATCCTTAGAATCCAAATCAGAATTCGAAGTTGAATAGTCCACATGGACAGAAAGCGCATGGTATCTTTGAACAGACGTAAAGCGATCACTTTGATGATCATTTCCAGCTCAAAAAAATTTGATCATCAATGGTGATCCTTACTATGATCCTATGATGTGCTGTTCAAAGTACATCTAACTNACAGTCAGATGTGTGGATAAATAAATTTTACTTTGATTTGATTTATGGGAATAAAAACAGCATCACGAAAATAATCTTAAAAGAGATATTGAAACGAAGATGCGCAGATGAATTTTTAGACGTCCTCTAGATTATAACATATCCTTAGAATCCAAATCAGAATTCGAAGTTGAATAGTCCACATGGACAGAAAGCGCATGGTATCTTTGAACAGACGTAAAGCGATCACTTTGATGATCATTTCCAGCTCAAAAAAATTTGATCATCAATGGTGATCCTTACTATGATCCTATGATGTGCTGTTCAAAGTACATCTAACTCATCCTATGGCTAACATTCCCAGTTCCCAAACATGTTCTCTAATCAATCCGAAAGCCATAAAAAATTGTATGCTACTCACGTAAGAAATGCACACCGTACTCTTGCGGCCGAGCTTCATCTTCCGGATCAGCGTCTGATGTGGCGGGTGGTCCTCACGATTGGCACCATAGTACAACTCCCAGCAGCTCGGCTTGTTCTGGTGCCATTCGAGCAGCATCTTCTCCTTATCACCGAACTGGCCATTACGCGACTTGCCGAGGCTCTCCATCAGGATGATGCGCTCGAGCGTGATGTTGCGCTGCATCTGGTTGAAATCACAGTGCGCCATATGTGGCCCCCCGCTTCCACTATCACTCAAACACTCACCCTTCGCTGGGCACCCATCCGGTGGGTCGGTTTTCAGCTTTACACGTGACCCACGCTTCGCTCTATCACCCTCTACCGTTTCATCTTCCGGCATACCTATACTGACACTTCGACAATCAACACTACGGGCTCCTGCGCCACCACGACTAGTCGCCGTCACGAACGTCTTCCCAACCTCACCGTCGTCACTGTCCGGCATATCGATGGCCACATTAGGATCCGTACGCTCGCAGCCCCCGTATCGATTGCAGACACGAATTTCATCACTATTCAGGTAACGCTGCTGGCAACAAAGTGAATGTAATCCACCGATGGAACCCGGTTGACCCTGCTGCCGCACTTCCTGGGCGAACGGATTCGGTGGGCTGCGTCGGTTAAGCACCAGTGCTGCGGCTGGTAAGGCTGCTGGCGGACGACCCTCACATATGTCCGGTGGTAGCACCTGATAGTACGGTAACAGCGATTCCGAACCACAGGACGTAGAATACGGTACGGCACCAGTTCGCTCGAGCAACTCGTAATCGTGCTCCAGACTTAGAATCGATCCAGAACGAGAGCGATTACGTTGCTCGACCGCATTCTGAACCGCCACCACCTTCGGTTCCCGGCTCATTCCCTTGCAGAAGCGTCGAATTTCGTTCTCATTCTTCTGGTTCATCGTGCGCAAATATCCGTCCAGATCCGCCTTCAAGATGGCAATGTTTTTTTCCAGCTCCGTCTCACTCGGGCCCGGATCCTTTACGAATGGATTTCCCGAGCTCGGTATTCTTGGAGCAGCATGTTCCTGTTGTTGCTGCTCTGTTCGCTGTTCCAGCAGTGTGTTCAATTTGCCCCGTATCTGCTCTAGAATGTTGCGCGTATTATGGAACTCGAGATATTCCTCGTACTGGGACTTTTTTCGACTAGTACCCTCTGTTGGGCCATCCGTTAACTGTTCGCGCATAGCGTACATTTCACTCTCGGAGATCGAGGACAACGTTGGGCTCTCAAACCCAATCAGATTCTGACTGCTATGGTTTGCCATACGGAACGATTCCAGGTTAATGTCCATGAGTGAGTCGTCCGTATCGAGTGGCCAAATCGGTCGAGGGATCTGCCCATCATTGCCCTNAATATCCGTCCAGATCCGCCTTCAAGATGGCAATGTTTTTTTCCAGCTCCGTCTCACTCGGGCCCGGATCCTTTACGAATGGATTTCCCGAGCTCGGTATTCTTGGAGCAGCATGTTCCTGTTGTTGCTGCTCTGTTCGCTGTTCCAGCAGTGTGTTCAATTTGCCCCGTATCTGCTCTAGAATGTTGCGCGTATTATGGAACTCGAGATATTCCTCGTACTGGGACTTTTTTCGACTAGTACCCTCTGTTGGGCCATCCGTTACCTGTTCGCGCATAGCGTACATTTCACTCTCGGAGATCGAGGACAACGTTGGGCTCTCAAACCCAATCAGATTCTGACTGCTATGGTTTGCCATACGGAACGATTCCAGGTTAATGTCCATGAGTGAGTCGTCCGTATCGAGTGGCCAAATCGGTCGAGGGATCTGCCCATCATTGCCCTCCATAATGACGGACAACTGTTGCTGTTCTTGCTGCTCCTGAGACCGTTCCGAAACTTGACAACCTTCGGTACAATCTTCTCCAACAGCTCCACTACCTTCGACACCAATGTTTGAAGATGCGTGCAAAGGTTGTTGAGCGACAGACGCTCGCATCACGCTTATCTGCACAGGTACGGCCGGTGATGCCAGCGACGAAGGATAGTAGTATTGCTCCAATCCCCGTATATTGCGCTGCAGTTCTGAAAGCTCCTGATCATTCCCACCCCGCTTCTTATCACAGCTGGCACCAGTTTTCGCTGGCTCACTCACCGTCTGATTGGCTGACTTCACCGTGCTCGAACGTTTTAGGTCGCCGTCGTCTTCAAGCCGCTCGGTACGTGGACAACGATCGATCGGTTCGCAGTAGATGTGTTCATCCACCGAAGAGCCACCGGTCGAGTAGAGGTTGGTGCTGTAGTAACCCGACGAGCCACTTTTCTCGGTCGAGTAGTGTGAGGTAGAGTTTACGCGTTCACGGCTCGGTGGCTTCCCAACGACGACCTCGTCCATTGGTTCACGGTGTACAATACTGGTGCGCGGATGCGTTGCCATGCGTCCCCGCTCACCTTCCGGCAGTCCTTTGTTGCCATGGAAATCAGTCGTCCGAGGTGCCACCGGGGCCGCATCGTCTGGTTTGGTCTTTTTGTCCTCTTTGCGCGTATGCCGCGGGTGTCCACCTTTGATAGTTGGTTCGCTCTTCTTGATCACTTCGTCCTCAGCAAAAGATTTTGCGTTAGCACTGTGGGAAAAAAACAAAAATGCAAATTTTAAATAAATACAATATTCCATAGTTATAAAAAATAATACAATAAAACGGTTAATTATAATATATGTTCCTGTATTCGGGTACATAAGCCATACGGAACATTTGGCAGATACAAATAGGAAATAAATAGGGAAATAGGAATTACGAAATTACGAGAACCTCCAAAGCTAGCAGTTTCTGACGAACTACCTTGCAAATACAGATCAATAATTACTGGGTCAGAAAGTTATTTCATTAAACAAAATCTATACAAATTGTGCTTAATACAGCTTGGTGTACTTTTTTTGTTATAGTAATTATAACCAACTATATACAGTGTCCAAACCCAATAGATAAATAATGAGTCAGCAAGTTCATCAACCATGCTTAGGTGTTGATAAACTAGTTGCTAATCATAAACCGGACACCGGTTTAGCTATAAAATTTCCCTTTCCTGCGTGCAGCACACGTATTGTAGCGTCGTCATCATCAGCTGCAGTGACACCATTTCGTACCGGTCGTCCTGGAGAAGCCTACCGACCAGTCAATGAACCTTTGGAGCCTGCAGAGCAATGCAGATTAGCCGCTCACTATCGAACACGTCGTAAATGGTTCGAATGCAATACAGGAGTGGTGAATGAGTGGCCAGTTACCGTCCGTTACTGCATACCCATTTGCCAGTTAGTTGCCGTCAATGACTAAATAAAATAAAAAGTATTCCGTTCAAAAAAGCCGTGAAAGCCGATCGTGGTGTAGAAATAGATCGGTTGACCCTATCGATCGGTCCTAAAAAATCATTCCACACCTGGGTCTAGTATCATTTCACGATACACTGTTGCTAAATTTGCATATTTTAGACACTATCTTTGGCCGTCCAAAACCAGTGCAGCCTTGCGCAATCTTCGGTCAGTAGTAGATGGCGAAGAAAGCAGTTCAACGTGGCTAGAAGTTGCGAAACGAAGAGGTGGTCAATACAAGGCCAATAAAACAACTACCCCGAATGTCATTGCCTTCACTGGCAGAAGCAGTTCTTGGAGAATGAACATGCACGTTGTTCTGTAAGTGGCTCTTAGCAATGTACAACCTCTAATGTTGTTTCATAACGATCATCGCACATCAAATATGCACAGAAATGAAAAGAAAACTCGTTCTATTATTTTTATTGCAGTATGCGGAGCACGAAAAGAAAGTGGACATAAGGTTCACATGAACTTTATTGCAGTTGGATCCAGATCGTGGCCATGTAAAATTATTTCATTTAGCATAGAGGAAAAATAATCATCAGACTGTATGTTTGTCGTGGCAAAATAATTATGCCATGTCAAAAAATCCACGATGATTCTCAACATTGCCGATCTGGCATTCTGGTGTGGTTACGTCTGAAGAGTACATTAAACATGGAAGAATTTTAAGTTTAACTTTCAACAGAGGTGTAGATGTTAAACCGGTCCACGATGGAATTTTCCATGTGTTTCAGATGTTCTTCTCGTTCTGAAATATTCCCATTCCATGTAAACGAACAGTAGCAATTTGTTATCATGCAAGTTTTGTGAGAGTTCTTCTTGTGTTTGTAGCTGATTTTTGTCTATTTTTTTTTCTTTTCACTCGTGGTTGGTAACTCCAAGATAATTTCTAAAACATTGGAACACAAAAGTAAATTTTAATTTCCATAAGACTGTTGCAAAACTTACCGATTTTTTTTTATTATCAATGAATTACGGTGGTAAAAAATCAGCAAATTTCATAAATACGTTTTAGCACCCATATTGAGACAATATTGATTAACTGGAAATTTTTGTAGGTCAAGTGTAAAGTTAGCATTTGGCCGAGCTTTCTCATGTCCAGTCAGTAACGTACCTTTGCAAACATCACAAACATAGGAAATCAAAACGTTCATACCTAATGGTAGAAAAGGCTACCAATTTGACCTTTCACACACATCTAACAACGTGTAGGTACATTGTTTAACGTTATACAAAAGGACAGCACTTGGGGTTTTTCTTTCGCCACAACGGCGTACTTTCTCATCTTTACCACCTTCTCTTATTCCCCTCCACAAACACGTACACTACTACACATCTGTTCCATCATATCATATGTTGTGCACTGCAGCAGAGTGCCATAGCTAAGTTCTAAATGCAATTTCAGTAAAACAAAAAATATTGATGGTGTAGACGTATCCTACTCTTTTATTCACTTTGCTTCTTCGCTTCTACGGAATTCTTCGGGAAACTATCTAATGCTAGCTTATCTCAGCATTACACGAAACGCAATATCCAATACTCATCGACAATGGTACACACACATGCGATCGATTGACCAGAGTATCAAAGGCCAATAAGCAACCGCCTTGTTTGAACTTACCACCGGTTTTTCCTCGACCTGACACTATCAGCACATGTAAAGGAAGTAAAACTACACCACAATCTGATGCATCGAAACCTTTGCTGCACTGCAACACAACAAACAGGAACAAATTCCTAGAAACTACCAGATGATAACACAGATCCGGTTTTGATGTGTTCTGCACTTTTGAACAACGCACTGAACACGCACACAGAATGTTGACGATCTTCCAAATCCCAGCCCCACCCCCGAATAATCCACCTTACGGGTGTTTTGTGGGTAAATGATCTAGATTTTTGGATTTCCCAGTAATGGGGCCACACGGAACGCAACGGAACAACAGCAGTGACTGAATTCTGCATGGGCTGCTGATGACTGTTTTGAGCACGAACGAAAGCAAACCGAGCTTCTGATAGACACGGGTGGAAATGGAAAAAAAACCCTGTGCCCACTTGTGAACGTTGCACAAAGAGACAACAAACGTAAAGAAAGTGAGAATTTGTGGTGGTTGGTTCGGATAGGCGCCCTAGGGGTGATGGTTTCCCGTTAGTACGATTTTCACTCTCACTGCATCTGTGCAGCGTTGAACCGGTCTTGCTCGTTTCGCGATGCAATTCGAGATGCATTTGTCTATTTTCTTCCAGATTGTACATAAGAGAAATGTTAAGTTGGACTACCTAAACCCACCAGCTTTAGCAGTTTTTTTTAGCCTTTGCATATTTTTTTTTTAAGTCAATAACCTTTAGCATAATTAACTCTTTAAAAATAATAAATAATAAGCTTGAATCTGAATTCTGAAATGTGAAAAAACTTCAACTTTTATACCATTTAAAAATGTCTCTTAAAAGACTAGAGATATTTCTATACTTTTGCTATTTACTTATACGATAGATTAAACTTTAAGTCTAACCTACTTCAACTTTGGTTGAACTTTTTTAAACATTTTCTTGAACTGCTTCTTACTCTCCAGTAAGTTTTTGCAACTATTTTTCCTAACTGCATTCCATGCAATTGTGCGGTACAAGCACATAATTCGATCACCTACTTGAGAGTAGAACATGTTGAAAAGAAAAGTGCAACTGCGGAACGACCGCAACGGAAAAAGGCTCAACCGGTCCAATGCAAACACCGCAAAACCGGTGATGATCAGCTTCGTCACGTCCCCCGGGTGCACTTGGGAGTCAGCAGTAGGAAGGGAATAGTGCAAGAGAAGAAACACACCAACAGCGGACAGACGAAAATGGAAAGTAAAGCTGGAAAGTAACCAGCAGCCCCATTCAGTAGTTGTAGAACGAATTTTTGTTTCAGGGAAAACTTGTAAACTTTAAGGCCTTTGGAAGCTGTGGTGGAAATTTGTACCTTAAAAGAAGATTTGGTTTATATAATATTAAATAGTTTGTCCTATATTGTTAAATTTTATAAATTCTACTATCAACAAACATTAATGTTCCGCTAAAAGAATTTTATAAGAAAATTTATTTACTTGAAACTTTAAGTCAAGAATTGTCCACGAACTCGAAGATTTATGATTCTCTGAATGAATCTGCAAAGATTCTTAAATCTCTGAAGATTTCTGAATCCCCAAGGATTCATGATTTTAGGCATATTATTATTATTTTAATTTTATGTATATGTCAAGTACAGTAAGTATTATATTTTCAAATTCGGCTCACTCAAAATTTCTTTGTATAATATTTTTTTTAGTTCAGCAAATAAACAGTTAATAAATTCATACATATTTAAAGATTCTGGATGCTTCAGAGATTCATTGGAAATTTAAAATTATTGAGCTTTATTAGATTTCAAAGAGATCATTGAGTTTTCATCAATATATGTAATAGAATTTCAATTTCAAGAAATTCATACAATTAAAGAATGGAATGTAAAGTAAATTGATGATTTCTGAATTATCAATCCATTTTCTGATTTGAGATAATTGAGCATTATACTATTTGAATTATTTATTTACCTTTTAATTTAGAATTTCCATTTTATAGTTTTTCATATTACAGAATGACCTTTTGAAGCATCAAACAACATTCCTAAACAAATTAAAGGGTTCATCTCAATACCAGTCGTTCGAAGACGTCACATGTAACTGAAAAATCCCCCGGAAATTAACATACACTTTCACTCTTTTTCTCCGTAATGAAAGAAAAAATCGATCTTACTTCTACCGGAAGTTTAAAGTTAAAGAAACACTCCCCACTAGCATTGAAAACATTTTGCACACTCTCACAATCCGGACAGTAGGCAGCATCCTGGAACAAAAGTTTCTAGGTCATTCCTACCGTTTGTATCGGCCAGCAAGCTCCCAGCAGCTGATCAGCTCCCGCGAGCAGGTTGAAGATTCCTTCCTCACATCACACATTGCAGTGGCCACAGCGTGCAGCTAACGAGCATACCGGTTACCTTCGTATTTCACTACTTTTTTGTTTGTTAGTACCACAACCCGGAGTAGGTCAGCGCATGATATCGTTTGGGAGTGGAGTGGAGTTTGGTATGAGTGGAGTGAAAATAAACATTAGATTCCTCATTGCACATTACGATCCGATCTTGCATTGATCGATTGTGCTACATCTGATACGGGCGCACGTCTGGGGCAGTTCTCTGAATGAATTAATGACTCTTTTTGCCTTCTTCTTTTTGGTTCACATCGAAGAGAGTGAAATCATTTGTCCGCATTTTGTCCGTACGTTTACGCTCGTACCAGTCTGGTGCTGCTAGCGATCTATATCGATCAAGCATTCGGTGTGTAGTTCGTGTGATTGCTAACCAATCGCAACACCTTGGCGAACACTGACCATCTTCAGCCACAACCAACCGGTATCTAGGTTTATTGCCAATCTTTACTTTTGTAGTTACTGAAAATTAGCACTGACACGCCTCGATCGCGTATGCAGAAAAATGAAAATTATCGCTCATCAACGATTAGTTATGGGAAAGGGAAGTTTTTCATCATTTCCCTCAAACAACCTTTACAATTGCAAACGCTCCAACACAAAAGTACACAGCGGCATTAAGAAAGTGAAATATTTTCCCCGACAACCAAAAAAATAAGAAAAAGTGCATTTCTTTTCATTGCAAAATAAAATACTTTTGCTTACTAATTTGCCACTCGATTTATTGCCAGGCAGCAACCACAAAGAGGTCCTACGTGAACCTCACTACATGTTACGATGGTTCGTTTCAATGGTAACATCTTTTCAAATTTACGACTTACCATCCTTCAACCCAGGATGCATTTTACACCGAAATACTACACGGAAACATAGTAAGATGCTAAAGTTTCCATTTCGTTTTATTTCTACCCAACCATAGACGTACGTTACGTTTCTCTTCGTGAATTTTATGGTTATCGTGCAAATGCATTTCACACCGGATAGAAAATGTTTCGCCAACAGACCATTTTAGTATCTTAAACTTCTCACTCTTCAGCAGTACAGAAAACAAGCTCCGTGCTACCCGTGTGTCGATATAGAAAATGCCACCAGTTCCGAAGGTTATTTCCGGTGCTCGGAGAAGAAAAATTGCCTGTCATGGACACAAAGAAACTAATTTGATGCTACGCCGGGCGGAAATTCTTTGTCCAGAAAAGAAAATAATAAAAAGAATTTTTCGTTGCTGGGCTAATCTGCTTCCAGTAATCGATACTGTAAAGTTTAGCGCTGCTTCTGCGATGCAATTCAGTGCACTAAGGAAGATGTAAATGCTGGTAAGATCTTAATACCAAAGTCGATGATGGGAAGAATTCATTTTTTTGCTATACTTACATTCTAAGTAAGTCTTCTATATGTTGTAATGAGATGCAAGCAATCTTAACTATGTTGAAATTATATTTTTATAACTTTAGTTTTCTCCAAGGGATCGATGCGGCGTGGTGATTTATAAAATTGACTTTCGAAGAAATAAATCAAATTATAATTTAATTATTATGATGATTGTTTCTTTTGGTATAAACTTTGAGTTTGGTAACTTTCATAAACCAAACAAAATTCCCTTTGCCTTTTTGTTCTGCACCGTTGAGATACTTAACCATTGACCACAGACATAACCTTTTGCTATGTTTTAATGATGGAGGACACCAGACGTTATGCTGCGGTACCGAAAATACCAAGGAAATCCATTGACCAACAGCGTGTTCGATCATGCTCCTCAACTAACAACTAACGTTGTTAGTTGCAGCAACATTTCGGAAGCATCAATTAATGATATTTAAACCGAAGGCACCAGGAAGGTATCAATCTGATTGATCGTTCGAATCTAGCGTGTGTAGGAGTTTATGATACACTCGCAGAATCCTCACATCTTTGATGGCCTTCCAATTTTTGCACCAATTCGCTACCCAAAAATGGGGTAAGCTGCGCAGAACGACAGTCTGCACGACACGTCACGGTTTGATTTTCACGGACTGAAAATCCGATTCGACTCGACAATGTAAATACAGCCTTCGATATCCGCTTGGGAATGTCAAATCGATCGTGAGTGTCCTATTTTGGGAGGGCAACCGTCAGATACGAAACCAGAACGAAAACCGAACCATAAAACATACATGATCTTTCGCCTCTCTGTCCAGCATGAGAACCTATTTTATACTATTCTTATTAACACTTTCCATCAAATAAATAACACACTCCAACCGAAAAAGATTCATTATAGGCGCGTGCTGCCAGCCGGACCATCATGCAAATTTTGCGATCGCATCGCGATCAGCAATCCTCATTAAAACGGATGATATTGGACTAATTGGAAGCGCCCAAATGCACCAAATCGTTTACTAAACGAGCATGATTGCATCGCGTCGCACCCTAATGGCGCTATTGGACTCGTTCCAGCCAGGCAGATGAATATTTATTCGTCTATACCCATAACGACCTCAACTCGATCGCGATGAAACGACACATATGGACACCTTTTTTCGGGGGGAGATCTTTTCCTTCCTTTTTCCTAACCACCTCGCGAGCACGTGACGCACGCAAGCACCGTGGAACAGTTTTCGGACGCAAATGAGACTAGCCAGCTCGCGAGACCTTCACGTTTGCGGTATGCCTTTGATCCGATCTCGTACCTCGTTGACGATCGTCATCGTGATCTTCACGCTTTCGCAGCTTACCGATTGGGTGAAGGTTGCATTTGCGCGAGGGCGGAACAGCAAAATTATAAACAAGCGGATTTTCCGGCCGCAAAAGCTTCTACCCCCGTTATTGCTGGTAGGCATCATCATCCTTCGGAAACATACATCTGAACGCCGTTCTCGAGAGTGTAGATTTACGATTTCTCCATGCATTTAATGCCCATCGCCAAACATTAATGGCGAAAGGAAAATGTTTTGTTTGGTAAATCACATGAGGTAGTAATTTAAAATCCCGAACCTACTTAACAATCGGCACTCATTAAACATATGAAAACTATTCTTTTGATTATGGGACAGTTGGAGAGTGGTTTTAATTTCAAATTAACGAGCTCATCTCGTTAATCGGCTGTAAAGTTACTTGACCGACAAGAGCCATCATCGTAACGGCTTTACTTTCCACTGACAATCATGCGTGTGTTTGGTATAAAAAAGAGTCACAACGCTTCATAAATCTTAAATGATACGATTTTTTCTTTACATAATCACGAGACGCAACAATGTTCGATGTCGGTAATTAGCTCGACAAATTTGCAAAAGATAGCTTTCAACAAAGGAATATTTTTTTACATTATATGTAACTTTTAAAGAAAGTTGAGTAGAAATATTTGTTCTACTCAATTTAAAAAAAATTGAATCAGTTTTTTATGAATAAGTGTCTATTGAATATAATATTTTCCTATATTATTTTTCAAAATTTCAAATTTCTCATGGATGATCCACGATGTGACGATCTTAGTAGATTAACTCTAATATAATATATAATATACATGGAACTCAACTCTACCCTATTGCTTGGTCGTTTAAAAAGCTGACAGCGATGTTCTGACATAAAGGTCAAGTTTGCGATTAACTGACCATGATTCTTGGACACCTTCAGATAGTAGCGGACAAGATTGTTTTGACCCTCTAAAATTGTTTATAATATTGTGTACAATAAAATATGTATCATCGTTAGTCAGTTTAATCCTGTAAGAATAATTATATTAATCGCTAATAACATGCTTGACCCATATTCAGGTTTTGACTTGTCCAACATCTCCATAGCGAAAACAAAATGCCACAGAAAAACCTTGAACAAAAGTGTCCTCCTGCCATGTACAATAGCAAAACAAACATAATCTCACAACTGCAAGCAACATGTCGCAAAGTCCTTAAAATTACTTCAACATAAACAAACGAATCAATCCAAATAAATCAATCCGAATGATATGCAACGCAGACGCTCTGTTTGCCGACACATGGCACTGTGACCGTTGGTCTATGCCTTTCGCTTTTTGGACTGCACCCGAACCGATAAACCAAGCACAACCATTTCCACGAATGGACAACATTCTCGTACCACGGAATTTCACACCTATTATAGTCATCCCGAGCTTCGGTAGATCAGCTGAGAAATTAACATAGCAAAACGGTTGGTATTATTTGCTGTTGTTGATGATGTAGCTATTGCTGCCGCTTTATGCCTCATTGATGCCCAAAACAACCTACCCCGGGCGCATGTCACGACTTTATTCATTTAATGGACCAAACAACCACCTAATCGAAAGCAACCTGTTGAAATTGAAACGCTTTGTAAATATAAGCGCCTGCTTCCGGCCTTAACCTCCGCGGGCCGGCTCTTGAAGGGCCGCTGAAGCTATCGTAGCCTTATTAATTAATTGTCCTGCTAGAATCGTGCACCAACCGCAGCGAGCGAATGAATGAAACAGATGGATAAAGCGAAATAAAGATCAAGTACAACGATGTAACAATTTATCATCCCCCCGAAATGTAACCCACTCGCGGCACGGAGACGATGTACACTGTCGGGGTCTTTGGGCCGGTATGCGCTGGCTAAACAAACTCTACGACCTAGACGCCAATCAGTGACGAACGGCTTTGGAGCAGCTCGGTGATTCGTCCATGCTTCGGAGGTATAACCTTGGGAAGGGTTCGTCTCGTGGCGCCCTTCGACCGTGTGAAGACCATTCCGATGGGTTAATTGATAGCACATTCGGCAAAGTTGGATAGAAAGGCAAAAAAATCGTCACCGTAGGCCGTCTTTCGAGGTGGACGATTTGTCCTCGGGTAGTTATGGCAAGAGGGTCATCCAAGAGATAGAGGGCACGTGTATAATTAAACTCAAATTTTTTAAATAACATTAGGTACTTATTTCGACTAAGAAAGGAACTCACCCACTCGTTGCACGATGTACAGTCCGCTGACGGAACATAGTCGAACTTCGTCTAGATCTTAGTCCTCCTCTAACAGCACCACCTCCATCATTACCGGCAGTACCTTCAGTAATGGGCCCACTGCCCGCCAACGTGTTGCTTCGCTCGGTGAAGGTTCGATCTCGGCAACCGATCGCACGCTCGTTTACCAGTACCGCATCCAGCGTATCAAACGATGCCGCCCGGACACCTTTCGTGCCAACGTTCGGTATCTTCGGTGATGGCGTCTGAACACCGTTCTCCTCGTCCGTGTGTATCTTGCACTCCTGCGGGAAACTTTCATTGAAGGTACGCATTGCTGCCGCACCTGCCAGCTTTAGACGATTGCGAAAGATGTCCCCAAACCGGCGCACACCCGAGCGACCCGAGCTTCTGCTCTGGTTGCTGATGTTGCTGAATGCATCCGACGGTTCTGTGGAGCTTTCCCGGTAAGTTCGCCGCCCGACCGGACTTGCGCCGTGGTTGCCCGGTCGCTCCTCGATCCACGTGGAAGACATGGTGGGCATCGCACGTGACGTCAAACGTCGACCCGTTCAGTGAGAATGTTGCTTTGACAGTCGCCCGTCAAAGCGTGTGTCATATTCAGCGATTCACAGCCCCAAAAATGCTACGAATGAAAAAGCCTGCCAAGGATGAGGCTACTTGTTGCATCAAGCGCCCCGGTGATCGCTTAATAGAGCTGTTTTGCTTGATAACAAAAAAGAAACGAAACCTTCGTACATTCAACGCATCAATCCCAACAACTGACAGCTTGCTGAAAATATACAAGCAGAAAGATATTTCAATTAAAAAAAGTTTATTAATAGAAAAAAGGGAAAAACGGTTGGAGACCGGGTGATTAGAATAATCAAACGTGAAATGAATATTTCGTAAAGGTTAGCCTATACTGAGGTCACTACTTTTACTCATTGTGTTTGTTAAAAAGACAACCGGCGAGAAGGAGCTTGATTGTACTAAAGACCACAATTTATCATTGACACTAATCTGAGCACACTTCCGACAGATATCTTTATCGATCGACACTGATCTAAGCTTCATAATAAGTTATATACAATGCAAAAGGATTGCGCTATTCAATATCTTCCTTAAAAATTGTAAGTTTCTTTCCACTGCCAACGCTAATCAGCTCAACCATCAAGCGAAGAATTGTTCAGCCACCAATCATCACCAACATGGCAGATCGAACCTTCACAGTTCAGTGATAATAATTAATCCAATGAGCTGCTCATCAGCTACCCTCCTTGTCACTGTTTGGCAGCTGCTAAGGTTTAAAGGACAGGCAAGGCAATTGCACCACGGACCAACGACACTGCTAGTCCTGCAAAACCCACACAACTCCGGCACACAATCACAACTGGAGGCATCTTTCATCGATGATTATGTCATCAATTAGTGGTGTAGTGCTGTATCACAATCGTATCATTTTGGTTACGATTTTGTGCGCTTCACTAGACGTACCTCGCTACTAATTGGAAGCGAAGGACAAGGGGATCCTCTAATCATATAAAGATATCCAGCTTCAAAAAATGGAACATCAGCTCGGAACGCTACTAGCGACGGCCCACTCGTCTACGGAACGCAATCGAACCGGAAAACGGGCTGTATACTGAGCAAATGAGTATTTTAGCAAGAATCCTAATGAGAACCATTCCAGGAAGTACATTAGGATATTAAAGACGTCGCGGAATTTCATATTTAAATGTCAGAATAAAACGTTCAAAATGCTCAAATACATAGGTGTGCTTCACGGTAGCTCCAAGAATTCTCAATATTTACTTACACCACATCACGCCTAAAATGGGCAGAAGTCTTCTAAGGACCAGCTTATAAACTATGCTCAATCACGCGCGCAAATCGTTCACCTGTTTGCTTAACTTCACATTTTTGGGCAGCGAATAAGCAAATGAACGCCCGTTTACGGTTGGCCAGCAGCAAACACACAGCAAACATTGTAAATGTTGCCATTTACTTACTTTGCTCACTACCAAATCGGTGTCCACATCAGCACTTTACAAAACGTGTGGCATCGGTCTGTAACGTCTCACAAAAAAAAACACCCTAAACCCTAATGCCTAAGTGCAATCGAATGTTGTCCATCTTGGTTCGCTAGATCGAAACATTGTTCTCCTTTTTTCCTCCACACTGCAGCTGTTGGTCGACGGTGTGTCACTTGATTTGCCTGCCAGTGTCCATCGCGTGTGTGTGTGTGTGTGTGTGTGTGTGTCTGTGTGGACAGTCCGATCAGTTTACCCACGGTTCGGCTTGGCTGCGATGAAAGCGAGCGCATTTCGTAGCCAGACATTTACGATGTAGACAACTGGCCTTACGGCAAAGCAATTGCAGCTAGCATTCACTGCTGTAGCTTGCAAACCTGGTGCACAGACAAACCTCTAACCTAGTTTCTGTGAGCGAGACAACGACCAAATGTTCCCCTAGAAAACGCCACTGTGGTCAGCTTCTCCGGAGTGGAATTCTCCGCCGGCCAGTTGCCTTCTCGGTGCTGGGTGGAGTTCTGCCGGTTCTTGAACCGTAAGGGCACGGGTGTCAGCACGTGCCTACCTTAAGCGATCACTTTCACTAATCACTCCATTAGTCCCTGGGATCTTAACCTGTAAACCTATCCTTTAACCTGCCACTGGCGCACGGTTTACCACTTGCCAATGGAAAATGGCCCAATCCTCGATGCCAATAACTTTATCGCCGACGGGTTCGACCGAACCGAAACGGTGGTCAAAGGTACATGCCTAGGTGGACTGCTGCTGCTGTTGCTTGAGAATTTGGGTCAGCGCAACATTTCGCAAGCCCTCGAAGAAACATTGCTTCGCCGAAGTAGCGTTAAAAAAACGGCTCCTAGGACTCTCGGGACCCACCGAGTGGGTCACCGAGGGCTGACAAACGTTCCACTCGCTGCTGATCAATCGATTGATCGATAGTCGACGGTTTTGCACTCCAAAATTAAATGAACCAGTTTGGGTTGTACGTGCAGGCGCCGACATTGGTTGGAAGGCGGGTGGGGCACACACAAAGGCGTCCTGTTGTTTGTAACATAAAACCGACAACATGTCACTGCCCTCGTCTGCCCGGACCAGATTGGCTAGCTTTAAAAGCCATCGAACCCAGTCTGAAGATACCCCTCGAGCGGTGTGCGCTCCGTATGCGGCACACTAATCGCTTGGGATTTTGGTCCAACTACAAACCGATGGCATCACGATATATCTAACGCTTTGGAAACTGGATTTCTCACTTGCACACACATACCCCAGACGGCTTCTTCAGAAAAAGGGCGTTGGCATACATTTTTATCTGCGAGTACAATATAATGTAATTACGACCATCGTTAATCATTGGCACGAATTCGACTATGAGTGAAGTCACCGATTGAAGCAACATCACCAATTGTTGCACAACTTTGGACCGTATTTTAATCCTGCTGCGGGACGCGTCGGAACAAGCCTCGTTACATCGCCGGTGTAGTCAGAATCAATATTTTGATTGATTTGGGTCAATCCGACCGCTCCTGCTGCTGAACAGAGCAATTGCACACGCTGCGTTGAGGCGATCTTGCCAAATCATGTCAGGTAAATTGATTTTACCAAAACGTCTGCTCGACAGTGTGCGGCACTCCAGTGGTGATTTAAATTTAACGCTTCACAAGAAACAATCTCAAGTGTTTTGATGTTTACCTTCTTTTACGAACGCTATTTACATCTAAATCGCAGCAAAAAGGTATCGATATAAAAAAAGCAGACTAGACTAAAATACGATGGGAGGTGCAGCTTTCTTCGCCAAATTGCTCCAGAAGTAGCCGGCAAATGGTTCCAAAATCCGTCGCCACATGTCTTCGGGCTACCATGAAGCGTTGTTTGGAGTGTTTTCTCTATTTGGCGTTCCATGTGCCCGCCGCCATCGGCACTATCACCCTGCGGCAATCAGCTGCTAGCAGTGTTGCTAGCAGCAAGTGGCAGACAGACCACCTGCTTAACCTACATCCATCCGTGCCTGTGTATGTGGACCGCACCGGAGCTACATATCGGTCGATCAACAATCTTCTACGGGTGATCGAGAGGAGCACCCTTTCCCCCCTACGTCGTATTTTCACTCCATCTGTCCCTACGTTTTGTGGCGTGAAGTTCAGGTTAAGCCAAATTTACTGCCCTCTCGCGCCCCGCCAAAAAATAAGGGGCAGCACCTCGTATTAGATAATTATTGCCTCAGTTTCCAATGGTTGCAGGCCGCGTGCCACCCAAGGGTGACTGAACTTGGGACTTCTGGCACCCGGGAAGGTGCGAGGGCAACCCGAACCGGAATGGTCGGGGCGTATCGCGTTTGACCTAGAATAGCCCGCATGGCGAGTTAGTTGGGTTGTTGGTGGGAATCGTGTGTGTGTGTGTTGGCGATGCAACTACGGGGCAACTACAAAATGGTTTAGCTTTAATTTTTTAACCTGTCATGTGAGATTTATGTTAGTTTCTTCTATATGTACATTTTTTTTTGCTATCTTCACCCACCTCGATAACACCCTGTGGCCTGGGAGGATGTTGCACAATCGATGCAACCTGTACAACTAGAGGTACGCGTTTGGATGAAGTCTTAACGGGGAGGATGGAAGTTTTTAAGTGACCTTAGACTTTAGAGTGAGTGCAAATTCATGACTCTGTGTCGTGCAGAAGGTACCACAGTTTGTAGGTGTAAACATCCAAATTTGCATAATTACTTACATATATCTTCAAATCATTCCAAAAATCCTTGGAACTATTTTCATCGGACTTCTATAGTCATGTAAATTGCTATCTTCATATTTCTAGTTTTGTTTACATCGTTGAAGAGATAATTTTAAGTTCTTTATGCTACACCTCTAAAAATATCTTTCATACATACTCTGAAAATTTTACATACGTTATATCCTAGCAAAATACTAAAAAATTGAATAGGATCCTCACCTAAAGCTTGTGAATCTAGTACCGACGAAGATACGCAATTGTAACACACTGTCATTAACCATCGTCTGTGTTCTTGTCAGGGATTTGATTATCA
>CM028127.1:40408303-40450258 GCA_016254315.1 Anopheles parensis
ATAAATCATCCCCAGCGTACACCGGTTGCCCTGAAACAAATGCCCGTGGACTGTGGACACCGACTCTATCATTCGCGCGGTGAGGGCCCATTCTATCGACACTGGAGCTTTGTTCTTCGACATTCCGCTCCACCCCTTCAGGGTTTCCCTTCAGCTCGGCATAGCCGTATCTAGGCATTGCGTATCGTCGGTGCACTCCCGCCACATCAACACGATATGGGGGACTTGCTTTTCGCAACAGCTACATCGCACGAACCCGTCCACACACACACACACACCCTTCATGGGTTGAACCCCAAACAAAACAACCAACCAAGACGCCCAGTCGCATGAGTCGCTGCCTCGTCGGAGAGTAACCGGCAACGTTTCTTATCCTAAACGGTACGGAACACCTAGCTCGGAACATTGCGTTTGTTGGCCGGGTGGGACCATTTGGGGCAGTGAAATGATTAGTTAGTGAGCGGGCAACGGAATGGAACCACCTTGTGCATCTTGGAAGATTTCATTAATCTAAAGGTGTAACTCCCCACCTTCCACAAAAAACGGTAGCAAGTGGATGAAAAAGCATCACGAAAAGAAGGGCATAGTTGATGGAAAACTTTTTTGCTTTAAATACTTTACATTACCAAGGAGTACGTTTTTAAGTCACTAGGACAAAGTGAAGTAGGAGCAGTTGTTATATTATTATTTCAAACTGTCTTATACTACGACTCGAAATTCACTTGTCCTTTGGTATAGTATCACATTACAGAAAGATCATATCAAAAAGGTCTTTTTTCACATATGCTTGCTTAAGCAGCAAAAGAAACACTTGCTGTATCCAGAAAAAACGGAAACAATAAATTTTAAATATAATCGTATAACCCACTGCAGAAAATAAGAATCAAAACAAATAAATCAGCCATTAAATTTACTAATTAAATCTGCTGCTTAACGCTACGAACATCCTTCAGAATCGACACACTAGTTCTAGAATGTTATACAATCGTTTGCTTTACACAATACCCGCATACTACATTACTGATATTTCTAATGTAAAACAATAAAACCTACATCACTTCGAGTGACAAATTTTGGAAGGAAGTATTCCCCCCCGTTCGGGCTCGATTAGATAAAATCTTGAGCAATTTTCGGTTACAATTTATGCGCACCACAAGGTGTCAGCCCGGTGGCAGAGTAAAGTGCGAAAATAAAATATTAAACTTTACCATATCCATCCGCCATAAGCCAGGGTCACCGGAACGGCACGTCAGACCGATGCTTCTCTACCGCTGCGCTACAGATCAAATTAAGCTGAGAAAATCTATCGCACCGGTGACAAGGTTTGCTACAGTTTCCGTGTGGTAGCTTTATTTATTTTTATTTTGAAAATCTAATGTGCCCGAACTGTGGATAAAAATCCAAACCATTCTTCGCTTTGCAAACCTGCGTCACTACTAATCACCATGAAATAGGCCAAAACCGAGCTCATAAACTATGGCTATTTTCCAAGGTGTTAAATGGGTGTAATGGATTTTGGATTGAAATGGACAAATAAAAAAATAAAGCAATAAATGTTTAACTTTATTTCTAGTATGAAAACATAGAAAATAAAAAAAAAATAAAACTAAGAAAATAAAAACAATGAAACAATTAAAACAAACGTACAAGAAACATAAAACAAGCTTGTAAAAATAATTGCAGTAAAACTTAAACCATTAATTAATTGAAACATACTATACATATGTAATACAAACGACAAACAAGTAGTAATAATAGAAATTACTTCATCCTTCATGTTAACGGTTCTGTTGATCGGTGTCGATTGACAATCCCTTTTAATGGTTCGAAACGACTAAAACACTACTAACCCAGCATCATCAATCGACCGAACACACTGGGTCCAGTGGGAAAATTAATGTACTTCTGCCTCTTGGCAAATCATGGTCAAGATTAACAGCCAGTCAGTATAAATCACTACACCCCGGCCATCGTCACCAATGGTTGGTGGTGCGTATTTTCCGTGCGTGTGTGTGCGTGTCAACCCTGAGGAGAAATATGGTACAAATTTAATCATCAAGGATTAATTCAAGCTCCCTTCGTTCCTATCCGTTCCGGATAAAATGGATGCCAAATTCACGAAAGAACCATTCCGGTTGATAACTGACCAACTGTAAATCTTCTCCCGCCCGATGGATGAAGGCATTAAAGCACTAGCTGCACGTTAGAGCCACTAAGCCAATCATAAACATCCCCAACAATTAATAAGCACTAATTATCCACCAGCAACAGCAGCCGATACGGTGTTGCTTCGCTGCCGTTTCTTCAGAAGGAACCAACAACGGGCAGCAAAAGCAAATCGGGGCGGCACGCGATCTTCCCGTCTGCCGAGTGTTATTAAATGGTAGTTGTTGTTTTTTTTATTTCGATACCGGCTGTTTCCTCCTTTTTTTTGGCCAACACTTTTGCTGATCCCGTATCGTACCCGTTCCATCACGCGGTTCTACTGGAACCCAGGAATACGAATACTTTCCGACACGTTTTGTTTTTAATCGCCTTCTCGCCTTTTTTATTTTTGGTACGTTCCGCCACTTTCGGTTCCGGTACGCCCAACGGTATGTGGGAAAATTCCACCCAAAACCTTACTATCCAGATCAGTCCCGATTGGAAGCCTCGCAAAGGAGGTAAACGTTGGATCCCGGAACGGCATATACAATTTTTGTGCTGCACTCATTACTGATAGATTATTCATTATTTGCTTCCCTGATGTTAGTAGGGTGTGCTTTTTACCTATTTTCAGATAATTCACTTTGTTTCACTAACGACATACACTGGTGGGGTGCAAAAGTAGATGTGGTTTGTTCGCTTTTCTTCATCAGTAATTGGTCCGTTTTCTTCTCTAATTGATTATTTATTTCATTGTTTGTTCTTGTTGGCCATTTCTATTTCTCTTGCTTTTCCTCTTTTCTTTTCTAGTTTTGTTTTCAACTTTCCTAATGGCAATGTTTATCGTCACCTGCCTTCTTCATTCATTGCTTTCATTTTATCACAGACACACACACACAGCTAGTACAATTTGTTTTATTTCTATTTATTTTGGCACGCCACTTCACTGCACTCATCGGCTATTTTCTTGCGATTGGGTGTGGGGCATTTTCTACTATTTGCTTTTCGCTTTCGCTTGCTCGTTCAACAAATTTTACCCCGTACCACAACACGGCCCAACAATGACGGCAATAACAAAAATACCAAAAAACGTGTTGCATTTCCTTCACCGAGCATTATCACGGTCAATCACGGTGAACAGCGAAAACTTGCGCTCCACGTGTTCCTCGATTGTTCACTCACTCATGCACGCACGCACGCACACCAGCACGCATGATTTCCGTTTTCCGTTCAATGTGCATTTCCCATCACTCGGAGGAAGTGTGAAATGCAACACCCTAAGGGGCGTTTTACTGGCACACGTTTTTATCAAATTAGTTTCAATAGTCACAAGATGAAAACTACTACAGCCACTTAAGTTTAATTCACTGATAATAATCCGTAATGGTTACAACTGTCGCACCAAATAGTACAAAAAGGATTCGTTTTTTTAGTTGAGCTTATACGGATCCTCTTTGTAATGGCGGAAACGCAACACAGATAATAATTACATGTGATCTCAGGACAAACGGACACACATACACAATACATCGTTTATTTTTTTTCCTCTGCCTTTTCTTGCTTCCTGATCACAATGGCGCTCGAAACCGGATCACACAAAATGAACGATCGATCGAAGAAGATCGGAAAAATGGTGATCGTCCTGGATGGTGTGTCAGGTATCGCCGATAAAGACACATTTTTTGCTTACTGCTGCTCTTTCTAGCTGCTTACTAAAAACAAATTTATTTTATGTGCAATAAAACATGCATTTTAATACCTTCTTTTCGCGCTGATTATATCCACGCGTTGATCACTGTTTTCCCTCTCAGATGCACACACATTGAAAACCAAAATGAAACCCACCCGTTGTCACCAAATCATAAACTAAGCACACAGGCACACAATGCACTCGTAGCACAAATAATCACGAGATGACCAAATAAAAACATAAATTTAACTGAACATAAAACACACGATTATCGCGAAAGATCGACTCCGGCCCGGGTGTTGCATCGAGCAGCGCCGATAATATCCGCCCGGGTTTGCAATACTCAAAGCGACGGTAAAGAAGCGACTGGCGAGAAACAATAGCACACGCAACGATACCACGATCGCTCCAAAACGGCCAAATGGTGGGCTCGTATGTAGTGTGCACAATTCCCACCGGCTGGCCAAAAGCACTAAAGTTCGCTCACGCTTCTTAGCTTCTCTCACCTGGCGCAGAGCCGGTTAGTGATGCGTGATCCCACTCTTTTGTGGTGTTACCTTTCTTGCCGAGTTTATTCCGTGGAAGGTATTGCTTTCGTAGTAAAAATATTTTTGTAAATTCTTTAGCACACGTCATGATAAATATGTTAAATAGGCTCAGATACGTAGGCTTCTCCTTACAAATTACAATGCTTAAGAGCTAAACATTTAATTAAACCATCTTCATTTTGGTCGTATGTCGTAGCAAAACTGACAAGGTGGAATTGGCCGAGAATTCAATGGATTTCAATGCGCACTAAGAAAACCCTAACAATACTGCCATTTAATGCATTAAATAGTAGAGTACTTTCTCGATTTTTTTAATTTGTAACTTAATTTTATGAATTAATCCATTAGTGTAATCGATAAATTACCAATCAAATGCACGTACTCGTGCTTGCAAAATATTTCCACCAATATTAAAAAAATAAAGGTATATTCTCCAACGATCTCCCCCTCATAGGGGAAACGTCTGCAAAACCGTTTCTGCAAGTAACGCATCCTCTCAGACCATGGTGCACCTTAAGATGTGTGAGCGAAATCTCACCATCCTCTCACATCACGCCATGATGAGAAAAATCATCCTAAAGAGAAACAGAAGCTGAGAACTTCTGTTTGCGATCGTGTACATTGCGATCACCGACGAGATAAATCAGAATTCAAACGAAAGCAAAAGTTTTTTTCTTTCAAACCTCTTTGATCTGGTTTCTTTTGTGTGTCTGGGTGTGCTTTTACTTCTTGTTCTTCATTTAATGCTTATGCGCTAATTTATCCACCTGGTTGACTGACACGAAACGCCGGTTAATGATCCCGATCGGCCCAGACTGGACGACCAGATGAGCATCGTTCCGGTTTTTTTTCGTTTTGAGCAACAAACAAGATCACCATTTTTGTGCAACACAATAGGGATGGATGTTTTTGAAAATAAAGTCATGCATTCTAGGCCTCGTAAACCGTTTTTGAATATTAAGGGAAGAGGGTGAAGAAGTTAATTATTATAAATTATTTCTCAACTACTAACTCTACGACATCATACAGCTGAAAGAAATCTGAAATGGATAATTATACATCATCCAGATTAAAGTTCGATTATAATTCTAGATATGAACTTTAAAAACAATTAATTTACAAAGGAAAACAATTACACCGTATTAATGTTTAGACAAAAATGCTTTCTTTACTCGTTGAAGATTCTTAAAAATACTACTAAAACTTTGCTCACAATCTATTTTCAACCAGTTTTTTTTAGAAAAATAAACACACTTTGTTTTGAGGTACGTTTCCCATTGCTCTTCCCGGATAGATTGTTAGTGATTGCGCTTCTACTAAACAGCTTCCAGCAGCAGCGCAATGCCCTGTCCTCCTCCAATGCAGGCCGATCCAACAGCCCGTTTGAGGTTCTTTCGTCTAGAATAAGGAAGAAATGATGGAAATAGCGCTTGGCTTATATGGAACCGTTTTTATACTTACTTCAGCTCATGCACAAGATGACCAGTAATACGCGATCCGGAAGCACCAAGCGGATGACCAAGTGCAATTGCACCACCGTTCAGGTTAAGTTTGTTGATATCGAGACCGAGTTCCTGTGCGCAAGCCAGCGTCTGTACGCCGAACGCTTCATTGATCTCGAACAGATCCACATCGTCCATCTTGAGGCCGGCCACGTTTAGCACGTTCCGAATAGCCGGTACCGGACCAATGCCCATAATCTCCGGTGGCACACCGACCGTACTGTACGCAACCAAACGTGCCAACGGTGTCAGGTTGTGTTTCTTGATCGCTTCCTCCGAAGCAACCACAACTGCTGCAGCACCATCACAAATACCCTAAGAAAATAGATTAGCGATTTAGAATAATAAAATCTAAAAACATCTTATACACACGGATCAGTAACTCTTACCGAAGCAGTTCCCGCAGTAACGGCACCATTCTTTTTGAACAGCGTTGGAAGCTTTGCCAATCCTTCCAGGGTGGTCTGCGGACGCGGATGTTCGTCGACCGCAAAGTCAACTTCCTTTCCCTTAACCTTTAGCTTGAATGGAGTAATTTCCGTCTTAAATACGCCCTCATCATTTGCCTTCTTCCAGAGCTGCTGCGAACGGTATGCAAATTCGTCTACTTTCTCACGCGGAATCTTATGCTTTTCGGCGAGGTTTTCTGCCGTCAGTGCCATTGGGAGCTTACAGTAGGAGTCAGTCAGACCGGTCTAGAAGGAATGGAAGGAATTATTATTAGCATTTAACCATATCGCTAAAAGTGATTTGTGTTTCATCTCTACTAACCCACAGTGCGTCCTCTAGCGCAGGGCTAGTTCCAAGCGGAATACCGAAACGGCTGTTTCGCAGCGTGTACGGTGTCTGGGACATATTGTCAACACCACCGGTGAGCGAAATGTGTGCCGCACCTACAAGGATGTCCTGTGCTCCGTTTACTACCGCTTGGAACCCGGATCCGCATAGACGATTCACGCCGAGAGCTGGTCGCTCAATCGGCACACCGCATCCGAGCGACACGTGCCGGGGTAGGAACGCACCATCGGTCGACGACAGCACCAACACCTGACCGATGTTAACGGAATCAACCTGATCCGGCTTTAGGCCGGCCGCATCGAGCGCTGCCTTTGCCGCTACCGTCTGCAGTTGCGTTGCATTGGTGTTCTTAAATGCTCCACCGAATGTACCGAAAGCGGTGCGCTTGGCCGCTACAATGAAAACTCCTGAAGGGCAAAACAGATAAGAAGATCACGATCAGTGCCGCATATGGTGCAAAAACAAGCAAGGAAACATGCTGACAAGCAAGACACCGCCGTACTACCGATGGGGGTAGCATTCCCACTATCAGGATTATCAGCATCACCGTGCATACACAGGAAAAAAGTGGGTCCATTTCCTTATCAACCTGTCCGAGCCATATTCGCGTTTGTTTGATACTGTTTGATGGTGATAAATGGGCAATGAAATGGATGCTTCTACAAGTCATGTGTTTGCTAGAGCAATTTTGGACTACATTCCGTCTCAAGACTGATAAAAAATTATACATCCATCCGAAATAATTTGATCATTCCAGGGAAAAATTGTGCGCACAGGCTGGATGAGCTAAAAAGTTGTTGCTTTCACTACGTCATCAGATCGGACTTTGAACCGGCAGTGACCAAGCCATTCGATGCTGAATGATACTGATGATCAAAGTCCACCGAGAAGAGGCCATACTTTCGCAATAGTGGACGCATCTTAGCTAAAACCATAATTTAACATACAATTTATGCTTTATGCTTTTCTATTATGGATTTACGTTCTTCATTACTTCCTCCAACGAGTTAACCAAACGTTGCCTTAACTCCTGATGGAAGTCTCTCTTACCTTTCGTTAGTGCTGCCATTTCAGAGGAATGATGCCGGGGTTGCTCAAACTTTACACACAAAAAAAGTTGCGTAACTACACACAAAATACCCGTTAATTAAAGCTTAATTCGTTATTTAAAACGATAAATCTACAACTGGTCCGGGTAGAACACAACTGTTGCAACTTGCAGCGAAAAGAAATGAACAGCAGTGAAACGACGGCAGGTTCTGTTATTTACGGCCGATTTTGGTGTCTTTTTCTTTTTCGTCTTTCAATACGATACGGAGAACACTATCGGTCTCTTTTTCACTTGTTTGTCAGTTGGAATGTTTATCATCTTCTGTTGCACACATTCAACGAGATCGTGTAAACCTTCTGGTTGAGTTCTTACGCAAAACGCGGTGAACTGGCGAACAGCTTCACTTTTAAATGTTACGTTAGAATCACTTAAAATTATTTAAATAATAATGAAAAAGATAGTGCCGAGGGAAGGTTATTCTTTTATTATATAAACTTAATCGTTCAGTTTTGTTTATACCGAATTTCGGTAGGCATTCTCCGAAGGTAATTATACTATGAGGATAGTTTTGGTTTGTAAAGAATTCATGACAGGGACGAAGGATTACTTTNCCGAGGGAAGGTTATTCTTTTATTATATAAACTTAATCGTTCAGTTTTGTTTATACCGAATTTCGGTAGGCATTCTCCGAAGGTAATTATACTATGAGGATAGTTTTGGTTTGTAAAGAATTCATGACAGGGACGAAGGATTACTTTTTATGAATTCTTTCATCATTATTGCTAATAAAACGGTACACCATTGGAAAATTTTCCCTTGCTCAACCAGGTATTGCACCGTTTAAATGTGTATATTTATCTAGTAATATTTTTTTAAGGACTTCTTTCGCCTTTTATTCGTCTTTGCGTGTTTGCCCTCTACAAATGACTCCACGATTAGGTACGTTTATAATAAATTGCTTTGCAATCGAAGCGCAAACGAATGCACGCAGAGTTATAGTTGCAATGTAACGTTTTTCCTCTGTTGGTGCGAATTCCATCCCCGCTTTATAATTTTGCTAGCAAAATACAAAAAAAGAAACATATAATCTCTCATAACAAAGTAAAAGTTAATATAAATCCCGCTTTTACAAACACCCAAACGTTTATGTTTTTTTTTTTGTTGTTGCGATAAAATCATTCACCCGTTCCGCTTTGTCTCAATTTCCACTTACACTAATTCCCGTTAACCCTCCACCCACTGCAATGCAAGGGAAGCGCTGCTGGGGGGATTTTCTAAATATCAACGCTTTAATGTTAAACTACGCTTCGCATCACCACGAACAATCCTCGCCCGCGACAGCATTTACCCGTCCGTTAGTCGTTGCTCATCGGAAACTCGCGATTCAACACTTCCAGATCTCGTTTGTCGACAGCCGTATGCAAGTCTTTCCGATTCATGAGCGACAGCACCATGCGCAACAAGCTCCAGATCGCACCGGACATTTGATTAGACATCGACTGCACCTTCAACCCGGACCGGGCGGCCGAGTTCGCCTGAAGGTTCAACGCCGTCAGTAGATGTTCTGCCGCTTCCTTGTACGCCTTCAGATTGACACAAATCACGCCAACGTTGAACCGTGCGCGGATAAACCCAGGATGGAATGCGAGCGCACGTTGATACGCATCAACCGCTTCCAATGAACGATTGCCGTTGGCTAAGCTGGCGCCAAGCCGATTCCAGGCTTTGGAACTTTCCGGACGTACCTGCAGCACGGCATTGAAACAGTCAACTGCTTTGTTAAACTCAGAGGAAAGATTGAACAGCACTCCGAGCGCTTCCTGTATGTCCGCATCGATCTCGGTTGGTGACTGCTGAACCGCCTTTATGAAGAGTTCCTGTACGTCCTTCAATTTTGGTCCACCCATCAGCGAGCTGGCTATGGGAGAGTCCTCGGATTGGAGCATCTCCGGCGGTACCAGATGTTCGTACTTCGGGTTACACTTCATCCAACGAACCAACATTCGAAGGGCCTGGTTTTGCAGGACCTCGTTAGTGTACGAGATGGCTAAAGCCATCAGTACGGGCATGTTGTTGGGATTAAACGAAAGCGCCTTGTTGAATGCAGCGATCGCATTCGGGTCCTTCTCGTTCTCTGCCTGCGAAAACCCTAGCTGTTCCCAAATTTCCGGATTCTCCGGATCCTGTTTGACGGCCGACTCGAAGCACAGGACCGCACTAGGTATGTCACCCTGTTCCAGGAAAGCTTTACCCTTTTCGAACGCATTCTCCACGTCCGCCATCGGGTTTTCTTCGTCGAATTTGTACTCCTTGAAGGGATCGTAGAAATCATTAAACTCAGATAACCACGGATGCTTGCCCTCCGCTTCCGACAGCGTTCGCCATTCGTCCTGCAGACGCTCCCAGAATTGCTTATTGTAATTGTCCGAGGCTTCATCCTGCTCCTGCTTATCGTCCACAAATGCCTTGGCCCAATCATCTTCCTGCTTTTGTGTTTCGTCCGGTTTTTGCTCCTCCTGTTGTACTTTCCCCTTTGACGAGCTTGCCTCCAGTTCATCGAAACGGTTCTCCCATACGCTATGCGACACCTCGACACTTCCATCGTTGATGCGTACATTCCCCGCACTTACGTTACCCATAAAGCGTACAAACTGCAGCGAAACATTTTCTTGTTAGAAAACGGTATAAAGGATTAGACTAGCCGACTTACCTCGCTTTGGCGTATGTTTGGATTGTACATTTGTCCAGCGTATGAGTGGTACATCATGTCACTGGCGGCTTGTCGAATAGTGGGCTGCTGAATCGTTGGGTCTCGCATATTGGCGTGAATTGGTGGCAACTGCGATTGGGACCAGACCTGTGCTTCGAAAAACAAGGGATAAAAGATCAGTAGAGATCATACGATCACTGGACAGCTATCATTACTTACACTCGAAAGCTTACTTTCCTCTCTCGGGTGGGCAGCATCAGCACGAAACTCTTCGGCCCATGCACCACCAGGTCCCACCATATCGATTGATCGACCGACCCCAACCATTTGTTGCTGCCGATGGTTGTGGGCATCGATTTCACGCATCTCCTTCAGCAGCTCATCCATGCGAAAGGTTTGCGGACCCGGTGCTATTTGGTCCATATATTCCTTTACAAGCTCTCGATCTGCTCCGGCGAAAGAACTTCGCCCACCTGCCAAACCTTCGTCCTGTAGGCCAACATCACGCCGTACCTGGCGGCCCAAGTTCATCAACGGGTTCGCTCCGCCACATTCCGGCTCGACAAGATCCTTGAAAGACATCTTCACAAGCTTGGGCTATCTTGTGTCAATTCACATAAAAATGCAGTTCAACGGCCGTACGATGGATGCTTCTACGTGTAAAACCACACAACCACTACCGGTATTATCGTTGTGCTACGAACCAAAAGAAATAAATTGTTTTAGAGAACAATTTGATTGCTAGTAGTTCGTTGCCAACCAGGTTCGACACATTTCATTGAAGCAAACACAGAATAGGCGCACCATCTGCAGCCGCACGGATTAAATTCCGCTGCAAAAAATATAGCGAGGGCTTCACCTATCGCTGCCACTTTCGGGAGTGATCATGAAAAGACTGATAAACTGATAACAGCCACCGAGGGAGGTCGTTAATGTTTTCTTCCTATTTCTCTCGCCACAAACAGTCTGCGAGTGCAGAGTTCTCGACTTGTTGTGCGTTTCCTTTTGGGGATGACCGGGATACTAGTGCACGTATGTCATGATTTCTTTTCTAATGGTCTCACTACGTTGCTAGTTGCGGTGTTTGCCAATTTAGTGGTGGAGTGTTTTTATTTTAGAAATTGTCAAATTAGTTATTTTGTCCCAAATGATCTGATGTGCATGGGATGTCAAAACATAAAAAAAGCAAAAACTGCACCCAACTAACCAAATGTGTATGAATGTCAACATTAGCAAAAACCCAAGTAGCAATTTTTATTTTTTGTTGTTACTTGTTTCAATTTATTTCACTGAGGTTCCAGCCAGATTAAAAATCCTATTATGACAGGAATATTCTTCATGTTTGGTCAATGGATAATTTGTTATTGCATTTTCCGTTTCCCTGCTATGGTCAGATGTTCTTGTTCGCGGACGATTCTGCAATTTCCGTGAAAAGTAAGACACTTGCAGAATTGGAACGTCGGGATCATTGTTACCTTGTTGTCTTCCTTAAATAGGTTGCGGGCTGGAGGATCCGAGTCCGCGTGACCAAGATTCAAGCCATGGTTGCGGAGCATCGACGCAGATGATCCTTGATCCCTAAGCCGCGTATCGGTTTGGTGGTCATTAATTCGCGTGATTGCATGGTCAGAGAGGGTGACGAATTTGGGTTTTACTTTTTTCACGATCACGAAATTATTGTCTACGATCCTTCGAGGCCTGCCCTAGGCCTATTGAAATAGGGCGAACTTATAAGTTCGATTTAAAGAAAGGAATACCAATATATACTAAGTATTGGTCGGATTTTCTATAAAACGGTTTTCAATTCGAAAACGTAAGCAGTTATTTAGCAGCATTTTATCGATCTTTATAATTTACCATCATCGGTTATGCAGTAAATGTGTCAAATTTCTTTTGGACCTGCCAGTTCTGAGCTGCACGATTAATCCGATACCCAGTTAAATGGCACCCGGATAAAAGTATTTTATTATGATTAATTATTACGGTCTGTTGTGGGCTGTCTGCGGAGAGCACGGGAAGGATTTCTCGTTCCATTGTAGTTCCAACGCGACTTATCAAATCAACTTGCTTTCTCATTTTGACAGGCTTGATTAGTGGTTAGACAAAGCGAGAACGCATGATAAATTGGATAATTGTTGGTATATGTTCAATAACAAGCCCAATGGTTCCATCGAGTACAGTTTGCAGTAAAAACGACCTAAATATGACGTTCCAATTTTACGGTTGTAATAAATTAGTTTATTTGCGGATTTCTCCAGAACGCACAACCTGCGTAACACGGATAAATACTTTGTTTCCATTCTAGTAGCTCCAATATTGTGTTGGAAGATTGGTTTATATTTTCTTCAATCATTGCTAAAAATAATTTCGCGTCAATATTTTCCAACGCTTGATTGGATTAGATTCCCCCGATTGGAACGGAACTGTATCTATCCGTGTTTACCATCTCTAGCTTTCAAAGTGACAGCTGTCAACACGTACTGCCTTGCTGGTTCCGGTTTGCAGCATCTCTTTCTCTTTCCGTGTTAAAAGTTCAACGAGGCAACACGCTTGTGTTGGTCCCGCTGTGAGCCAAAATGGTGAACCACCGTACTCCTTCGGTTTTCTCGAAGACATACGTTACTCCGCGCCGTCCGTTTGAAAAGCCGCGCCTCGATNTCGGGTGGGCAGCATCAGCACGAAACTCTTCGGCCCATGCACCACCAGGTCCCACCATATCGATTGATCGACCGACCCCAACCATTTGTTGCTGCCGATGGTTGTGGGCATCGATTTCACGCATCTCCTTCAGCAGCTCATCCATGCGAAAGGTTTGCGGACCCGGTGCTATTTGGTCCATATATTCCTTTACAAGCTCTCGATCTGCTCCGGCGAAAGAACTTCGCCCACCCGCCAAACCTTCGTCCTGTAGGCCAACATCACGCCGTACCTGGCGGCCCAAGTTCATCAACGGGTTCGCTCCGCCACATTCCGGCTCGACAAGATCCTTGAAAGACATCTTCACAAGCTTGGGCGATCTTGTGTCAATTCACATAAAAATGCAGTTCAACGGCAGTACGATGGATGCTTCTACGTGTAAAACCACACAACCACTACCGGTATTATCGTTGTGCTACGAACCAAAAGAAATAAATTGTTTTAGAGAACAATTTGGTTGCTAGTAGTTCGTTGCCAACCAGGTTCGACACATTTCATTGAAGCAAACACAGAATAGGCGCACCATCTGCAGCCGCACGGATTAAATTCCGCTGCAAAAAATATAGCGAGAGCTTCACCTATCGCTGCCACTTTCGGGAGTGATCATGAAAAGACTGATAAACTGATAGCAGCCACCGAGGGAGGTCGTTAATGTTTTCTTCCTATTTCTCTCGCCACAAACAGTCTGCGAGTGCAGAGTTCTCGACTTGTTGTGCGTTTCCTTCTGGCGATGACCGGGATACTAGTGCACGTATGTCATGATTTCTTTTCTAATGGTCTCACTACGTTGCTAGTTGCGGTGTTTGCCAATTTAGTGGTGGAGTGTTTTTATTTTAGAAATTGTCAAATTAGTTATTTTGTCCCAAATGATCTGATGTGCATGGGATGTCAAAATATAAAAAAAGCAAAAACTGCACCCAACTAACCAAATGTGTATGAATGTCAACATTAGCAAAAACCCAAGTAGCAATTTTTATTTTTTGTTGTTACTTTTTTCAATTTATTTCACTAAGGTTCCAGCCAGATTAAAAATCCTATTATAACAGGAATTTTATTGTTACTGCATTTTCCGTTTCCCTGCTATGGTCAGATGTTCTTCTGTTCGCGGACGATACGGCAATTTCCATGAAAAGTAAGACAATTGCAGAAGTGGAACGTCGGGATCATTGTTACCTTGTTGTCTTCCTTAAATAGGTTGCGGGCTGGAGGATCCGTGTCCGCGTGACCAAGATTCAAGCCATGGTTGCGGAGCATCGACGCAGATGATCCTTGATCCCTAAGCCGCGTAGCGGTTTGGTGGTCATTAATTCGCGTGATAGCATGGTCAGAGAGGGTGACGAACTTGGGTTTTACTTTTTTCACGATCACGAAATTATTGTCTACGATCCTTTGTACACTATTAATCAGCAAGGACAAAGCCATCATGCGACTCGCGAAACATTTGAAAAGTTCCAAAAAGCTGATGCACGTAAACCTAGCAGGCCTATCCTAGGCCTGCCCTAGGCCTATCGAAATAGGGCGAACTTATAAGTTCGATTTAAAGAAAGGAATACCAATATATACTAAGTATTGGTAGGATTTTCTATAAAACGGTTTTCAATTCGAAAACGTTAGCAGTTATTTAGCAGCATTTTATCGATCTTTATAATTTACCATCATCGGTTATGCAGTAAATGTGTCAAATTTCTTTTGGACCTGCCAGTTCTGAGCTGCACGATTAATCCGATACCCGGTTAAATGGCACCCGGATAAAAGTATTTTATTATGATCAATTATTACTGTCTGTTGTGGGCTGTCTGCGGAGAGCACGGGAAGGATTTATCGTTCCATTGTAGTTCCAACGCGACTTATCAAATCAACTTGCTTTCTCATTTTGACAGGCTTGATTAGTGGTTAGACAAAGCGAGAAAGCATGATAAATTGGATAATTGTTGGTATATGTTCAATAACAAGCCCAATGGTTCCATCGAGTACAGTTTGCAGTAAAAACGACCTAAAGATGACGTTCCAATTTTACGGTTGTAATAAATTGGTTTACTGGCGGATTTCTCCAGAACGCACAACCTGCGTAACATGGATAAATACTTTGTTTCCATTCTAGTAGCTCCGATATTGTGTTGGAAGATTGGTTTATATTTTCTTCAATCATTGCTAAAAATAATTTCGCGTCAATATTTTCCAACGCTTGATTGGATTAGATTCCCCCGATTGGAACGGAACTGTATCTATCCGTGCTTACCATCTCTAGCTTTCAAAGTGACAGCTGTCAACACGTACTGCCTTGCTGGTTCCGGTTTGCAGCATCTCTTTCTCTTTCCGTGTTAAAAGTTCAACGAGGCAACACGCTTGTGTTGGTCCCGCTGTGAGCCAAAATGGTGAACCACCGTACTCCTTCGGTTTTCTCGAAGACATACGTTACTCCGCGCCGTCCGTTTGAAAAGCCGCGCCTCGATGCGGAATTGAAGATTATCGGCCAGTACGGTCTACGTAACAAGCGTGAAGTATGGCGTGTAAAGTACACGCTGGCCAAGATCCGCAAGGCTGCCCGTGAGTTGCTCACGCTGGAAGAGAAGGACGAAAAGCGTCTGTTTCAAGGTAAGAACACGAGCTGTGATCTGGAAAGGTTTCATTTTCATTGAATTTTTATTGTTTTTATGATGATATACTTTGTACTAATTATTCTGACACCTCTTGGCAGAACTACAATTGTTGAATGTATTATGCCGCTCTTGCGGTACTGATCTGAATGATTGTCATTAAAAAACACGTGGTTTTATAGTTTTGATTAAATATGAACTAATTAATTTTGTAGGCAATGCCTTGTTGCGTCGTCTGGTGCGTATTGGCGTGTTGGATGAATCCCGCATGAAGCTCGATTACGTTCTCGGTTTGAGGATCGAAGATTTTCTGGAACGTCGTCTGCAGACGCAGGTGTTCAAGCTGGGATTGGCCAAGTCCTACCATCACGCTCGTGTTCTGATTCGCCAGAGACACATCCGGTAAGTAGCGAAAACGTGGATGGGTTAAAATGAGTTAAAATGTTGTTGGTCAGCATGTAGTACTTTATGCTCATATGTTACATGTTGTATGTTCAGTACTCTAGAGAGATTTTGTATTGGTCTTGTACCAATGCAAATGATCGTGAGTGCCACTTAGATTCTGTTGGATCAGATGATCTTTCGGATTCTAACGCCTCACACCAATTCAGTTCCCATGGTGTGTAGCCTAATGATCTGGTTGCCTTTGAGTGTCTAACGAAGAGTACTCACTAGCCCAGATTTCGGGATGATCACCATGGCGAATATGAAAATTCTCTACTGAGTTGTTCGTCCCCTGCTGTCGGAAGCAAAAATGAGACGTATTACTTCCACGTGCAAGATGCTGGAACGCATCACAACTCAACGGAGAGTCGCACGTATGACTCCTTTTGGATGAGGTAAAATTTATCGTCGGGATCCTTATCACACGCTATCGACCACGAAAAATCGCTAATATTCTTAGAATAACCATAAAATAATTTTGGCATTGAACAGGTGGTTGCTTATTTTTATCCATTTTTCTGCGGTATCCATTATAAACATACGATATTCAATTATCTATATCTGATAAAAGATATTACTATTACCCCAACGGCCATTCTCAGCTGATAATTTCAATTCGGTTTGAGTGCCTACTTATATTCTTGGGAAGATTACTACTATTTAGGAACCTTTTTTGAGCGTATAATTGTCAAGAATGGGCCGAAAACAAATAAGTCACATTTCCTCAAATCTCCTATACGTAACGATTGTAACTGGTTGCAATGTTGTGTAATTTCTACTCCTTGAACTACAACGGATGGACAAATGTTGATATCAAAAGCTGTCGTTTGTACCTTGTACAAATTACTACAGTTACCCCAACGGCCATTCTCAGCTGACAATTTCAATTCGGTTTGAGTGCCTACTTATATTCTTGGGAAGATTATTACTATTTAGGAACCATTTTTGAGCGTATAATTGTCAAGAATGGGCCGAAAACAAATAAGTCACATTTCCTCGAATCTCCTATACGTAACGATTGTAACTGGTTGCAGTGTTGTGTAATTTCTACTCGTAAAAGTACTATATTACAAACAATAGCATATTTAAACTTTGGTTTTTAGTTTATATCTTTAAACAGTACGTTCTACTTATAACTAAATCATTATATCAGACACAATATTGTCGCAAAGCTCTACAAGCTATAGCGCTGTTCAATACATAACAATTTTATGGTTATTCTCGGTTGTTTTTTGTAACTATTAGCTAAATAATCAACAATTGAACACATGATTGTAATTTTAATTTAGTTTTAATTGCTTGATAATTTGATTTTTTTATTTTACAGTGTCCGTAAGCAGGTCGTGAACATTCCTTCGTTCATCGTCCGTCTGGATTCGCAGAAGCACATTGACTTCTCGCTTAAGTCACCATTCGGTGGTGGTCGTCCAGGTCGCGTCAAGAGGAAGAATCTGAAGAAGGGCCAGGGTGGCGGCGGTGGTGCTGAAGAAGAGGAGGAAGATTAAACTTCCGGGATTTTGAGCAAAACATAGATGTTGTTGCTGCTGCTGCTTTGCGAAATGCAATAAAAAAAATACATGAAACAAATTATTCGTTAATATGTAGATTATGTGGTTTAAAATATATTCGAAACAGTTATTATTTTATAAAATATTTATATAATTTATAATGCAGGATTTTCTGAAGATCCACCTTAATTACCTGCTCACGGTTGAACGCGCGTGTAGCAGAAATCGCTTATTCGGCAAGGACTCCGTACAGGAATAAATTTGTTCGGTCCTGAACCACCAGCATCTTCAGATGATGCCGAACAGTCGTCAAATAACTTATAGGCTACACAGTTAAGCTTGTTCTTTTCTACGGGACTTGCCAAAATGCTGGATGATCATCTATGAATGCTACAAATTAGAGAGAACGTCTAGGATACCGGAACATAACATTCTTTTTTATCATTGTGAATGTCGGATATATCGTGGCTAGATTTCTAACTACGTTCAAAAGCGATCGGTTTCTTGTAGTAATTCTATATTCAGGCTACTTACCGTCACCTTTTATGTATGTTTTGTTAAGCTATGTAACAAATTAAAAAAATTAAAAGAGAAACAATCAATCAATTTCACTAATGATAGTCAAACATTAAACAGTCAAATGCCAACTCATAAGAATTGCTAGAAATGAGCTATATTTTAATCAGTGAAGTCGGATATTTAATTAAATAAATATCACACTGAACAAATGATTCCATTTACCTTTTCTATCTATTAAACTTGAATCGTTAAATTTAAATGATAAGAATAATTTGTCTCTTTTTGTATGCATATTTTCGAAAACCTGATAATTTTTAATTATATTTCTCACGAACCAACGGTTAAAATATTCGAAACCAAAAATTAGCCCACTTGCTGGATTGGAACATTGCCGTTCCGTGCTCGGAGCGGAGTAACTCGTTCTTTTCTGCTGAATTGATTCCGCAGGCACATCGCTAACGACGAACAGCGGCTAGCCGGAGTGAGGAACGTCGAAAATCATCGCTGTAAAAAAAAATCCAGTTTCTCGGTTGAATTTAACAGTTTTCCGCAACATTGGTGTCGCCAAACGTGTCGGCTTACTTCAACGTGCAAGTAAAGCATGCAAGGCGTTGTAGTGCGTGAACAGTTTNAATTTCAATTCGGTTTGAGTGCCTACTTATATTCTTGGGAAGATTATTACTATTTAGGAACCATTTTTGAGCGTGTAATTGTCAAAAATGGGCCGAAAGCAAATAAGTCACATTTCCTCGAATCTCCTATACGTAACGATTGTAACTGGTTGCAATGTTGTGTAATTTCTACTCCTTAAACTACAACGGATGGACAAATGTTGATATCAAAAGCTGTCGTTTGTACTTTGTACAAATTTCTCCAGTTATCCCAATGGCCATTCTCAGCTGACAATTTCAATTCGGTTTGAGTGCCTACTTATATTCTTGGGAAGATTATTACTATTTAGGAACCATTTTTGAGCGTGTAATTGTCAAGAATGGGCCGAAAACAAATAAGTCACATTTCCTCGAATCTCCTATACGTAACGATTGTAACTGGTTGCAATGTTGTGTAATTTCTACTCCTTAAACTACAACGGATGGACAAATGTTGATATCAAAAGCTGTCGTTTGTACCTTGTACAAATTACTCCAATTACCCCAACGGCCATTCTCAGCTGACTATTTCAATTCGGTTTGAGTGCCTACTTATATTCTTGGGAAGATTATTACTATTTAGGAACCATTTTTGAGCGTATAATTGTCAAAAATGGGCCGAAAACAAATAAGTCACATTTCCTCGAATCTCCTATACGTAACGATTGTAACTAGTTGCAATGTTGTGTAATTTCTACTCGTAAAAGTACTATATTACAAACAATAGCATATTTAAACTTTGGTTTTTAGTTTATATCTTTAAACAGTACGTTCTACTTATAACTAAATCATTATATCAGACACAATATTGTCGCAAAGCTCTACAAGCTATAGCGCTGTTCAATACAAAAAAGTTTTATGGTTATTCTCGGTTGTTTTTTGTAACTATTAGCTAAATAACTAGCAATTGAACACATGATTGTAATTTTAATTCAATTTTATTTGTTTGATAATTTGATTTTTTTATTTTACAGTGTCCGTAAGCAGGTCGTGAACATTCCTTCGTTCATCGTCCGTCTGGATTCGCAGAAGCACATTGACTTCTCGCTTAAGTCACCATTCGGTGGTGGTCGTCCAGGTCGCGTCAAGAGGAAGAACCTGAAGAAGGGCCAGGGTGGCGGCGGTGGTGCTGAAGAAGAGGAGGAAGATTAAACTTCCGGGATTTTGAGCAAAACATAGATGTTGTTGCTGCTGCTGCTTTGCGAAATGCAATAAAAAAAATACATGAAACAAATTATTCGTTAATATGTAGATTATGTGGTTTAAAATATATTCGAAACAGTTATTATTGTATAAAATATTTATTTCATTTGTAATGTAGGATTTTCTGAAGATCCACCTTAATTACCTGCTCACGGTTGAACGCGCGTGTAGCAGAAATCGCTTATTCGGCAAGGACAAGGCATCTTCAGATGATGCCGAACGGTCGTCAAATAACTTGTAGGCTACACAGTTAAGCTTGTTCTTTTCTACGGGACTTGCCAATGATCATCTATGAATCTATGAATGCTACAAATTAGAGAGAACGTCCAGGATACCGGAACATAACATTCTTTTTTATCATTGTAAATGTCGGATATATCGTGGCTAGATTTCTAACTACGTCCAAAAGCGATCGGTTTCTTGTAGTAATTCTATATTCAGGCTAATTACCGTCACCTTTTATGTATGTTTTGTTAAGCTATGTAACAAATTAAAAAAATTAAAAGAGAAACAATCAATCAATTTCACTAATCATAGTCAAACATTAAACAGTCAAAAGCCAACTCATAAGAATTGCTAGAAATGAGCTATATTTTAATCAGTGAAGTCGGATATTTGATTACAGTAAATATTCGAGTTACGCGGTTCTCGACATACGCGAATTTCTCTGGAACGCATCATCCGCGTATCTCGGGTAATTACTGTAAATAAATATCAAACTGAAGAAAAGAATCCATTTCCCTTTTTTTATTAAATGTGAATCCTTACATTTAAATGATTCGAATAATTTGTTTCTTTTAGTATTTGATGCTTATTTTCGAAAACCTGATAATTTTTAATTGTAATTCTCACGAACCAACGGTTAAAATATTCGAAACCAAAAATTAGCCCACTTGCTGGATTGGAACATTGCCGTTCCGTGCTCGGAGCGGAGTAACTCGTTCTTTTCTGCTGAATTGATTCCGCAGGCACATCGCTAACGACGAACAGCGGCTAGCCGGAGTGAGGCACGTCGAACATCATCGCTGTAAAAAAAATCCAGTTTCTCGGTTGAATTTAACAGTTTTCCGCAACATTGGTGTCGCCAAACGTGTCGGCTTACTTCAACGTGCAAGTAAAGCATGCAAGGCGTTGTAGTGCGTGAACATTTTGCCCCGAAAAGTTAGTGCAAAGGCAACGCGAAACGCAGACGTAAAACCGGCGAAGCGCAGCACAAGAAGCGGAAAGGGCAGTGCGTTTTTGTATCGCTGGTAGTGATATAGTAGTGGTAGAGAGGGCTGCTATCTTCCTTCCTGTCGTCGTGGTGTCGTCGTTCCGTGTAAAAGAGCTTACACAGTCGCGTTGACTGAAGGAGAGAAAGATGGCCGATGGCGTTGAAATCGATCTGTATGCCGATGATTTGGATCAGGATTACGCACAGAATAATGTAAGTAGTATCGAAATCGTTTNAGTGCAAAGGCAACGCGAAACGCAGACGTAAAACCGGCGAAGCGCAGCACAAGAAGCGGAAAAGGCAGTGCGTTTTTGTATCGCTGGTAGTGATATAGTAGTGGTAGAGAGGGCTGCTATCTTCCTTCCTGTCGTGGTGTCGTCGTTCCGTGTAAAAGAGCTTACACAGTCGCGTTGACTGAAGGAGAGAAAGATGGCCGATGGCGTTGAAATCGATCTGTATGCCGATGATTTGGATCAGGATTACGCACAGAATAATGTAAGTAGTATCGAAATCGTTTGGTGATTGTGTTGAAATAACACTTTCCAGGTGCGTTAGTTCGCGTTGTTCTGCAAAACGAGTGTGTTTTAAGGGAACGCTTTTAGGTTGTGTACATGTATGTGCGTGTGTGTGTGTATGCGTGTGGAAAATGTATTGTTGGTGCAGAAGAGAGAAAAACGAAATGAAAATTAGGAACCGTATGTAAACCAGGATTCGGTTTGTTTATCGTAAGATGTGGTTCTTTATTGCAGGACGACTTTGGCGGAGATAGCGGCGACCTGTACGACGATGTAATCGTACCTTCCGGTGACCGCAATAATGTGGGCAGAGGGCCGTCCATTGATCGTGGCGATGGAGTCGATACGAATGGGTCGTATCACCATCATCCCGGTGCTTGGTCAATCAGTCACATTCCACGACGTCATCAACTGTACGTGGGCAATCTGCCCTGGTGGACGACGGATCAGGACATCACGGATTCGGTGGCGGACGTTGGCGTAAATGACTTCCAGGAGGTGAAGTTTTTCGAAAACCGTGCCAACGGTCAGTCGAAGGGGTTTTGCGTTATTTCGCTCGGGTCGGAGAACAGTTTGCGCCTGGTGATGGATCGGTTGCCGAAGAAGGAATTGCACGGCCAGAATCCGGTCGTAACGATGCCTACGAAGCAAGCGCTCAACCAGTTCGAAAGTCAACAAAAGACTAGGCCAACACCACCGGCACCGGGACAAACAAACGGACCACGGCCCCCAGTACCGGGCATGCCGATGGGTGGTCCGGGCGGTCCGGGTGGCCCAGGAGGTGGCCATGGTGGACCGGGAATGGGAGGCCCCGGTGGTCCACCGGGTGGTCCGGGTGGTCCCGGTGGTCCGGGAGGCCCGGGAGGTCCAGGAGGTATGGGAGGTCCCGGAGGACCGCAGCCGCGTATGATGAACCCGAATATGCCGCCGGGAATGCGTCCACCGCACCCACACATGTCCGGTCCGATGCACATGCAAGGACCGCATGGCGGCCCGGGCGGTCCACCAAGACCACAGGTAAGTGTCCGCGGTGTCACGTTTGACTGTTCGATACGTAAGTTTCACCGCCCATGAAACGTTTTTCCTTAGGGACCACCAATGCATCAAGGCAATGGACCACCGCAGCAACCGCCNGGCGGCCCACCAAGACCACAGGTAAGTGTCCGCGGTGTCACGTTTGACTGTTCGATACGTAAGTTTCACCGCCCATGAAACGTTTTTCCTTAGGGACCACCAATGCATCAAGGCAATGGACCACCGCAGCAACCGCCTCGATTCCAGAATCAAAACCAATGGAATGGTCCACCACGTATGAACGGTCCACGGCCAGGCGGCCCAGGGGGTCCAGGCCCAATGCAGCACAGGCCGCAAATGGCAAGTTATCAGTAGCCTTGGTCTTGCTCGCTTCATTTCCTCATCATCACTAGAAGTAGCAAAGGGGTTTCCTGCTCAGTCTGTCACTAACATTCCGCATGTTGTTTCGCTTTCATTTCCAGTTCCAGGGACCACCGAATGGTATGCCGCGCGGGCCTCGCCCCGAATGGAACAGACCGCCGATGCACGGTGGATATCCGCCCGGACATCCGGGTGGCCCTGGTCAGGGACCGCCACACATGCAGGGCGGCCCACATGGACCTCGTGCACCCCATCACGGATCGATGGGTGGACCACCGGGTCCGCAAGGTCCTGCACCGCACGTAAATCCTGCATTCTTTAACCAAGGCGGTGGCCCACCGAACCATCCAAACGGTGGTGGCCCCGTAGGACCACCGCATGGACCTCAAGGTCAAGGTGGAGGACCTCCGCAACATTTTAACCCGCAGGGTGGTGGAGCTCCCCGTGGTGGTCCGTGGCCGGTACAGGGCGGTAAGCCCCCAGGTGCACCGGGCGGTTTCCCGGAACACACCATTACACCGCAGCTGAGCGAGGCAGAATTTGAAGAGATTATGACCAGAAATCGCACCGTTAGCAGTTCAGCAATCGCCAGGTAACGCTGGTTTTGAATTGCCATGTTGCGCACATTCCGTTTCATGCCGCAATTCCTCCTCTACTTTTCAGAGCCGTATCGGATGCCGCTGCTGGAGAATATTCGAGCGCAACGGAAACCCTTGAGACCGCTATCTCGCTCATCAAGCAGTCGAAGGTCGCTCAAGACGAACGGTGCAAAATATTGATCGTTTCACTGCAAGACACACTGCATGGTATCGAGACGAAGAGTTACACCCGTCGGGAACGGTCCCGTTCACGCGAACGCTCGCACAGACGCCAGCGTCGGGAACGTTCGACGTCACGCTACCGGGAACGATCGCGCGATCGCGAACGGGACCGTGAACGTGATCGGGATCGTGATCGTGAGCGTGATGGGTAGGTAGATGGGGGTTGTGATNGAATATTCGAGCGCAACGGAAACCCTTGAGACCGCTATCTCGCTCATCAAGCAGTCGAAGGTCGCTCAAGACGAACGGTGCAAAATATTGATCGTTTCACTGCAAGACACACTGCATGGTATCGAGACGAAGAGTTACACCCGTCGGGAACGGTCCCGTTCACGCGAACGCTCGCACAGACGCCAGCGTCGGGAACGTTCGACGTCACGCTACCGGGAACGATCGCGCGATCGCGAACGGGACCGTGAACGTGATCGGGATCGTGATCGTGAGCGTGATGGGTAGGTAGATGGGGGTTGTGATAATGTTAGATGCACCAGATTTTCTTAAGGGGAGATATACAGCCGGGATGCTCGAATATACAGCCGGGAAATTGAAACTTCAATCGATATTTTCTCAAAGATAACAATTACAGGAACTTGTGGCAAAAGTTACAAATCAACGCAATTATTCCAGTTATTTCTTTTTGTAATTGTTATTATAACAATTGTTCGTTAAAAATTGGTTTTGTATTAAATTAAAATTTCAGAATCCATCATGACAAATGTTAGTTTAACGTATTTGGTTTTTATGTTCAGCTTTTTTTACTTACTGTTGAGTATGTTTACTTACACATTCGCAACACTTTCGCTGTCCAATGAGAGATAGTTTTCCTTTAAACAAAATCAAAAATAACCTTGATTTTCGAGCTTCCGAGTGTATATCTTCCTTCGACGTAGTTATATCGTATGGAAGTAACAGTGCACTGTGTCGGTTTTTAATCAAACTCTGGTTTTTCGACTTTTCACCTAGCTCTCGTCGATCCCGCCCAAGAAAATCTCCAGAACCGGCCACCGATAATGCAACGGATAGCTCCTCCAAGCGCTACTACAATGACGATCGCTATCGTTCGTCAGACCGTGAGCGGGAACGCGATCGCGATCGTGAACGCCGTGAAGATCACCGATCCCGACATTAATAGTACTAATCAATGATCCCATCCCCCCACATCCGTAACATTATTTTTTCGGTTGCTAAATGTAAAAAAAGGGAAACCCTCTCATGTTTCACGCAGGCTTTGCAACTTTACACCATCCTAGCAACACGTCTAGTGGAAACATTCGCGGCAGAATTTGGTCCGTTTCCATTTTCCCTTTATTTTTAAATGAAATTGAACTATTTGGTACGACTCTTTTGGTGCAGTGCAAAAACCAAGGCCACGCCAAATGGAGATAGCAGATAAAAGAAAGGGAACAGTTGAACGAGAGCAATTTACTAACGTTGGAATGAGAATCGCTCTCTGGTTTCCTCCTGAACAAGAATCTATTTTGCTCCGTAAAAAAATCCGGAAGCCCAATCCAGTGAGCTGAGCAAGCGAGTTCACTTTTAATTCCACATAAATAATGACTATTCTACACAAAAAGAAAAGAAAAAGGAACACAATGGAAATATCCAATCCATTACTGCTACGTAGGAAAATTAAGCGACAAAGTAGCAAATGGTTCAGCTCAATTCATATTTTGAATGCTGACAAAGATTTGTAGCGTGAATGGAAACAACTATACACACACACACACCCACGTCTTAAACAAACACCACAAAACCTATTCCTTCCGGCCCTCCTAGTAGTGTGGAAGTGAATGTGTCATACCGTAAAGGATATGCATTTCCACTTCACTTTCGTGTCGCGTCGTGCTGGGTGAAAGATCGCGTATTGTGTGCAGTGTTTTCGTCAGTGTTATCCATCGATCCCCGGTTTCCAGTCTTCTGCACAACGATCGAGATCGAGTAATTGCAGTTAGCAGCAGTGACAGTGTAACGACGGACAGTACCAAGAGCCGACAAACTTTCAACTGTCGTCGGCACCGCCGCCAGCAGCAGCAGCAGTAGCAAGCAGCTTGTGGTGCAGCGTGTATTGGCAAGTGACCGACAACACACCCGTAGCCAGACGTACTACTGCACCGACGCTACAAATCCGCAAAGAAGATTGTAACCCATCCCCTTTTTAAGTCAATAATTATAAACGTAATCAGAGAGAAAAAAAAATCAAAAAAGAAACAAAAAAAATTATTGTTCAAACTTTGTGTACCGTGTTGTGTATTCTGTCCCTCCCCGCAATTTTTATATTACTACACCAGTATCGGATAATAGAGAGAACGAAAAACGAATGTATTGTAACCACAACCTGTTAATGCTAAGCTGTGCAACGAAACCCAACACACATATTTATTATATACTTCGACTAATTTATACTGTTCGATTTTTATTTTATTTTTAGTTATTTGTATAGTTTCTCCTTAACGCATGTGATAGAGGCACTTCGTGTGCGCAATAGAATACTCTTGTACAAAACACGCTGTAGAATAATGCGACTAAAGCGTTGAACGAGTTGTTATAATTTTTGCGATAGGCGAAAGGTAACGAACGAGAAGAAGACTTGAGGAACTAATTAATCGAAACTCTAGGTAAAATGTAAAATGTTCCCCTGTGTGTTTTTATTTTAACGGAACAGAACAAGCTGTACTGCTGTATGACAAAAAATCGTACTCAAATACCGTGTAAGTTGACATTTAATTTGATATGTAGCGTAATAGTTAGAATGCATGGCAAACAGTACTATTTAGTGGATTTATGTTTGCCACCACCAACAGCTGCAACATATGTTTAGGAAGCAAATGTTGAATGTATTCCGATGATTTATAATGTTGGCGTAACATTTAAGCTCGTTACAATGTAACGAAAGATTGTAATGGATGAATGATCGTTTGTGTGACTTTTTGGAAAGTTCACAATTAATCTAGCACAGAGACGCACGGGAACATATCACGATCATCCGTTGAAAACCGAGCTCTGGAAACAATGTTCGGAAGGAATCATTTTTCAATATAAGATTCTTGACAAAAACATTGTCTGCTTACTAAGCTAAACATTAGAATGTATAAATGCGTTTCGATTAGCCCTTGCTTTAGTATCAATCGTCAATCCATAAAAGAATTGTACGCAATCAGATGGATAGCTTCAAAAGACTGTGTAAATGAAGCACGCTACGGGGTGTGCACGATGCTTTGTTAACTGAAGGGCAATATTTAATGAGTAATTGTAATGTAAAAGCATTCCTGCGAGATGTCTTTTATTTATTCTATCGAGCAACGGTCGAACAAAAAAATATTATTGTTTCGTTTAGGTTAAACGCGCATTATACTTTGAAAGAACAGTCGCTGTATGGCTACGTTGTTTCCTAACTGTAAGGACATTCCATAACGAAGGAATGGCAACATAAGACTGAACGCTGTATCTCCATTAACTTGAAGCATGTATCTCGAGGGACAGTTGGAATAATGTATTAGACTTATAGTAAATACCTACTTATTTTCTTTTCCGTTCAATTTGTTTAAACAAAAAGCAAAAGCAATGCAAACGCGTACTACAAAAGAAAAACACATGGTAATTCTTCGATCGTTCGATCAATTCGCGTTGCTTTGGGTATAACTGCCTGTCACACTGTTTATCATAAGATTTGTCCATATCACTGTAAGAGGGAGGGTATCGAATGTGAACAGATATATTTGATCAAAACTACCGTCCTCTAAAGCATCCTTTCGCTTTCAATCGTATAGAAGAATTTAAGAATCAATATTTGTATTTGTTACGAGCCACGGTATTAACGTCTTCCCACCTGGGAGTGTAAATTCAATTTCATTTTAAACCATTAGAAAATGAATTTGAAATGAATAATTCCTGTTACTGTGACAGGTAGGCGGATCGTTAAAAACGGTTTCGCAACAATATTGTAGAAGGAATGTAAACCCCATGCAATGTACTGTTTTAGCATAAGCATTGTAACAAGTGACAATTAAAAGCGAAGGAATAATGTTCAACAACCCCTAATGATGAAATCTCCTTCTAACTCCATACACCGACTGGGAAACTTTATAATGAGTTCTTGATGTTAATCTCATTGATTAAGGCAGTCCTATACTGCTCTAGAGTTTGGTCTAATACATCTAAGCTTTTGCTTCGAATCTCATCTGAGTCTGAAGTACGAAGTTACTGTACGGCTTATAGTGGCACAAAAAAAATCAAATAAGCCATTTTATTGGAAGAGTTCTGGCCAAGTAGATCGTTATATTAAGAAGAAAAATACACATCAGTAAGCAAGGTAAGGATAATAACACAAAAGCAATGAGTGTGTTAAATTAGCAATGAAGATACAATGGTAAAAGGTGTACAACAAACCATGTCGTCGCTTTGGAGCGTAAATTTAGCCGAAGATCCTTTTTGTAACTTGTTCGATCAATCAGTACATAGTTTTCAAATTCCTGGCTTCTAAAGCGGAAAAAAAATAGTATTTTCATGTCAATTAGTAATTTTATGTAAATTTTATCATTAGTCGTCGATTAAAAAAAAACTATAACGTGTTTAGGGTAAAAAAAAAGTTAGCAAAACTGATAACATTTATTGAAAATGTCATGCTGTGATAGTACACTAACTAGGCAAAACGAAAAACAACTCATTCTTATATAAAAAATAGTATGTTGCAACGAGCGAAATAACAACAAAAGATTGTTCAAAGAAAAAGAAAACAGATCACCACAAGTGAAATTGTTTAAAATTAAATGTTTATTTTACTTCCGTTTCTTTACGTTTTGTCTCATCTGCACATCTTTTCTCCATTTTTGTTTTCCAATGTTTGTTTTGCATTTCTCAATCGCTCCTTTTTTGCGATTTTCTCTAACTCTTTTATAACCCCTGGTCAGCAACACTTTTTTGTTTCGTTCCTGCTTTTTTAAGCTTTACGATTCGTCTCAATTATTCACAGTGGTTTCACAAAATTATTAGCCTAAATACAATCGCGTCCCATTTTCCTTTTATATGCTTTTGCGGCAATCACACTCTGCTTTTGTTTTTGCTTCAGCTACTTTACACTACGCAACGCCATCCCCTGTTTTTATTCCCTTCCCATCCTTTCTACTGCCCCTTTAACCTTCCTCAGCATTTGAAACTTAAAGCGTTTAATCTGTCGGCGTGATTTTTCTTTTAATTGTTCCAGAACCCATTGAGGAGAGTGAGTAAGAGAGACGGCGAGAGAGAGAGCGAGAGAGAAANCAACGCCATCCCCTGTTTTTATTCCCTTCCCATCCTTTCTACTGCCCCTTTAACCTTCCTCAGCATTTGAAACTTAAAGCGTTTAATCTGTCGGCGTGATTTTTCTTTTAATTGTTCCAGAACCCATTGAGGAGAGTGAGTAAGAGAGACGGCGAGAGAGAGAGAGCGAGAGAGAAAAGACAGAAAAAGGACAGGCAGTTTGAGTTGATAATTAATGACAAAGTTTGCATTATTATTTGTTTTCCGATGTGTTTTTCCACACATTAGATTTTGGGGTATCCGGGGATAAGATTGATCCTGGACCATTCCACCACCAGAACACGTGACGGGATATCATAGGGGGACGTTTTGGGGGGTGACTGAACGGCAACAAAACAAAAACAAAAGGATTTGGGGGGGGAGATGTACATATCATACAACGTACCATATCTCATATTACACCCATCCCTCTCCCCCGCATTTCCCCTTCTTTTGCATGTTTATACGTTTCGTTTTAACTGTTCTATCAACTACTCGCTTATTATCTTTAGTATGTTTCCCCATGTTTGTTTCTTCCTTTCTTCTGCTTCTTCTGCTGCTGCTGCTCCACAAACTTAACTATCCATTGTATCTTACGTACTACTTGGGGGAGGAGGAAGGGGTTTTTTATGTTTACATTCCTTTCTTTTATTATTTCGTTCCTCGCTTGATAAGTGTTGATCCTGATTCGTATTTTGTTTTTCGATTATTTGTTCTATTGTTTGCTTTTTCCATTGTTTTTTTCTTCTTTGTTTGCCTACCAACTATGATCCTTACCCACAATTATGTAAATCCAACTCGTTATATCGTGCTTGCTGCTGCTGCTGCTGCTTGGCAATCGTTTCACATCCTCTTTTCTTACCATCCCCCACCCCGGTGGTCTACTATTGCTCTTCCACTGTCCACTGACGATATTCGAAGGGATTTTGTGATAATTGTGAAAAGAAATGTGCTGCCTATTCAGCTTACACTCGAGTGTTTCAGCAGCTATAACCTATGGAACACAGTAACAAATTTACAATTCGTGTCGAAAGATCGCTTTCGCGTGTGTGTGTGTTTAGAAAAGGAAACATTCTGCAATAACTGCGATTACGAAATGATGAATATCCCCGACACTTTACGATCAGAAACTGNGAGTGTTTCAGCAGCTATAACCTATGGAACACAGTAACAAATTTACAATTCGTGTCGAAAGATCGCTTTCGCGTGTGTGTGTGTTTAGAAAAGGAAACATTCTGCAATAACTGCGATTACGAAATGATGAATATCCCCGACACTTTACAATCAGAAACTGATGCTTTATGTGACGCATAAACTCTTAGTGTGTATTGGCATTGTAATGTACATAGTCGGGCGATGGGCGAAAAACACAAATATAAGAGAAGAAAGCATTAGCGAAATCCCTTCTTCCTGCTGCCTGTGTGTTAGTCTATTGCTTATTGTGGGTGGTGTGTCGTGCTTTCCTGCCCTACCCAGCCTAAAAAATTACTTCCTAATCACGGTTCAATACCTTCTCGCTTTGTACAAACATTCCATTATTACGTGGCCCATACACCATATTTCAGAACCATTCAACATTGAACTAAAGTTTGTAAGGATAACAATCAGTGTTAAAACATAGAAAGAAATACATCTAGCAGCGGTCCTGTTTCTTACAACACACGTAAGCACGAAACCAGGTGCACCAGGAGGGAAGGAGGAAAGGTGCAAAAATTCGGATTTAAACATTGTTTTTCCGACACGGAAACAATGCCACGATGCACGATGAAATCAATTTATACACATTTATACTACACCGCGGGTGGGATAAATTCCTATTTGTTATTCGGGAGAAGGAGAACGAAAGCGGCGAAAACCGACAAAACCGGTAAACGTAAAATGTAGAACTGACTTGTTGGTAACATTATTTCATGTGTTTGATTGTGTTTTGTGAAGGATACTATTGCACCGATGTACTTTGTTGAAGGAAATAGCTTAAACCAGGTCTGTTACTGTTGGGAGTTTCGTTGAACAATAATCTGCTTTTCATGGCGACGGAAAAACCAACTGTACGTAATGACAGATCGAGATCACGATGACGAGACTCAACTAAAACAACCCTCCTACAAGCTAACTTACGCAGCGAGACAAAGGAAAAGAAAAACAAAATCAAACCCATACATTGAAACACGGCATGAAAGCAAGCCATTTTGCTGATTTAATGGGAAGTATAAGAAAAAAAAACGAAAGTTTAATTAAACTACTAAACTTCCTTGCTTTTTGTTCCATTCACTCCCGCGATTAATTAATCCTTCTGTTCTGTATCGTATCATTGCAATTTTACCCATGATGCATTTGTATCCTATCCCTTTTCATCGCGATTTTTTTTTCATATTTTGAAGAGATGTAAGAGAAGGTTCCTTTTGCTTATGATTTTTGTTTCCTTCCCGGATCGCAAATCTATTCATATACGCACACACATACACACAGCGGTTATCACTCTTACTTGCTAAACTGATCATTCTGCGTGCTGCTTCCTTTCCTTACTTACGCGCACAAATCTCTCGCTATTTTCCCTTACTATTACCAAATCGTACTACCACCGGTTCCACTCTCTCTCTTTCTTTCTCTCTCTTTATCGATGCAGTTTAATTTAACGGGCTAAATATATTAGTACACTTCTTTTACACTTTACAGACATTTTTTATCTTTCCACCAATCCACACACACGCGGGCGCACACATACACATTCGAGTTTCTACCGTTGCTGATTATTATCAAACTCACATGAGAGCTGGTGGTGCTACATTACTCGAGCGCATTACGCGATCGACAAATCAACCATCATTGGACCATGATCTACATCTTCCTTTGCCTTGCATAGGGCTCGGGGAAAAGCCCCCTTTTTAACTGTCGGTTTAACTCCGTCCCGCGATCGTACGTGCACTTTTCGTTTGTGTGTATGCGAGGAAAGCAACGATCATTCCCCCTTTACCAGATCACCCGTGATCGTGTTATGATGAAGAAGGAAATATTGTATGAACAGATTACTTACTAACAGCAGCGCGCATTCATTCATTTTTTAAAAGTATTGAGAGGCTTTAATTATTTTGGTTGCTTTAATGGTGGTCAAATCAGGGACTTTAACGCAGCAAACAATTCGTACGTTGTGTTTACCTGTCGGCGCCTTGAAATTAATTCCACCGGTAAGTCGGTTAGCTTTGGCGCCGTCAAGATAATTTTACATGTGATGTATGAACAGTAATTTTTAGAAACAACAAAAAAAGAAACCTGTACAGTTAAGGGCGGTAAACACAAACACACGGTTTAGATAGCCGTTCACTATCGTAACACATCGACTGTGCTTTTCGTAGCTTCTGGTTTCATTAGTTCGTCGGTACTCTAGCGTTTCTCACTAAAGCAGGGCTGCCCTTTTCCTCGTATTCGTATTCGGTCCGCACAAGGGCTCTTCTAAATGGAGCGTTCGTTGCATGCAGGGGGGAGAAAATGTGAGAGTCCGGGTGTGCTGGTGTTGTTGGCGGGAGGAAATGTTGGGTAAAGAAATGACGGCGTATCCATTAGAAATTGAAGTAAGGCGCTAGCTGAAGTATAAGACGTAGTCAATGTTGCTGTTGTTGAGCAAGAATATCGTCCACATTGACGAACGCGCACGCACCCAGGGATGAGCTCGACATGAGACGGAGCAGTTCGCAGGCATGCGCTATGCACACCTCTAGCGGTGGTCGCCATGAGTAATTCATTGATTCTACAGATCAAAAACAGAAAGAAAGATGTTAGTGTGGAGCAAAAGCGTCGGTATGAGAGGAATCTATGGGCGGCACACGTACCTAATATGGCAGAGTTTAGAGCAGCACATACAGCTTCACGACGCGATGGGCACAGTTGCCAGCCGAGCGGGCTGGCCCATGGATTAGAATAGGCTAATAAACTAAATGCATCCTGCAAATGAAGGAAACAGAGGATTTTTAAAAACAATATTAAAAATTTACACACCAGTCAACTAGAACTCATGCGAAAATTTAAATGACTTATTTAACTAGCTTAGGTTGAATCTGATTCTCCCTTGTTGGCTTTAACGACCTCTAAGGTCACGTCGGTCATTTCTGGCTTACTAGACTTATTTTTACCACGTAGACTGATAATCAGTCCTTGGTACGGGAGGACGGTTCGTATTGGATTCGACACACGCTCCTACCGTGTGGACCGGAGCAGTTTATCATATACACCACCGGGCCACCACAAATGAATCTGATTCCATTCCATGAATCTGGATGGTTCCAATTCCAAACATTCTAGCAGCCACAGAGACCTGCTTTAGAGGATTTACTTGTAAACCAGTCAAAGATGTAGTTTCATCTGGTGAATGTATATTATCTGTTCCATGAGATATGATAGACCTTTACTTAGGAGAAATTTTAAAGTAAGAAAATCGTCCTGACAAAGGAAATAAATCGTTAGTAAAAAAAGGGATCAATGTCACACCGGTCCGAATTCATTGATCCTTCAAAAACAAAGGGAAGAGATATTAAACACATTGAGAAGTGTATCGAAAATAATATTTTCTAAATCTGTGTCTTGTAGCCAGTTAGAAGACTTGTAGCTAGAAGAAAGGCAAGTATAAGAACTCATTTGGTCTCGTATAAACATGTATCGACAGCAATTCATTGAAACGGCGAATATAAAAAGTTAAAAGCACATAATGATGCACAGCGTACAAAGAAGCAGTAAGACTAGAGAACTGTCCCGAGTTTCACTTACACAAATCAATACAAACCTGCCCGAGGGAGTGAAAAACTTGGGCGAAACGGTGAAATTTAATTGAATTAAATTATTATTCATTTTTATGCGCTCAAAATTGCACACCAATTCGGACCCTAACAAGGACTAAGTATTGTTATTGCACGAAAAAACGAATTACTTTAGAAACAACAGCACAAAAGACACTTCGTCCATTTACCTCTAACATTTTTTGATTAGTTTCATTAACACCATGTTCCTTCTCCAGTCGTTGGCTCATCTGGAAAAGCTCCCGGCCAAATTCTAGCATCCGCTCGACACCCGACTTTGTCGTGGCACCCGCCGTTTTACAGTTTGGCGATAGCGATGAGTCCACGTCTGCGTGACATAGAAAGAAATGCATAAAAATAAAAACAGATCGCACACATGATCCCAATTTGTTTTTTTTTGTTTTTCTTCAATTTTTACCCATATCTTCATCCCTGCCGGTGTCTGGTTCCTCCTCTTCCTCTTCTACCGATTCGTTTGTGTTCGTTCGTGTTGCGGTACCGTTTTTGTAACCATTCGTGGCGCTATTATTGCTGTGACCGTTCTCCATCTCAATGTCGTTCGAGTAGTCGTCTTCGATGCAGTTGCCATTATTATTATTGTTGGTGTTATTACTGAAATGTTTTACATAGAAAAATTAAAATTGAAAGAGTTCCGATGGTGAGAAACATTCCATACCTGAGGACGTTATTCTTTAAGTATCCCTGATTGTCAGCGTTATCCGGAATAATAGTGCTACCGTTTTGATAACTTTTTGTTGATTGTATCACCGATGTTTGCACTGGGCTCGTACGCGACGAAGGAGTACCCTACAAATGCGTGAAATATGAGTAAATGGTTATAAGAGTGAGAAGGCCAAGGACAGGATTGGATAGGTCAGAAACCGTATCACTTACTAGGTCAAAGTCGGATCCGTTTACCATTTCGATAAACTGTCGGCACTTCAGCATAAAAAGCAGATTTTGATTCGACTCTAGCAGACCCGGATAGAGACGAATGGTTTGTTCGATTGCTTGTCCCATACGACCGGAAAGCACTAGTTTTATAATTTCTGTAAAAACGAGTAGAAAAAAAACGTGTCAATGAGTTGCTGGGACATGAGTGCGCGTTGCTCTGCACGCTTACTTTGTCGATTTTTAATCGATGTCATGTCTTCCTGTAAAGTTTGACCCGTGGTCCGTGCGAACGTTTCCGCCGTCGAGCTGTACCCGTGATGGACCAGATAGGAGGAAACCATTTTGTGCAAGATCACCGTCCAATCGCCCTGATCATCCGGCAGTGGGAAGTTGTAGATCGTGGCCTTCGTGCTGGCCCGCAGCTCCTTTAACATGTCTTCGATGTCGAACTTGAACGGTTCCTGACCGAAGTTAGCATCGACTACCTCGCCGGGCGTTTGTAATCCGACCGTCGGGTATAACCGGGGCTAAAAAGATAGATATCCGAAAGACACACGTGTTACAACGATCGATATGGGCGTTCAGTTTGGTTTGCCCTTACGTACCGGTAGATCCTTGAAAGCGATGCCCAGATGGTGGCCATTCTTGGTGTAGAAACATGTATTGTCGACAAGATTGACGCCACAACCAATAATATCACCGGTGGTAAATGTGGGCCCGTACGGTTGCCCATTGCCGGACGAGCAGAAGGAGTGTCCGTCGTCGCCGTGATAGCCGTACGATTGCTTATCCCAACCGGGCAGACGGTTCATCTTGAAGTTGGTGTGTGTTAGCCCGATGCCCATATATCCATCGCGGCCCTTGGAGATGATTTTTACCTCGAAGTAGTACAGTCCACAGGCGGCCGGGATTGGATAGGCCGTACGCACCGAGGCCGCATCTGTGTGTGATTTTCCAATTCCTACGATGATAATTAATTAAAACAATACATTTAGTTCGCGTGTGTGTGTGTGTGTTTAAGAGTTTAAGAAAGTGAAACCTAAAATTAGCAACGTTGCTAATCAAGCCCAGTTCAAGCTTAAACCTTTTTTTTTAAAATAAGTTCAACTTAGATTTGAGTAGGAAAGAGAATTGTTCAGATAACAACTATAGTAGCAATTTTTGTACCGGTTTGTTAACCAGACTGTGAAATTTTATAACCTTTTCTGTTATTAATTTACTGTATGTTTAATAAATTTTTGCAGTGACTCGCTCATATTTTGTCTAGAGCTTTTACAATTTGAATTGCAATACTGCCTTCACTACTAATGAGTGATGAAACGCGGGGCCTGGTTTTAACTCTTGTCCTTCGCGTCTTGCGACTCGAGTTTTCCATCGCCTCTATGTGTGTGGGTGGATGGTTGGGTGAAGGGGACCCAAAAGGGGAGGGGAGAGTTGCTACCTGTGTAGAAGCAAACGGCAGCATGGCTTTTACTCTCTTCTTCAACTTTAAGCTTAGCCACCGTAGTGCGTCTGCTCGCCAGGCTTTTTGGCCTTAGTGCCACAGACAGCCCAGCTGCCACCTCCATCAATCCATGAGCCAGCCCACTCGCCCCGTTGTACGGATGGGGGAGAAGAGAAGCGGGAAGAAGGTGCACTTCCACCTTCCACGGTCCAGTGTTCAAAGTCATGGAAAATCGTTGCTAAACGCCGCTGACCCACTTTGGCACTAACGCCGTCTGTTGGATTTCGACCCTGACAACACGTTTGTGTTTCGTTCGTTCGCTCTGCTCGGGTCTGTCGTACGTTCGTGTTATTTCCCCTTTTTGTCGTAATCATATTGAGCTATTCCTCCTTTACGTCCGCGTTGTTGCTTCAGTTTGGCGTGTGCTGGATGTTTCTATGTTACGGGGTAACATTTTGTTTTCCTGCAGCTTCGTACTATCCAAAATATCGTGCCCTATACGCTGCTCGCTACTCATAAAAGGGCTACGTTGTGCAGGGGAAATGTGACGAAGCGAGGACATTCTCCCACAGCCTACGTTCACTTGTGTAGAAAAACTAGCCTTGAAGTCGCTGTGCTTGGGGTATTATTGGAAATTATGTTAGGTATAAGTGTAGTTGTGTGTGAAATAACTAATTTCAAATCTAAAATTTAAAAAATTCTCACATGAAAAAAAGTCATGAAAATTAATCGCAAACCAATAGACAACTTTACTAAAAATCTCAGAAAAAATGAAAAGCGAAAGTATAAATTCTTAAATTTGTAACATCGGCAAGTTAATCTGTAATGTGATACAGAGAAATAGAAGGAAATCACAAAACCATAATAAATTCGAACGTTAGGAAAAAAGAGTTGATAAGCAGATAAGAAATTTAAATCTAGCAAATTGTGGAGAAAAACAAAACAAAAACCTCAAAAAACAAAATAAAAAACCGTTCGCTGTTTGAATTACGTTCGAATACGACCTGACACATCGTCACCCACGGAGTGATTTGCTTTCGAGAAAGTGTGATGTCTGCTGGGGCCGTTCGGTCAGCCAGCTACCGACCGATGGGGTTCGATGTTATTACCAAACCCAGCAGCGTTGTGTCGTTGTGGTGCCCGTGGCACTTTATTTTTTCCTTTTCCTCTCTCTCTCTTCTTTAACATGCGGTAGTTAAAGCGGATTACTGATAGTGTGCTTTCATCGTCTCGCTTTGCGCTAAGGAACAGCGCGCGTGTACGATGCTCCTCCACCGTTCAATTACACGCAAATCGCTAGCGAAAGTACTTTGTGCTGTTTTGTTCCTGTTTTTGCTGCTGTTCATCTTACTCACTGCGTGTGTGTGTGTTTTTTTTTGTCGCTTAATCGACAAACTGTTGTGGTGTACTGATAAGAGAGGCACACATGAAACACAAGGTATACCTTTTACTATAGGTACTAAGGAACTAAATTTCGATCATATGGAACGAGGTTTTTTTTTTAATTTTATTCGAGATATAGAATAATTTGTAACCCTCTGTAATTGGTGATTCTGGTTGCATCCACTACAAAAATGCGAGTGTAACGATTTACGCTGACCCAGTATTAATAGGTTCCTTGCTATGCAGCACTCATACCAAAACCATCAGGGCTGTCCGTATCCAATCGCATCGTATCTTCCCAGGTTTCAGCTTACTCCCTTACAACCGGTAGCATCACCTTTTGCTTGGCCATTCGGTTCGGTGTTTGCCCATGACTGAACGTGAAGTGACTGGTGATNNNATCAGGGCTGTCCGTATCCAATCGCATCGTATCTTCCCAGGTTTCAGCTTACTCCCTTACAACCGGTAGCATCACCTTTTGCTTGGCCATTCGGTTCGGTGTTTGCCCATGACTGAACGTGAAGTGACTGGTGATGTTAGCAGACAAGCTGTAAACCCGATATGCGACCAGTTTGCACGAGATCACGATACACGATCAAAAACAAATGCCAAGTAAACAAAGGTATTAAACCCAAGCAAGGCGATCGGCAGTCGGAGTGGTCGTGGGATAAAAGCTGCGCAGCAACACGGTAGCACAAATGCAAAAAGGTGGTGCATGAACATGCAGTGGATTAAAGTAAGAACGGAAAAACAAAGACGTTATCATCTGTGGTACGATTCACCATTAGCAGCGTTGCGGTTCATTGTTTGAAACGCACACGTTTGAATATAGTAATTGGTGTACAATTTCGGTACATTCGTGTACGAATATATTCTTTACCTTACGATCGCAAAACTAAACACTTAAGAACACACGCACACACATTAGCGTATCGATTGCAATGAAAGTGCATATTGCATTTTGGATCACTAAACGACGCAATATGCAATCGAATCATAGCCGTAATTCTCCTCCCTTGCTTTAAGTAATTAAAAGAAACGATTTTATTTAAAATAAGAATGCATTTATCATTTCATATTTGATCTCGAGATCGAGCGTATTGAGATAAAAGTTGACACACAATATGTTTGAAAGAATTAAATTTAATTGTCTATATATGTACTGATAATTGTACATAGTTTTTTTCATTACATTCTAAATATGTTTTGCCCCTAAAAATGCTTTTTTTTAACTGTCGTCGAACCAAACGCAAAACTTTCTTAAAAATTATAAAACAACAAAATAATAATTATCGATTGCGAATAATTAACAGAAACGCATAATATTAACAGCAATAATGTATCTCACAAACAGGCCAAGGGAAGTGTAAAAGTAAAAAGCAATAAAACACAGAGTAACAAAAAAGTGAAGTGTAAGCAGCACAGCAACAGAAGCGAAAAAGCGTACAAATAAATGTAGACACAGTTTTCGCACCAGTTGTGTTGTGTTGTTGCTGCGTACATCGGGGATTTTCCTCGTACGACGACTTTGCAGGCGAAAGGGAACGCGGAACGCACAAAGGAAAAAAAATGGCGAAGCAAGCGGTGCGAAGGAGAATATACGCACATCGAATGTTATTCATCTCAGCATGCGGAGGGCTAAAACACCACACCCACCCACACAACCTGCACCCTCTTTTCCCCCACCCATCCGTAACAACGGCTTTGGTGATGATATCGGGGTCGAGTCTTTCTGTTCGTTTCCTTGTTGGTGATTTTTAACCCCTCTTTCCGACCCCCTTCCTCAACAATCGATTCTCTTTCTCTTTGTATTATGTTGTTCGCTTCCGATTTATGCTCATCGCGTTTTATGCTTATGCGCGAATGTCGCCTGTTGTGCAGGTGTGCGTGCGTGAGTGTATGTGTGTTGGCAGACACGGGGGGAAAGATAGGGGAGCAAGCTACTGCTGCTGCTGCTGATTTGGAACAGCTGGAGCGATGTATTCGTGTGCGCACGGTGCTGTCATTCTGTTTCATTGTTTTGATCTAAGCTGACACGCACACAGCGACGCATCGCACGTATCGTGACGTATGTTGACGCTGACGATTGTATTAGTGTTGTGTACATTAAATTGGTCGCTGGCTGCTTCGCAAGATCAACATCGCCATCAAAACATGACAAAGGAAAGCTTCAAGTGATTCTTTTTGCACCGTAACATTTTGATCATTAACTTTAGCATTGTAAAACATTGAAAAGGCTCTAAACGAGATCATTGAAAGAAGATAGAAAAGTTACAAACTAGGAAAAAATAATAAATTTTGTGTTTCTTGAAATAGAAAAATGACAGTTCACATAACACAACGATACGCATCAAACTACGCATGTTAATCAAATATACATTGTCGCTACTTCTTTTGATAAATATTTCTTTGATAAAAGCACACCACACACACCCCTACTAGTAAAGAATAAATGGTTACATTGCGCACATGATTCCTTCGTCTCCAAACGACGTTGCGATCGAACAATTGAAAGGTCATTTTAAATTAAATGATTGTTAATATGTTTGCAGTGCAGTAAAGCGAATGTGAACAAGAAAACAAATATTTAAACATTTGCTTATCAACCACTGATACGCACAAAAGTAACGTAATACTAAACCGATGACATTTAAACATATCAAAAATGCAATTGCACTTTACAGCCGCAGTAAAATTAATACATATGCAGCAAAATGCTTCCATTAAATTCCATTAAGTGATATATAGAAAAAGCTGCCACATTTCGTACGAATAAAGGCAGCACACACCACGGTTTTCATCCGTCTGAGAAACGTCAAAACCTGCTGATTTCTGTTTCTTCCCGAGCGCTTCTTTGTTGCGCTGTTTGAACGTATTTCATCGAAACGGTCTGTCTCGCTCGCACAGAAAACACTGTTCGCCCTTGCTCGCTCGAACCATCGTTTGTCACACGCACTTTCGCTCCTTTTCTACGTCGTATGTGGTTTGTGTGTGTGTACATATAGTAGCTTCTACCCGTAGAATCGCTACACTTATTTATGAGCAGCTACACTATTTGCGCAATATCAAGCGCACATACACACCAGCAAATGTGCCACCATTCCCGTCGGGTGATGGAGCATTCCGAGCATTATACCTACACACACACACTTTCAACGTTGTTTTTGAACACACAAGTTTGCAAGTCGATATAAAAAGCCACATTTCCAAGCAATGGGGAAGCGTAAGAAAAACGAAAAAATCGACAACCGATTTCATGTACGAACCCCGTATCGCAACGATAATGGAGTCGAATTACTCTATTTGCCATCAACGGTTGGGGTGTTGTGCTTGTGCTGAACTGTCGACTGAGATAATTCAAAAGGGCTCAATTAACAACAGTGTAAACATTCCACTAGATGCAGTAAAGCAAAGTAGGCATAGCACTGCTAGGTTACAGAGAAAAAAATGACATTTCATTCGTTTAAAATTCCTTCAAAAAGGCATGATTGCACGCCATCATGACCATTATTAATGCGTAATAGAAGGCAAAGGGAACAGAGGGAAGCTAAATGATGATTTAGTTCATTGGCGAACAAAATAGTATTGTGTACTTCCTTCTGAAGAGGTACCTACGATACGATACACGATTGTTAAAGGTTGTACTGTACGATTTGTGTATCGTTTTTGGAACTATGTTGTGTTGTAGAGGGGAGAGTGGGGAGTTAATAGTAGAAGGGAAATTTTCGTCTTTCTCTGCGCTGTGTGGTGCATATTGTGTGTGTGCACACACAAACACACACACGCCCCACGACAGGACAGAGAGCGCGTGCACAGCCGCGCGGGCAGCAGCAGCAGGCAGACACAGAGAGACAGGAAGAAAAGGGCAGCAAAAGGGACGCACAAGATGGCGATGCAGGAAAATCAGTAAGCACAGCACACAAGAGTCGTACTAAATTTAGATATATACCGACGAGCAGTAACGGGCAGCAGTAAAAACCCGTCTACCGTCGAGTCACAATCGCTGAAAATGCAAACAAATTTGTTAGAAGAAGGATTCACTCCTTCTTCTTGGGAACGATACGAAAACCTTTGTAGTGAACACGTAAATTGTTTTGCGTTAATCCGATGGTGCTGCATTTATCCTGCAGGCTCCAGGAGCGTGGCAGCGGGTCGACAGCTTCGTTG
>CM028127.1:40450279-40473533 GCA_016254315.1 Anopheles parensis
TTGGGAACGATACGAAAACCTTTGTAGTGAACACGTAAATTGTTTTGCGTTAATCCGATGGTGCTGCATTTATCCTGCAGGCTCCAGGAGCGTGGCAGCGGGTCGACAGCTTCGTTGACATTCGGATACAGCATCCTGAGACGGTCGATCGGACCGGCCGTTGTTGCGTTGGGGGCTCCCGGGGTAGCACTGTTGTTGCCGCTGCTACTGCTGCCACTGGCACCCTGGACGTTGTTGTTTGGGTTGAACATTTTTTTCGAGGACTTCAGCGAACTGTCGAGAGGCTGACCACCGTCACCACACTTCACACTACTTGCAGCGGCTGCAGGCGCATTGTCGGCCATCAGCAGGGACACAGCAAGCGCGCGTGTGTATGTGTGTGTGTGTCTGTGTGTATCTACTCGAGGGAAAGCGGCTCGCTGCTGACACAATAGCCCCTCGGTAAAGTGAAACACACCACGGTAATCCGCAAATATTCACTGCTTCTTCAATTTACTGCTGCAGCCATGCATTCGAAATATAATGGACCAACACACACACGCACACATGCACTCAAACACCAATGCACGACACTTCTTCTGCAACCCGTTCTATTGTTCTCACTCTGTCTCGCTTTTCACACGTACGTCGCCGTATTGACCGTTTTGGAGTTCGCGAACCGACTGCGGATTGCACTTTGCTTTTGTCCTCTGAGCGTGTAGAATGATGATGTTCCTGCTGACAGCAAGACACCCACCATCAAAACCACTTTACTGCTGGCTCTTTCTCGCACTAGCTATCTCATTCTTTTCACGCACACATTACACACACACACGTACTGTGGGTTCACCAACACCTTCTATTTCGTATATATATACACACACACTACGATGCGCCTAGCTACACGAACTGGACGGTGATTGTCGGTTCTCCGTGTTCTGCGTTACAAATCTACACCTTTTTTAATGATTACCAACTTCAGGAATGTTCTTACTACTTTCAGGAATACTTTTCTGTAAACCCGTTCCAACGTGTCTCCGACTTTGTACACGGGCAACCTGGCCCGATGAATGGCTTGCTGCGATTATGATTNACCTTTTTTAATGATTACCAACTTCAGGAATGTTCTTACTACTTTCAGGAATACTTTTCTGTAAACCCGTTCCAACGTGTCTCCGACTTTGTACACGGGCAACCTGGCCCGATGAATAGCTTGCTGCGATTATGATTAGCAACGATGTGTTATGGTGGTTGTGTTACGCTTTTGTCTCTTGGCCTGTGGCACCTTTGCCTCGCGCAACTCTCACCACCTTTGTCGTTTGGTTCGCCAGCTCGAAAGCAAAAACGAAACCGAAATGACGACGGTCAGTTGCGTTGGTCAGGGGACTGTTGGGTTACTACCACCTTCGATGGATCTGGTACCCCCCAGGGCGGGTGGGTGTGAATGAGATCGAACGTAACCCTTGCTAGCTGGTCGCACCTTTCAACTGATTCTGTTTTGCGAAGCGATCCAACCGAATGGGGGCTAGACAAAAGAAGGGAAAGAAAAACAACCAGCCACAAGGGCACTGTTTCCTTGAGCTGATCAAGGGCGAATTTTCCTCTTCACAACTATCACACTGCTTAACGTGATACAGCCAAATGGCTGTGTTTGGGGAGCTTTTCACAAAAGTAAACTTCCTCACAAAGAGACGGTTTTGAGTTAAAAAGCAAAAGATCCACGATTCACACGATCCAACAACGGAGCAAGAAGATGGAGTTGATGATGATGGTACTCCTGACTGCTGGGTCTGTTCGATTGCGACGTGCTTTTTTTTCTCTAGAAGAGCGCCATCTCACTTGCACTAGCGTGTTCGTTGTATCTATGTCTCATGTTTTGCATAACGTCTTCTGCCGTTTGGAGCAGCAGCAAGAGTGTTGGTATTGTGCGAGGAAAATGGAAACATTGCACGCATACTCCTGCATGTACGTATCAATATGACATTGGTAGTGGTGGGCAACAAATCAGATGAGATTTGTTTACTATACCAGGTGGAGTTCGCACTGCATGATTGTTCAGGTTTGAAATAATCCAGAAAGCTGTTCAATTATAATCATTTTAATTGTTTGCATTCAATAGAGCAGGAAGCTGGTAGAAATGTTTTGTTCAGATTAAGAATGACGGCTCTAAAGGACAATAACTCCTTTTCCGTATCAATTTCGCGGAATTAACCATTAGAAAAAGGTTAAATTTTAGAGCAGTTTGAACTGAAAGTACGTTACAAACCAGCAGTAATCAACTTTACATCAGCTTTGGAATGGAGTGTAATTTTTGGAAAACCCTAGAGAGAAATTATGGGCCTATAAATACAAAAAGACATACATTTCCTGCATTTTCTACGGAAAATTTCTCATTCAATTCATTACAAAGTTGTGGAACAAACAATCCCTAAACCAACCATTGGATATAAACGTACGATTTCAAACTCATAAATAAGGTTGACAATTCGACTTGTCAAAGGATAACAGAATCAAAACAACGTAAACGGCAAGCAGATCAGTCGCACTACTGCTCTTATCCAAAAAATGGCTTGAATTTTACGGAAATTGTTGTGATTGTACGTTGTAAGATGGCTGATACTATTAAATATTCATTCGGATGGCCGGTAATTCTATTTGAACCGTGTGAAGATTGATTGGGTTTGTTCGGAAAGTAATAACAAGTAGTAAAGGTAAACAGAATCAAACGATCTACTGTAATTTCAATACATAAATTGATGGAATATTTATCTGTTTTGCAGGAGATAGTAGATTGATATGAATATTATCAGTTTATCGTCATTCAGTGCTAAGAGTGCTCGACAATAATTAGTATAAGACTAATTTTTAAAGCATATCGATGAAATGCTGACCGTCTTAATGACTAGGAGCAACGAGCAACTTATCGGACCGCGGTAGGTAAAATGTATTTCTAGTTATATGTTGCTACAAAACATCAAGCCTATTTCAATAAGGTTTTATTGTTGTTTAAGTTTTGAAGATTACATTTAAGAAAGAAGCATCAAAATTACGAAAAAAAAACCCAGGAATTATCGTACAGGCGAACATGCCAATTACTAGCAGTCACTATTTTTTCAGATGTTTTATGTTAACCTAATATTAGCACACGTGTTTTAGCAAACTTCTAACTCGTCAATAATACTTTGTTTAAAATAGGCCAGAAATGGCCGGCGTGACCTGTACGGTTTGTTTGAAGACCGGTTCAACATCATTTGGGAAGTTTGGTATCTTGGTTCTTTTAAAACGGTGTAATATCGTATTCGATTACGATTGTGATATAAATTCCTATCCCTAAGTAAATATTATGAAACCCAATACCATCGACACGCACAACAACTGTACGACAACTATTTCCTTTCCATGTGTATTGGAATTATCTATTTATATAGCATAGTTTTTTTTATTCATAAGGAACGACCTGGCCGTATTGCTTATATATAGCATAGTTATGATAATGAAATACTTTAGTAGGTATTGCAAGTTAGAAGTTCTTATAAGCTTAGAATATTGGTAGTATAATATTTTGTCTTTGCGTTTATCTATTTTCTTGATTCAGTATTGATACAGTATCATTTTCTGTACCGATTTTAGAGCGCATTGTTTGGGGAATGAATTTTGTTTGCTTAATCAGAAGTAATTTATAATTACATCTGTTATAGTTAGTTAGTTATCTGACCTTAATTAGAAATGTAATGAAATCATTATAACTTCATAATGACACAACTTTTTTTTTGCTCAGTGTGTCAGTCAGTGCTACGGTCAGTCAGTTAAATAGTCAGTCCTTACTACGGGGCGACGGTCCGGATGGGATTTGATCCGCGGTCCTGTCATGTGGACCGGCACCGTTTATTACATACACCACCAGGCCGTCCCAACGCCCCAACAACAAGAAAAAAGTTAAGCTAATAAATCATCATTATTTTGTTACTAGAGTCCAAACGATCAATTTTGAACTTTCTACCAAATATTTAGATAAGTTCTGCTCTGACGTTTTGTCCTACAGTTGAACATAGCTGATGATTTTTATTTTTTCGAGCACTAAGAAAAACTATTTTGTTAAAAATGCAGCGCGCAAGAAAGAGTTTAACAAATGTTAAGCCGAAATAAATATGGATTTTCATTACCAACATTGCGAAAGATCAGCTGAAGTCCACTCTGAAGGATATGTACTTATGCTTTCAGTGATGCTGATATTTTTACTCTTTTTTGTCGCATTCAATGTTCCATTTTAATATTTGGTCATTCAAGTAAACTCGCAATTTTTAAAACTAAACGTATTAGTGGTGTTTTGGAATAATAAGTAATGTTAGCAAATCGAAAGAGTCCATTTAAACATTAGGAAAAAAGTATAAGAACCTTAAGGCAAGTCCTACTGTCTTGTGATACAGAGTTAAGACTATTGCTATTACAGTCTTGGATCGAATCTAGACAGGACATAATTATCTGGCTTTTTGAATACGAACGAAATGACCAAGCAATTAAAGCGTTATGTTCGGATTAACCAAACAGGACAATGCGTAAAAAGTGCAGCAACAAAGAATATTTAAAATACAAATCGATAAATAGTAACATTCATTATAAAACCAAGAGAAATTGTGAAATGTTATTCTAATTAAAATAAATCATAATATTGCCTATTCTCATCCCTATTATACATACGTAAAAAATGAAAATATGTAAAAAAATGTTAAACTGTGTTACTATAACTTCAGGAGATCTTGGCCTGTCATTTTTGGCCTTTACCTTATTTACTCGTGGCAGGATAGTTAGTTCTACGTACGGAGGTACGGTCTGGATGGGATCTGTCTGCTTTAAGCTATGCAATAGTTCTTCACCTAATTTTATTGCCTATATGAGGATAAAAAGGAGTTTCGGCCAGGAAACGGTGTTCACAATTCGGAAATGGCTTCTAACCAAGTTGGATTCTATCGTAGTTTAAGTTTCCAATAGTTGTAAGCAGTACTGCATGACCGTTATTATTAAATTCAAAATGTGGAGAAGGAGGAGTAGTGACGGAAGATCGAGGATCGAATATTTAATATTGTTTAGAAAACTACTTTTTTAACCATACTCGAATAAAGTGAAGCGAATATGTTAAAGTATAGATACAATTGTCTAGATAAATAGCGATCAATCGTTATTATTATCACTGTAAGACTCTTTTAGCACTCCAAATGAAAACTAAATGTAATATATTATTTATAGTTTTTCATCACGACCCATTTAGTCGTACAGTGGTTGTCAAAATAAAGTGCCCACCCCTTGATTTTTCACATTTTTGCCATGATTTTAGTGGGAAATGAAGTTAGTACACTGCAAATTTTTGTAAATGCTACTTTTAACGTACTCTAACAGATTCATAACCTTATCATAATAAATTAAAAAATTTGCACGCACCAAAAATAATTCCATATATTTTTTCTAAAAAAACGGTTTCAAAAAAAAGTGCCCACTTCAATTAAGTTAACAAAATATATATTTATTTCACTCACAAAATTTGCTAATATTTTATATGGCCCCCTTTGGCTTTCAGAACCTGCTGAAGGCGTTTCGGCATGCTTTCAACTAAATTTTTTAAATGCTGTTGGTCGAGATTCTCCCAGGCGTGTTCCATGGCTTTAAAATAAGTTTCTTTATTTTTCACACCTGTTTTATCAACCCTCGCATCGAGAATCGCCCACAAATTCTCGATGGGGTTGAGGTCTGGGCTTTGCGGAGGCCATTCCATCGGTTTAATCTTACATAAACGGAAGAAGGCCTTCGTTTTGTTCGCTGTGTGTTTCGGGTCATTATCCTGCTGGAAGATGAATTTCTCTTCAATGCCCGTCTTGATGAGAGACACTTCCAGGTTTTCCTGTAGGATGTTAATGTAGGAATCAGAAGTCATAATTCCATCGATTTTGACTAGATTCCCCACACCTGCCCACGAAAAACACCCCCAGACCATCACATTGCCTCCTCCATGCTTTACTGTTCCTTGTATGTGGCGGTCTTGCAACTCCTCACCCGCTCTGCACCATACACGGTCGCGCCGTTTTCGGTTGAACAGTTCGAATTTCGATTCATCTGTCCACAGAACTGTTTTCCAAAATTCTATTGGCTTATCCGCATGGTCTTTTGCAAATTTTAGCCTCTTAGCTTTATTAACCTTGCTAATGAACGGACGTTTCCTAGCAAGCTTGTTGTTGAAACCTTGCGCTTTGATCCGGCGACGAATAGTACTATCAGAAATGGGTAGCCGAAGGGTTTCCTGGATCTGGCGGACAGTCACTTTTGGATTTTTTTTCACCTCTCGAACGATCCTAGTGTCCATTTTGGAATCCGTTTTGGGTTTCCTGCCTCTGCCTGGCCGATCCACCACTGATCCGAACGTGTTTTGTTTCTGCATGATTTTTCCCACGGCTGCCTTGCTAATATTAGCCGGGATCGCGAAAGAAAGTCGTTAAAATGTAACAGTCGTTAGAATTTAACAAAAGTCGTTAAAAACTGCATCCCATTTGTATCGCGAACAGATGAACTGATAGTCGTTAACTGTGAAGCGATCGTTTACGCCGAGTAGATTTGGAACGGTCAAATATCAATATAGTGGAAATGGGGCAAGTGTGCCACCCTACGCGTGTCCCAACTTTTATCAGCAAAAATGCTAGGTGGATCACTTACCCATGTGGCACACTTGCCCCAACTTCCACTATGTGTTATTTTATTTGTCAACAGTGCGCCTGTTACAAGCTGCGTACAACAAAGTGAATATGATTTTTTTACCACTCTTCGTGGCAGCCGAGACTGCTGATGCGCAAGTAGGATCCGCATGGATCGTACAAGCATGAAATATGGGTGCGAAAAATAATAAAAAATATTTCATTCTTACGCTCATCTTGTTGCACCGTGTTTTTCGGAAATAGTCGCTCCTAATTATTTGTCTGAAAAGACAACGATATAGAGGTGCAGAAGCGGACATATTCCATGCTGCAGAAAGGCTATGAAATTCACCTCTTTCGACACCATGGTTCACTGGTTTGCATATGACTGCAGCCAGCCCGGTGCATGGGTATGAAAGGATCGGGTATCAAATCCCAGCTGGACCGGTCCCTTCGTAGCATGGACTGACTATACGGCTACGTTGTAAAGTAATTTTAGTAAGCCAGAAATGGTCGGCATAACTTTAGGGGGTCGTTAGGCCGATAGATGATTATACGCATAATTTTTTTTATACGCATATGTAATTGTAATTATAATTACATTTACACATTCCCCAGAATTTTAACATAAAGCACATTTTTTAACTAAGTTTATCGAAAATGTCGTTTAAATAGTCGTTTCGTCCTATTTATTTGTTGTATTGGATAGAAAATATTCAACAAATTCATTTGTTAATTTTAACGACTGCGTCTGACACGTAGTTAAATAAACGATCGTCAGGAGCGTACGCGATACAAATTAACAGTCGTTTATTCAACTGCTCGAAACTTTTACCCGTGTCTCTTATGGGCCTTGACGACTAGTCGTTAACTGTTCTAACAGTCGTTAATTCTAACAGAAATTTTTAACAAATGAATTCGGTTCATCCAAAATGAATTTTTAACGACTGTTAAAATCTGTTAACTGCTTGGCGATNGCGTCAAGACATAACGATCATTTTTATAGCATCAAAACGATAAGTTTATGGCTAATTTTGCACAATGGGCACTTTTTTTTGAAACCGTTTTTTTAGAAAAAATATATGGAATTATTTTTGATGCGTGCAAATTTTTTTATTTATTATGATAAGGTTATGAATCTGTTAGAGTACGATAAAAGTAGCATTTACAAAAATTTTTATTGTTCTAACTTCATTTCCCACTAAAATCATGGCAAAAATGAAAAAAATAGAGGGGTGGGCACTTTATTTTGACAACCACTGTATGTTCAGTGATAAGTTTTTTTTAAAACTTTTGTTTAAAATGGAACACCGCTATTCTGCCGTGCTATATTTAGCACAATACATTTAAAATGCAAAGAGCGATAATTTTTGCATGAAACAATTTCCTAGCCCGTGTTCAACCCGTTTGCCAGCTTACATCAAACAGTTATGATATTACGTTTCGAGAATGCTTCAATTGTTGTTGGTTTGTTTCTATCTTTTGATGATGATGATGTTTTTTATGGGGTCTCCACTCCTGCATCTGGAATGGATTCTCTTGTTCACCGTTTATGGTACACGCATCGTTTGCTAAACGGTACTACGAATACCATGAGCGATGTTCAGATAGTGCTCGAAGGAAACAACGACGCACCGCTGCTGGTTAGATGGTGGAAGATGGCAATGGATGGCAAACCGTGGATGGAGTCTCGGTTGCTTCTGCCAACACATAAAAGTGTGATCCATCCATGGAGCCGGGCACGGTTGCGGAGCGGAAAGCATGATGGTTTCAAGATTGCGCTACGCTCGAGAGTACGACGAGAGTACGGGAAACTAGACTATCGCGAGCCCCGTAGTCTCGTAACAATAACTAACGTTGAGTAATGGAATAACTGTTCACAACTGTTTCAAAAAAGGAAAGTCATTTATGGCGTTTATTTTTTTTTTCCTTCCTTTTACACGCCGCTCGGTTTCTCATCTCACGTCGTTTGCCATCTTGCTGCGGTGTAAAGCAATGGTGCCGTTATAGGCTGAGGAAAAGAAAAAGTTTGATTTTTGTTTTAGGATAAATTTTACATAGCATTCATAATTAGATTAAGCACTGAATTCTGAGAAATTCTCTCCCAAATGATTATGCGTCTTTGGGTTTAGAAAAAGGAAAACTTACTTTTTGTTCTTACATTAAATTATAAGCCATGGATATTTTACAACTCATTTGCTATTTCTCGTTTCCCAACGTTTTCTTTGGACAATGCAGTATTCCTTTCATATTTCCATTTCTATACTTATTGTTGCATAGTTCTCTAAACAACCTTATATTTCGATGTTTGTCTTTACTTTACATTATGATTAAAACAACTTTCTCCTTATTGGACTAACGAAAAATTATACATTCAGAATTTTCCGAAAAATCGAATATTTTTATTCGCATGCACTTCCTTTATTTGGTAGCCTGCCATTACTGGTTTTCCTTGACTTTATTTAGCCAGTTGGGATTTGATTCTTGGTACTGTTCTCTACTATCTCCAAGTCCTGGGAGGCCGCCCCCATACTAGGAATTTGCATACTAGAAGTTCACAAATATCTGGTAAAACTTTCACATCCATGTGTCGATAAATAACGAAGGAAGCCCAGAGAGTTGCTCGGCTGGTCTGAGTCTTAAAATAATATTTTGTTAATTGATACCCAGAATTTGCTCGAAGATGTGTGGATTGATTGACTTAAAATTTTCACAAGAAATTGGTCATACAATGTTCCAGTACTTCTCCAAGGCTTTCAATTTTAAATGGGCTTTAAATTTATTTTAAAAGCAAAAATAAAATACAACTTTGCAGCCTTTTCCATTTGCCCATAATTAAATATTAAATTTAGTAAGTAATTGTAATTAATCAGAAATACCTGTTTCTCGAAATTCGGAGTGTATATCTCCCCTCAAACTGTTAAATTATGCCTTATACCTTTGGGGCGGTCTAGGGATATATGTAAGTAGTAGTGGTGATGCTGTTACACGACTGGTCCAGGTATCTCATCCCAACTGAGCCGAATCTCCAGGATTTACTATTCTGTTACGTGTAATTAAAGTCAAGAAAAGCTATAAAATTATCATGTTAAATCCCTTGAGCTTCAAAGTGCCATAAAGGAAGATACTTATTCATTACCATGTGGACGAATAGTTAAGTTAGTAGTTCTTTGCCACCGGGGAGTCACTGGTTCACAACTTCCGGCGTATTAGACTGAAACTCCAAAGAACAAAACTTGACATCAAACATCAAATCATAATGATTCAATAAATTAACTTTTATTTTCAATGACGTTTGTTTTCTATGCCAGTATAAAATAATTAATTGAGAAACACAGAAATGACTTGCAGCCAGAAGTAGAGCAAATCCTCAACATGTATCTACGTGTACAATGAGTTAAGTGAATGTTTTTCCTTCCGATCAAACTAGGACAACTCCGCACTCAAATGCAGTATTCTTCATTACAACATCAACCTACTGTAAAAGTGCATGCCCAGCAAGAAAATGCTTCCCAGCAAATCGTGAAACACCATTTATTCGTTCACTGCTCTACGCGATCGTGTACGGAGTCTTTCTATTTAAACTCAATGTTGAAGAAAAAAAACAACAAAAAATTTAAAAAAAAACGCAAAACCAGCAAATACTGATGAGTTGGCGTTTTGTATGAATCCGACAAACAGTGGTGTGGTGTTGTTGCTGTTATAACAAAAAAAAATTCCATCATCCCCGTTTGCCGCTACCAGTCGCTACCGGTGCTGACTGCAGTTCAATTAAAGTAAATATTCGCCTAGCGTGTTCGGTGGGATTTTCTTTTGTACCATATGGCCTTCCCGTACGAAGCCTTCCAGTTAACGCTGGCGCTAGAGTTGTCTTGGGGTGGGAAAGTTAAAAAAACAAATATTCAATTATTTTTGTTACACAGTTAGTAGTGTCGATTTTTTTTCTTATTTAGCTTTAATTTTTATTGTTTGCGCTGTTTGCTGTGGCGATGTTTGTTTATGATGCTGTCACGATTTGCAGTACTGGCAATAAGAAAATGAATTAAATGTAAAGAAAAATTGTGGGGTTAAAAAACATACAAACATAAGGGGGAAAATGTGTCATCGATTTCGTGTCGTAAGGAAAATTTAGTGAAAACAACCAAACTGTTTGCCGTAAGTTGTAAGTTGCACAAAAACTGTCCCGTTTTGTCGTAATGCAATCCCGCAAGCTTTGTTTTACAACGAGACAAGTTTCAATGTGTGCAATGTTTTTTTTAGTGTACCAGAAAGCAAAAAAAAACACAAAAAAACTTTAGCTTGGGAAGCAAACGAAAAACTAGTAATCTTCGTCCTTCACCGACCGACCCAGTATTAAGCGGAAACGTAGAGCTGGCTTCGCTGGAAGTGGTGTGCAATTTTTACCATGCAAAGCACCATTTACCACCAGTTTGCTAATCGTACGCGGCTGTTCGTACGAAAAACCCCAACTAACTCGCCCGGTTAGTACCTATGATTATGTGGCGCAATGCATATTTCGCTGTAATTTTATGTAACCACGCAAAGCCCGATCGTCAGCACGACCGACGACGGTCGACAGAATAGGCTGAGCAAAGACGTTAAACAAAGCCGAAGGAAAAACGGCCACCATCACCACCACCACCACGAACAAACGCCATGGTGGTAACCGATGAGCGGCTACGAATTGTGACGCGTGAGCAAACTCATGCTGCACTTATGGGAAAGTGCAGTGCGCCGATGCACTCGGTATTGCATGGTGCATGCGCCCACCGGAGGATGATGGTACACACCGTGTGCGTCGGTGCTTCGGTGCTTGCGCACCGTCTAGGAAAGCGGTGTGACTAACTATCTTTCCCAAGCAAACGCAACATGTTCGGTATCTTGTGACAATATGGCTTTTGAAAAAAGGGGTTTGTCCTAAGAAATAAAGACAAAAAATAAAGCCAACTCGCTAACTAACTCGCTGCTTGAACAGTGCTGAACAAATAAACGAATAATTTGAGCAGCAACTCAGGTGAAACATATACCGATGCTCCAGTTTTACTGCCAACGGACCAAACACGTTGGACTTTTTTTTCGTTATTGGCCTGTGAGTCATTTGTCGCGTTTCCGTTTTGCAGGTAGGATGGAATGGATAACGCTCGAAATACGACGACGTACCTTTCGTACGGGTCGGTTGTAAGCTACAACGGTGTACAACGATAATCCGTGGTAGTTTGTAGTTTTACTTAAACCCCTGCGGGGGTTAATGCGTTATGACGTTTTGCCTTGTTGTAACCCTTATGCCACTGGAAACGGAACGAATCCGTCAGTTGGTTCGTACAAATGAACGGAATGGAAATATGCCTAGTTTTGCGTAGTAGCTGCGAAGTTGTGCCACAGTTTTGCTGAACTTCGTCATTTGATGTGAAGTGGTTGAAGGATACATTTTTTAATATGAAAATCTAGTCTAATAAGTCTAATAAATCTACTGCATCACTAGGGCACAGAATTATAATTTCTAAAAGTGCTTTATTTCTCTTCTTTGGTGTTAAACTGGCTACCGACAGTAGAAGTAGAGTTAAAACCAAACCCAGGTGTACTTTCAATATTTTTGCAAAAATATTTGAATAATATTTTGCAAATATTTTTGTGGTACCTCTTGCAGCTTGCAATTTCTAACGATCCTCAATTTTAGTTACCCGTATCAGAACGATCTGTCTTACAGGTACTAAGATACGGTCCGGATAGGAGTTGGTACCGGTCCTGTCATGCAAGACTGGCGATGCTATGCCTAAACCACCTTTGAAGTCACTGAGAAGTGTATGTACACGGAATACTACCCATCAGTAATTACCATTGTGTATCAATTTTTTTTGTCCATTTTATGTCATTTCTATATGGCTTATTAGAGTTAATTTTAACAATTAACCGGAGAGTAGGTCCTTGCTACGGGGAAAAGGATTTTTCCTTTCATTGTATTGTGCGAAAAATTAGTCTTTCTCGAAAGCGAAAGTCGAAAAATTGAGGTCTAATGTCTTTCTTGAAGGACATGATGAATTAGATTGTTCGGTATCATTCTAATCACGTAACTATCCTATCGTCTTAGGGCCGACTGGTGGTTTGTGTGATAGTGGAGCCGGTCTCTACACGACAGGATCGGGTGTTGAATCCCATCTGGACTCGTTTCCCGCACGCAGGACTTACTACTTCGCTACGGGTAATTAAAGTGAAGCAAAAGTCAGAAATAGCAGACCAAGACCTCTTGAAGTTGTTTTGCCGATCATTAAAGAAATTTGAATAACTGCCCCAAGCCTTTATGAGTAAAATTTGGTCTATTTTAATTTCTGACAAAAGTGTTTCCATTTTCAAACGGCGCCGGTCCACACGACAGGACCGGGTTCAAATCCCATCCGAACCGTTCCCCCGTAGCAAGGACTGACTATCCGGCTACGTGGTAAAATAAGTCTAGTAAGCCAGAAATGGTCGGCGGTCGTTAAAACCGGTAAGATCGTTAAAAGCCAAGAAGAGAACTGATTTATAGGTGTGATATAATTTCCACTACAACTTCTACTTAAAGATTTACAAAGTTACGTCGTGCATATTAACGCGACCTATCTTCTTATGCCTGCTGTAACTTTTTCAATAGAAATCTTTTTACAAAGTTGATCTGCAAAAAAGTTTAGTGTAAAGTAGTTGTAACATCTTACGGGAGTTTCGAGTTCAAATGGCAAAGTTGGATCCATTTCTGAATTATTTTCAATTTGAACTTGAATATGTTGTGATATTCGCAATTGAAAAGCTTTTATTTTTATTCCTTCCTTACAAGATCTATTTTAGCTTGCACAAGTTTCTGAAATGGAGGAAGATTCCAGGTGTCTCTCGACATTTCCCTTCTATAAAAGAAGATTCCAGAATTGTTTCTACTTTGCTATTTTGAAATTGAAAGCTGTGTAGTATACTTATTACTAATCTTGCGAAATACAAAATATACAAATAACAGTTGTTGGATTGTTCGTCCTGGCTGATGCAGGTGGAAATCAGACCACGTCAATCAGTATGTTAAAACAAGGGCCGAGTAACAACATCCTGTGGATACCCTTGTCACGAACATCACATTAAACCTGTGAGACTTATTCAACTGTGAAGCTCATCGTCTCCTCAAGAATAAGCTGACTACTAAACAACATGTCTGGTATGGTTTTTACCTGTCCTATGTCGTTTCTTGTCATTAAGTTGCCATTTTGGTCAATAGTAGAAGATGTTTTCTAGGTGGTTTAATGTCCTACTTGGTCAAGCCTGTCATATACCCGCCTATTAAGAACCTAGTAACCATTTTTTTCTTAGTAATCAAATAGGCTAATCCTTTATATTAAGAAATGCGTTTCTACTGTATGAATATCATCTTTACTATCACTACACAACCTAGTCGTGTGGTCAACTCACTCAATGTATTAAAATTATCGTAGTTCTTTATATTGTTTATTTGAAACATAAGATGTTTTTTTACCTATTTGATTGTTTGAACTGTGGGATGTGTTCTTCAAGCCTTAATTTAGGTTTTATAAGGTGTATTCACGATTTAACTTTATTATAGTAGTATAAGAGTTAAAGTTCACACATGTTTCCATATATCAATAACTATGTAATTTTACGTGTGTGTTGTGGATCATGTTTGTACATCTATTGGTGTTTGTATATATGTATGTATATTGTTTCGCCATTTACAACCTCACATGGCCATAAGACACGTCGTGCTATTCAAAACATAGGTTTCCGACGTACGATTGCAATGGAAACGGTTTGGAAGCTAAGCTAGGCTGTAGTAACCTAGTGCGTACATACAGTGCCTTAATTGTGGTCGATAAATGCCGTGTCATGGTTGCAGAGAGGGTAAGCCGTAGGACGAGGTAATACGGATGTAGGACGAACTCAATCAGTCTGTATCTGGTCGGTTACAAGATTACGCGTTATACTCGTGCACTTATTCAAACACGGCATTTCGATGTGTTGCAGTGTGCACTTATTCTCGGCATCATGGAACGAATTTGGAAAGTGTGCCGAAGGTTGGCCCATTGTGGAGCACCGTACAGCGTTCGAGTGAACTTGCTGATCTAGTCTAGATGCGTGATGTACGTGCGTTATGCGCAAATCCCCTCAAAAGGGATACGAAGCCGGCTGAGAAGCATTGAAATTACACTGCAACACTTCGCGGTTTGCGGAGCATTTGGAAATCAAGCATCGAACAATTGCAGTTGTGGGTAAAAGGGTAGAAGTTTGAAATATTTATAAATACTGTATTTTACATTGGAAGGTTCTTTTTTTAATTCATGTAGAATTTGACTAGAATTCGTCACTAGAACTAGAATTTGACTAACACATTTATTATTGTGATTGTGATGGTAATTTCTTATACTATTCTAGCAGTGAGACTTCATCGTTTGTAATCAATACCATTTTCAATCGATACAGATTATTTATAGATTTGTTCAGTACAGTAGACAGTAGCTTGAGCAAATTGTCCATGAAAAGTTCATGTGGATTCGAAAAGGTCCTAATAAAATCGGACCATTCCCCATTGTCTATTTATGCAAGAGTGACGAATTTTTAAATGCTCTTTTTCCCCTTGTCACAAATTGTCGAGGTCAGTTGGCTTGCGGCCTAAATTTGGAAATCAAACGAATGGAAGTCACATTATTATGATACATACAATCGATAATAATTCCACTCCAGGCTATAAGGGTTGTTGGACAGCGAAAAAGAAATGCATAGCTAGCAGCATATGTGTACAATTCACAAGCGATGATTGGACATGTTTAGTGTTTTTGTTTTTTTTCTCACTTTTTCTTTGCATGTGATTATAAAAAAAACAAGATTGCATTGTAAAATAGAACGGGTGTTCGAATAATTAATTTTAAAATGATATGACATTGGGCGAACAGCAACAAAAAAACTGACGGACGGATAGAAAACAGTTGGCCCCAGCTGTTTTTCCATGAGCGTGGAAGAGTGACACGGTTTTGTGAGAAAGAGAAACTGTGGACAATAGAGAGAATGATACGGGTAGAAAAATGCGTACAGTGCAGGACAGGTGGTTTTAATTGATTAAAATATAAGGTTTCTATCAAAGCGAAGGTGAGAGTTTAGTAAAAAATTTCCTTCTCTCCCGTGGAGTTCGTCGATCGGTGCGGAGCGTTGAGAGCGATTGTTTATTTACAGTCTCTTACCGGTTTGTACCGATTGTACCGTGCAGCACGTGTTGAACGCAACGAACCTTTCAATGGGGTGGTGGTCTTTGCGAGTGTATGTGGATTGTGCTCACGCCACGCCATGTCGCTCTCGGCATAGGTTGATGGGCACTAGGCAAGTCTACGATGCGTAGACCCTAAAATCAGGGATGGGCAATTTCTTAAGTAGAGTTGGATTATTTTTGATAAATAATAAATTAATGATCTGACTTAATTATTACGAACAATATTATAATAATAGCATGTTATATATGATAGACCATCATGTCCTTTTGAAATCTTTTGTAGTTCAATACTATAGGCCAAATGGCCCAAATATCTCTGAGTGACACGGTGGTATATGTAAGCAGAACCGGGTATGAACTCCCATCCGGACCGAACCACCGTATAGCTATAAATAGCCAAAAAGAAAGTAAAGTTATGCCCCCGTAAAACCATGTCTATTGCTAGGTATTTATGGTAGTTCGTCCACAATATATTTGAATTCGTTTTGAGTACATTGTTAAAAAATAATCACAAAGTGAATTATTTCCCCATTTTGGCTGCTATGAAATCAATGTGATCGTCCAGCAGATCAGTTTGTTGATTTTTATTTTATCACTTGTTGTGTTTTAGTTCTTTGAAACGAAATAGTTTATAGTTTTTTAAGATCATTATTTTACTTCATAGTTGCAAAAAATGCATTTGGAACCAAAACATTTTTACTCCTCTTCCCGCCATTTGGAATTTGGCCAGCGCGATCGTTGGTTAAAGCTAGAACGATCGTTGGTGATTGTTGGTTAATGTGCTTTTTTGCAATAGTGATCACCATAAGTTTGGTTTCAAGATTTTCATTTACCACTCTCTTTCTACTTAATTGATAACTACGCAACTCTTTATCATTGTCTATTTTTTTAAATAGTTTTTTGCTTCTTTCGTAAATATTACGTTAAACAAATGTGAAGCCATTAGTGGCCTACAATTTGACGTAAATTAATTTCTATTGTCTACTGTTAGGTAGAGGAGAAAGGATTTTTTAAATTCTACTATAATGGCTCATTGTCATATGGTCAACACCGCATGTGGTGACAAAATACAAGCCTTATCTCGGGAGTATGGAGGATTATAATTTTTTAACAATTTGTTGCTGGTTAATTTTCCGTGAAATAGATAACATTAGTAGCTTTTTGTTGGTGGCTCGATATATTATTGTTGTGCACATTTTCCATATCTGTATCCAATTTTTGATTAAATAATTTTAGACGCATATTATTTTAGATAATTCAGCCAACTGAAATAGGTAGTTCCTTTCAACCTTGTATGCTGAACTACGGGACACTACCATCGGACCCTTAATCAAACCAGCTTGGCTGGCCCTGGAAAAAACAGCCCAAAAGAGCGCAAATGAGCGGTTGTTTAGGAAGTGCAACATTTAGTCTCTCGCTATTCAAACTTTTAATCTCCCTCGCGGTACTCTCTTTTGCTCTGTGGAGTAAAGCAACAAGCACTGTCGTGTGGATTTGGTCTGGGGAAGGAAAAAAAAGTTAGTTCCATAGTAGAAACCACTGCGTGCGGTAGCATTGTAGCGGTGTGTCATCGCGCTGTCATCGCGTGCAATTGTGCTGCGGGAACTGCCGTGGACGCATTCCTTCGGTGCATTGTCGTCCTCCGTTCCTTTTTGCCTGCATAAAAGTTTCCGGTTTGCGGTATTGGGTGATGCACAGTTTCCGCTCCGGTGGAAAATCGTTTACAGTGCGCAAGTTAATGAATGATCAAGTTCGTTTGTATATGGGCAGGGTTGCTGCAATAGCTATTGTGTGTGAAAATGGTTTGTGAAATGTGACAAGCCTCTGATGACAAGTGATTGTGAAACTGCCCTAACTGGAAGCATTTAAAGAGCAATATTCCTAGAAAAGGTTCCAAAATATAGTAAGAGATAAAGTGACGTGTGTACAGAAACAAAACACAAGTACAATCCCCGATTATCCTGCACAAATCGCTCGTTGTGACCGATTCCGTGTCACAATCCATCGTCAGCATCAACATCAGCACAGGTTGTGATGGATACGTATGTTAAAAATCTGCTCAACGGTTGGAACATGCCGGAACTGATAAAAGTGTTTCAAGGTAATGTACCAAAAAGTGTGTTCCACATTCCCATCGTTTCCGGTTGCGCAGGAAGTGAGATGGGTGGCACGAGAGCGAGAGAGCACCTACACGAGAGATAAGAGAGTACCACTGGGCAAAAAGAGAGGACGTCCGTGCATATCAGTGTGTTGATACTATAGTGTTTTTTTAGCAAAAAAAAAACAAACAACAACAAAAAGGCGTCACGCAAAAAAAAAGTTTGAAACTGGTGACTGACAACAAAATATATTTTCTCTCACGTTACCTTTTTCCCATCAATATACAGGCAAGCAAATGGGAAGAATTTTTTGTAGTAACAGTACTATTTAATGTTTGCTTGTTTAACATGTTTGCGAAAGCTTGAGCCGTCTTTGGCCGAACATATTTTTTTGGTTTGTCTCATATCATTGACACGTTTGTGTGCTATGAATTGATGAAATGGGCATTTTCATAGCCTATCATAATGGATAAATGAGTGCTTGTGTTCATAACCTGTGTTCAACATAAGAAATTATCAAATATTATCATTGATAGTTTAGCGCTTACACAAATACTATCAAAACTAAAGGCTAATTCAATTCATAATTGAAATTCCAAAAGCAATAGTACCAACACACACGCACACGCGCCTTATGTATGAAAACTTCATTTACAAAGGGCAAAGAAATTTCATTCACACTTTAATTACGTGGAAAAGTTTTGAAAATGTGTTGCAATATCTTTCACATTCAGTTCTCTCTCTCGTTCTCTTCGCTTGCCCGCATACCTACACACTCAAACACAAACTAAAATTCCTTCAAGTTGGTAAATAACGCAATTGTTCGTCTTTGGCGGCGCCACGCCACCTTTTGCCACACTGTGTTAATTCCCTTTTTGGTTTCGTACATGCGACTACTCCATCGAAACGTTACGACAGTTTGGAGGACGGTTGTGTTTCACCTAGCAGTGGAGTGAAATTAAATTTGAATTGCAATGAGAATTATATCTTGTCCGGGTGTTGTTCTTCTTCATGCAGCTAAGAAACATTTTTCTCCGTTTCCGTTTGTTCCACTGTCTACCACGACCTTGCCACGTTCTGTTTGAACGTCGTTCTGCAATTACTGTAGCTTTGTGTCTGGGCCCTTCATTCCTTCCCAAAACTGTAGGTTCCCTGCTCACACTACATATTGGGTATTACGGGTACGGGGTAGCTTTGAAGTTGATGTTGCTGGCTTCGACTTCGACTATCGACTTTAGTTTTTGGGTGGGTAGGAAAATATTGTGCTGATGTAATACGAACGATCCGAATATAATCCAGTTCCCTTGCGTTAGGTAGTTGTTCCAATGAATGTTATGTTGTAGCACTAGTGCTTACCTAACAAGGTGCTCATCATGACCATTGTTTTCTTGCAGCAACCGTGAATCATAACGTTGTTTTCACTTAATTATTTTAGTTTTTCTTTTCTAAATCAGACAACTGCTGTTTGAGAAATGTTTCCGAAATAAAGAAGCTTCTTGGCATACTTTTCAAAAAATTAAATGTACATGTTGGTTGTACAGGGAATCAAACACAAATTCGTACAACGGGAAATTAAATAATCTTTAATTCATTTACGTTTTCTCTCATGCATCCAGGCTAGATAAAAGAATCTGCAATGTTAAACTATTTTTTTAATGGAATTTTATAAAAATAATTAAACTATGTAACAGAATAAAATATTTCAGTTCAAAATAATGTACAACAGGGAATAGTTAATTTTAAAAATATATACAAAAACAATTTCGTATAGCATCCTTGAAACGTTCCCGTTTTTCGCACGATCCTCATAAAAAGCCTTCAGTAAAAAAGAAAATTCCAAATTAAGCTTTAGTGACATAGCTAGACTATTTGTATGATTTGTTATTAAGAAACTTTTGAAGAATAGTTGTTGTCAAATGTGTGTTTTGGTGAATTTAAACTGAATTTAAACAATTTTTTGCTATGCGTTATGCTTTTACATACTTAGCATTCCAGGCAAAAAGAAAAAAATAATAATTGATGATAATGATAGCTTAGTCGGCTGACAGGTTAAGCTGATAGAATTCCTTTTTTTTGCATTATATTCGAGATATGATGGACATCCAAACCGTGAAAGATTGTGAGAAAAATAAGTAAGACTGAGTATTTTATTTGGATTGATTATTTGCTAAACTTAACGGAAACGGACCAAACGAAAAAATGTGAAAGTTAGTTTCGTTCAGCGTTGAAAGCTTCTGACAAAAAAGTGTCGCAAACACGAGAAAAAGTTATAAAGTTAATTAATTTTTACTTCTCTTTGATTTATTTCAACAATTTTACAAAAACCTGCCTCCATTTTAACCATGGCTTTTTAAAAGTCTCATTGAACAAAAAGCACTCGATTAAAGTTAAAAGCTCTAATGCTTGTAAAACCAAAATCCAAAAAGAAAACCCAAATACTTGTTTACAGTTTGAATTTGTATGTTTTCATCATTACAATTGTTGCACTAATTCCGAGCAATAAATTTCAGTCGGTTTGAAGTGGAGGTTCAACACAAATAAGATATGATTGGACTCGAAACACGTGTACGTAAAAATCTAAACATTTGAATAGGAGTTAGTGCCAAGAAAGCAATTTTTTCTGTTAGAATAATAAACATCGATAAACTTTAAAATAAACATAATTATTCTACTTTGCTTCAGTATAAACAAGCAACTGTTCAATTTCTACGTGTTCGCATTTGTTTTTGAGGAACTATATCTGCAGCTATTGATTCTCGTTTCACACGTTGTTGTAAATTGTTGTTTGTCGTGGACAATAAATTACAGTACTTCTTAATGGAATTTTATCTTTTGAAAATACTTTTTAACTGATCATGTATACATTTTTTTAGGCGTAATAGTATCTGAAAATTCAAAAATTAATATAATTAATTTATGAATTGGATTTTATTGGTTCAAGTAATTTTTTTCTCTTTTTAAATTTTCTGTGCATTTTTCCCGAAATCTGTTATTATGGAAAATATTGATGGGTTAGTGCCAGATATTCCATATTTGTCGTCCGCTTTGGCGCATCGAAAGCACTAGCACAAAATTGTTTTCAATCGACCGTCTTTTCGCCCCACACACCCGCAATATACACAATCCTCATTTGCATCTAGGATTCATGTTGTTAATAGTCTTTCGTGCCCGTTTAGGACGTAGAAAATTCCTAAAAAGCACAAACAGTGAGCATGCGCCGTGCCATGAAAATGACGGCTATTATCATTTATTGCGAAAAATGGCAAATTGTGTTGATTTCGTAGTTCCCCAATTTGTTCGGAACTATGCCGTATACTTGCGTTAAAGTTTCCGACCGTGCCCTTATCTCCGTTACCTCCCTAGTAGAAATTGGTTCGCGTGCGCTAACAGCTTGCACTTGTGTCTTATGCTGTTCGTCACACACATGCCGCATGTCCACAGCAAAGCATGCGGACGGACAGGAAGCTTTTTCAGACGCAGTGTGTATAAACACTGTTTTTTTTTCTTACATTTTCATTCATTGCAGACAACGCTCTTCCTTCCCTGATCGCTTTAGGTTAGAAAGGGCTTCGAAAAGGGTGATTGATCACGAAAATTGCACAGAATGCAGGGGGAACCGGCCAGGGACACACACACACTCACGTATATGTGTGGTACGCACGCTTTTTATGCGATATGCTGCGGCACGGTTTGTATTACGCTCTTGCGTAAGCTCGAGCCAATACTTCCTAGGGCCGCAGTCGTTGCAATTGGTGTAATTTTCCGTATGTGTGATCGCGCACGATCGCGCGTCTCGTGCAGTACATATGGTTTGGTAGTGGATTCCCTCGCTCGAAAGACAACCTGAGGAGAGTTCGGTTTGACAAACTAAGGGGACCCATAATCGTATCACCATCGCTCGGCAATAGATACCACCACGCTTCCCCATCAATACACTCTGCACATTCTTCCCTTCTCTTTCGGTGTGCTGCACCGGGAAATACGAGCAACCGATCTGCTGCGCAACCATTATTACTTCGACATTTCTTCATGCATCTCCGAACAGGCTGACGTTATGTGTGGACTACAACGTCTCATATTCGGAGTCTCCGCAAGTGTGCTGGGCTGCCCATGTATGGTCCCATTTCCAGCGTAGATAATACTCACTTAAGCTTCCCCAACCAACAACTCCGGCACCGTTTTAATGTCGTGTCTATATGCGAGTAGTACTAAAAGAAAATATGCGTCCCTTGTCCTCTCTCTCTCTCTCTTCTCTTTACCATATGCACCATTGGTGTACTTTTTGAGGAACTGTCTGTGAAACGTCTTGTCGCTGGGTGGTAGTATCGGTTCACCCTTATTCGTCTTCCGTCAAACGTGTGGCAGTTTGGTTAGTGCGGCTCTGGTCGTTAATGTGGGGATGCCCTGCTTTTACAGATCTTTCCACTGCGCCTGTGTTCACTGTAGCATTTCATTTTTTTTTCATATCTCTTAATCTCTTTCCCTCTCTTTTCCTTTTTTCATGGTTCCAATTTAAAACTACCCAACTCGGGCCCAACTGGTACTGTATTCCGCCGTATCGTTGTTCCGTAATTTATTCCGTAATGCGGGAATATCGTTACTTCTCTGTCGCTGATGACTGATTTCGTCACAAATTGCTGCACACACATGCACACCGACAGAGGAGGAAATCGATGAAGCTGCCTTCAAGTGCCTCAAGTATGATATGATCAAGGAGATAATACCACGCATTGGGAAGCGGGCCAAGTTCCTGCAGCGGTACGAGGAGTATAAGGAGAACCTAACGGAACGGCCCGCCTTTGCCGAGTTGCAGCTGGACGACAAGGTAAGCGAGAGACGGAGGGTTGCAAATGATTTGGGTGTAGAAAACATACGGGAGTTTATGATTTGGTTGCATATGAATCTTTGATTGGAGGTAGGCGATTCTCGAGAAATTCAAAAGAAGTTCGATTGTCTATAAGATTTTATTTTTGTACATCTTTTCAATTTTCTTGATTGTTGTGCGCTGAAATTTATTAGAACTCCAAGATTTAATTACCCGTAGTGAGATAGTCAGTAAGCAGGGGTTAAGGTCCAGATGGGATTTGATACCTGGTCGTGTCGTGTAAGACGGGGGCCATATTCATCTACATCACTGTGCAGGCCCGATTCTAACTGATTTGATCTTAAATATTCTTCATACTCTTAAAAATAATCAATTTGAATAGTTTTGTTCTGTGTCCTTGGCTTACGAAATTAACATTCTTAGACAATAACATGAAACTTTT
>CM028127.1:40473842-40497631 GCA_016254315.1 Anopheles parensis
TTTTTCAAGTATTTTTATGAATATTATTTTGAACAAATAACAAATAACATCGAATAACTTGGGATCTACTTAAAAAAAAACTTTCGTTGGTTTATTTTCAAAATTCGCTTATATATTGCTTGTAATTGGACGGCGCTGTTTCCATTTTTCATGTGACATAGAGATTTCAATTTGTTTTATTTATTGTTTATCTTTTGTGACAGATTAAGAGCGCGCTTTCTGCCGCTCGAAGCATTTAAGACAAATACGATCTTCTTCAAATGGTGTTGTTCGATCAGAATTATGCACACTTATTCACTGCATGTTCTTTAAAGCGGCCCATGCACACATACCGAAAATTAAGCAGTAGAAATGATTCATAGTATAATTTTAACCCCGTAACTGACCGTATCGAAGTTGTGAGTAAATTTCAATTATTCGAAATTCAGATATATAAAAAAATCCAAAAGCCTTACTTGATTTCATGTTTATTGCAAATGTTTGTGGATTTTGAAAAAAAAGATGTCCATACAAGTTAATAGATTTGTTCTTGCCGCTTATATTCTTCTTTTGATCGTAGATCATCTTAGAATTTCAACAGCACGAATGAGCAGAAGTAGTTTAATCACTTGTTTTATTTTATTGAAGGTATTTTTGCAATGTTTTCCAAATTCTTTGAGGTTGCAGAAACTTGAGAGTTCTTTTCTTTCTTTGTGGAAAATAGTCCAGTAAGGCAAGAGTTTAATGAGATAAGAAAATACAGCTTTGATAAGAAAATCAGCATAGTTGTGCACTACTGCTAAGGAAAGAGACTAACAAATAAATAATACAATCGACAGGAAGAATAAACTGTTCTTACTTTTCAATGTTCATTCCTACTTTAAAAGATTGGAGATTATCCGATCGATCGATTCAATTTTTCAAATTAAAATTTTTTTCAAAGAAATTCGTTTGTTCAAAATTTTCTTACATGGCTTGTAGTTGTACATTTAGCTGATATTTAATTGGGATCTATTTACCTTTTGTAATTATTTACTTGTTCTGTTTAATTTTATTGTTGTGTTTCTGATTTTTTTTAAAGATTATTTGTCCCAAATCAATTTAATATACGTTTATGTTATTAGTAAGGTGGTGAAAATTCAATTAAACAAACGTAAAAGTTTGTTCTTATAACTTTTATGGAGTATTTTAGTCAAAATAATGATAAATGGTAAAGAAATAAGAATTGGGGGATAATACATTCTTAATATGATGCTTAAAACTAGGATACATACATGTCATGAAGAATATATTTTAAGGTTTTTAACTGGCTTTTTTTTGACTCCTTAAGAACGGCCAGGCCGCATCAAGATTTATTTTTACCCCGTAGTCCAATATTTAACCCTTGCTACGTGGGACGGTTCGGATGGGATTTGAATCCCGGTCCTGTCGTGAGGAACCGGAAGCTTTCATCACATACACTGGGCTGCCCCAGTGTGTTATTATTATTTTTACCATACGTTAGGACAGTCAGTAACTAGGAGAGAACGGTCCCGATGGGATGTACACCAGTCCTGTCGTGTGTGAACTCAACATTGCATTCACTATGAACCTGGGCCGTCCCTTTTTGCTGACCACCTGTGTAGTAGATGACTTTGAATTTATTGTATCAAACGCAAAGCTTTAAATGCTTGTCCTTAAATTATTTATTTTTTTTAAGTATAATGTTTCATTAATATAATTTCAAGTTGCATACAATTTTAAGTTATTACATTATTAAGGTTTTCTTTAAGCAGATATTACGTCTTCTTCATCCAGTATAAAATATACGAGGAGCACATAAAGGAATAAATGTACCAGCAAAAAAAATGTAGTACGTATCTCTTCACGTACAATCAATTTGCAGCGAACTGCACTGCCAGGGAAAAGTCTGATAGATCCAGAAATGGTAGTACTTAAGTGATACACAACAGCACGATGGGCGGAAGATAAGAACAGCACAGAAGGGAAACACACGGGCTGGTAGGAATATTGAAATGACATTCTTTGCCCATACCATGAGCACGTTACGGGCTCTGGAGTGCTGCATAAAGTGAGAAAATAGTAACAGCACCAAGAGGAAGTCTCGATATTACGACCTAACCAAGGGGTTGCTTATCGCGAAAGATGCGTACCGGGCGAATAATGATGGGCTGGAGCGGATGTGCCGTTGATGACCGAATATGTATGCCGGGCGATAAGCCCGGAAATGTCGTTCCGAGCTGACCTGACGGTACCGAAAGTACGCGCGGTAGCTACTTTAGTCGATCATTACTATTCACCCGAGGGTCAACCATATTCCCTCGATGGGACCGTTTGAAACTTGTTGCCAGTGGCGAAGGGGGCCAGCAAGTTAAGCATATTCGGAATACATTTTCAAAGATTCCTTCGTTCGCTAGCGATGGATGTGGTGTCGGTCGCACAGAGTGACCGATAAGTCTATTGAGCTTTTGTGTGTCTGCGCCAACGGTTTGGACCTTGACGTGATGGAGAAGATTTTCTCCAACATTCAACGACAGCCGGTCGGTCAAGCGCAGCGCAGTAGTGATGTTGCTGCGACTGCGTTTGTTGCCCATTTATGCTGCACCGTGTCGCTTGGGGGCCGTGTATTTTTTTTCACACTCCTTCCGAAGGGGCATTGTATGCCAGCTCAGCGATTTCTCATTTATCATTTGGAATAGGGAATAGTTTCTTGCCTGCAGCGAATAATGTGCGCGCTGCCATTCGCGGGACCGTTGGCCTGATTTCGACGTGCTCGCGATGGCGCGATTCCGTATTTATTATGATTATATTTCCACAAACTGTCTCTCGTTTTTCTGACGGTTGGTTAGAGTATTCTTCGGCTTCTACGGTTAGAGCCGAGTTGCGTACGTACTTTGCCGTTTGCTCTACTGGCTGTGGCCCCATTTGGTGGGTAGTTTTTTTTTATTGTTGTAATACACAAGTGAGGATGCAAGACGAAGGCGGTTCGGGTGCTGGAGGGCCCTATTACGGTAGCCTGTTGGTGGGATAACACTTTTCCCACTACTTCTACTACTACCGCTTCTGCCATACTACTATGAAACGAATACTATGCGCTAGGCTGTGTTGAGGGCCTTGGGCAACCACTAGTGGCCCATTGTGTGGTATTTTTCGTTCCGAGTGTCCGGCGCATATTTCGAAATTGGTTCGCGCATATTCACACAATCGGCGCTGACTGTTTGCCTGGTGGCGCACAAGCCACTTCTTGCCGATGCTAGGCTTTTAATGCTTTGTGAGGTTTTAATTTGTGTTTTCTTTTGCTATATCCCCGCTTATTGTGGCCGCTTATGGTTTGGGATGTTTTTATTTCGATTTTGTAGAAAACACACCAGTTTTCTTGCAACCACTAATGTTGTTGCTTTGTGTGTGTGTGTGTGTGGTCATCCATTCCGGGGACATATTTTGTCGTTCGGTATAGCGACCACAGCGTATTATGAACGATTGCGCTGAATCGTCACTTTTGTACTTAACATCCGACAAAACCTCTTTTCGCGGTGAATGCCACGTCGCGCAAGCCAAATTTGCATTTGCTCGGGTAAAATATAAAGCAATATATTCATTGCACTTTCAACACATCGTAAGTGATGCCGAAGTACCTTACCGGATGGAAAATACTTAGCACTGGTCGAACAAACGAGCTGCTCCTGTGAGTGAAATAAGTCGCTTTTAAAAGGTATTTTTCATTAGATAATTTTGGTAAAGATCACACAAAGGCGCCTATTGATGGAGAAAATGTGTGGTAGTTTTCGAGTTGAAAATATGTACGTTAAACACTGAAGCACATGAGAAAATGTGTGGTAGTGTTAAAAAAGTTCTTAGAAAATGGTCACGCCATTTGCATTTAAAAATATTCTTGCATAAATATAAAACGTGCTATATTTTCTTAATTATACTATTAGAAGCGTCTTTTCAAGCGTTATTTTACATATGAGATCATTTTTTGTTGCCTATACCTAGTAACCAATTTATTTTCTCAAGAGTTACAATCATTTTAAAATTCGTTCAAACGTACGATCAGGGTTTCAGTAATTCGAATGAAATAAATACAATTTTGTAAAATCAACACATTTACCTATTCTAGTCATGTGATTTACAGGGTTCCTCGGTAGAAAATTTTGTGTAGGTGAAATTTAAATAACTTAGTTACAAATTTATGATTTTTTTGAGGTGTAGTTAGGTAAAAACACACATTGAAAGGTGTATATTGGAACATTGTCTTCATTTTGTATTTATTAAATATTAGTGTTTTTCAAGCTATTTAAAATTTTGTTTCATTTACTAACTACAAATATTCTTAGTGTTGCCACGGTTCATAATGATCTGTAAACAAATAAAGATGAATTGTCAGTCAGATCTTACAGCACAAATAAGATCGCGACAGGTACTATCCACCACTAGGGTATCAGGAAGGCACCAGGGGAGAAAGATCTACAATTCCGAAATCTCGGGAGTTGGTTTTTGCGGCCATTGCTTCTAGAGTAGTAGCATCACGACAGGCAAACAGGAAATAAGTTTAAAGGTGTTTTCTCAAATTAAAAAAAAAAATACATGCGTCAAGTGGATGAAACTCCTAAAAAAAACTCCAATCTGCAAACGCGAAAGCTCGGGTGCCAACAGTTAGAATTAAGTTTTGCATCGTAGCGTTCTTGACCGCGTTTCATAAACACATTAACAGTTATAAAAACAATCCACGTAAATAGAACATATTTCTATCCGCTTTACATAAGCTCATTATTTCCGAACATGATTATCGATGCTAGGCTGTGTTTTCATGCTTGTTTTTTTTTGCACGCGGAAGATGTTTTAAAGCTAGTAGAATATGGAAATCGATTTCCACCACCAACACCAGGGTTAGCAGTTCATTACAAATGTAATGTGCTCCAAGCTTAAAACTGATCCAAGAAATGAGTTTTAACGCGATTATGAGCGCGAGCATAATAAATCGTGACGCTCGTTACATGTCCACGTATATTGCCATTGAAATTGGTGCATAAAGCGTACCGTTTGCCAGCAATGTTTCGCCTTTGCATGCGCTTTTGAGCGTACTGTTCCAAAATTAATGTTCGCACTAGAGCGAAAACCAAAGCCCGTAGCCATTTTTATTGCCATGATTGACAGACACTGGCAAGAAAGATCGTGTGGTGTGGTGCCTCTTTTTTATTCGAAAGTACCATATTGAGAGCTTTTGCCAAAGAACTACAATGCACATTGCCTCGTTTCAGTCCCGCCGCGTTATCCTTCATTTTGCCCACCGTCTGCATTCAGCGACACCATATGGCAAGGGCGGCGTTCAATAAAACATTATGCCAATGGAGCTCATGTCTAGCCCCGTGCGCGCCGTCGTACTCTGTAAATGCAGATGTATTTATTCCACCTCCGGGGGCGCCCTCACGGTGTCTATGTCTTGACATAGTTTTTTTTTCGTTGCTGTTGCCGTGTGTTGTGCTGTTTTCTTTCGGGTGTTTGAAAAAAGAGTGCTTGTTGCCTGGATATTACGATTCCAGCTTCTTCATGCTCCATCCATTCTTAGTCTGCCTATTACTCCGTACCCGAGGTATTTGTGTGTGTGTGTATTATGCTTCCTGCTTCAGCGCGCTCTTGTCCACTGATCAGAGAATTTTTAATGAAGAAAAAAGCTCCACCGGCTCGAATAATGAAATGCATTGTTGTAATAATATCATCACTTTTCACCGGCACAGTGGCTCGTTTTCTTCACGAAGCTTCGCATTTGTAAGTCGCTAGGGAATACACGTGAGCAGAAGGAATATTATGTATTCCTTAGTTTTGGAAATAAAGTAGCAGTTAGTGGTTCGTTGCGCTTCGCCGCATACATTACTACGACCACACATCACACTCATGGGTTCGCCAAGCGCTCAAAGAAAGAAATTCAATTTTAAAGCCGCCGCAAGGGATGGAAGTCGTCAGGCAATTGTACACAAGATTTTTGTATTTTATTTCCATGCTGTTTTTCCAACTTTTGAATTAAAAAATATTGAAAGTTTTGCTGAATAAATCAACACATGCTTGTTGCAAGATGAGAAATTTCCTTATCGCTTCGGTGTGATCGAATGGAGCGAATGAGTTCGGGGTTTTTTTTCTAACCGATCACTGCTCAATATGCATAAAAATGATGGAAACGATTCACTCGATGGTTGATGATGACTAGTGATTTTAATTTCCTTTTATCAATGAGCAATTGGGCTAGATGTGAAAGATCTGATTAAACATAGCGGATGAATTGGATAAAGTGTACCAATGTATTGTTGTGTAAGGTACGCTATTGGGGCCGGTCAAATAGATTAGTCGGTATATCCATGGTATAACAACACAAATGTTTTTTTATTAAACGATTTCTTTACCAGTACCTAAAGTTATTTAAGTGAGACTATTCTTCATTATTCTCTCACGTGTTACTATGTCTAGTACACTGATGTCGGATTTAGAAATCAGAAAATTTGAAAATATAAAAGATATAAAAAATATAAAATTTAAAATATAAAAGATGTAAAAAATATAAAATTTAAAGGATTTAAAAATAAAAAAGGTAACTCAAAATTTATTTTATGTTACATTTCCATTTATTTCAAAAATATTGAAAATTTATCAATTCTTTAAGATACATGAAACTGACTAGAGTGCAATGGAAATATAATTTGTTAGAAGATCCTTTATGTGATACACTACTCCAACACTGATTTTATTTAAATGCTTAATTTCTGTTTCTACCGTAATTTTACAGGGTTTGCAAGTTCTAGTGGTAAAAATAGACATTTGTGAATTCTTTCCTATTACAAGAGGAACACGTAGAGACAGATCTGCAATAATTTCGCCTTTCTCGAGCTTTTGTAACATAAATTTGTAACATAAATCAAAATTCTACCACGACACATTTCAACATTTAAGTTAATAGAATTTAAAAATTGATTATTCGCCGTAGTTTCATTATCCAGATACATTTGTTTAACATAAATCTTTGTTTAATGTTTATTTTCATTTTAGGAACGTTACCCACCAACCTCGCCACAGAAACCGTCGCGCATAGACTGGGGTCGGATAGAGAAGGTATGTGGCCCGGTACCAATCTACCTGAAGAATCTACTAAAGATGTGCGGTTACGAGGCGGAAAGCAGTCTTCGAAATTTGAACGATGACGACTTCATCGATATGGAACGTTTCGCAAGGGAAGAACTGATCCATCTCGTACCGGCCACGCAGTTCTATTTTCACATCTTCTGCAGCGACCCGGCCCGCGAATTTCGACTCGTACCAGGCCATCGTAAGCTGCTGCTGCAGATTAGTGCCTACCTGAACTACACCAAGGTGGCTAATGAAATTCAACGTCCAGAACCGGCACTCCGTCTACCTACCGAACTAATTCAGCGAGAGCGCGAGCGTGAACATCGCCTATTGCTCGCTCAGCAGCAGCAGCAGCAACAACAACAGCAGCAACAAAAAGAGCAACAGAAAGAGCAACAGCAGGCTAAAGAACATCAGCAGCAACAACTTTTGCAGCAGCAACAGCAACTACTGCAAGAGGTTGTCCGTATGCACCAGCAGCCACTATCCGACATGCAAGAGGTGATGCTGTCCGAGCTAAAAATGTCGCACAAAAACTCTCCACTTGCATTCGAGCAGGCGACTGTGTTCCCTCCGCTAAGCGACGAAGAGCGCATCAAGAAGATCCAGGGTTGCATCGTGAAGCTGATCGACATGTGGAGCGAAAAGCAACCGATTAAGTTACAGATCACGGAGGAAATGATCAACGTGACATACGAGAGCAACGGTTACAACGCATTCATTAAGTGTCCCATGTGTGCGGTGCAGATAAAGGTGTCAAAGCTGCCGACGAAGAAGGGCGATCGCTTTGTGATCTCCAACTTCTCGAAGCACATTATCAAGATGCATTTTTCCCAGCTGAGTGAGGGCGGTGGCGGAGGTGGTGTAACTGGGAACGGTGGTGGTGTTGGTGGACACACTGGTTCGGTCGGTTCGGAGCGTCACCTAAGCATGGATAATGTGTCGTCGTACTATGGGGGAGAAAACTCAGATAGCAACACCTACCCGTACGATGACTATGGATCGGGCAAACGGCAGAAGCTGGAAGATGACGAGGACGACATGGATCCAATGCCACCACATTTGCTACATCCGTATGTGAGCATCAAGGACGAAATTATCGATCTGGATGCGTAGCCGAAAGGATCCGCTTATGTGACGTTTGTAAAACGTATTAGGTACAATCCATCGTGCCGAAAGCATGCGAGATATGCGTTGATGCACAAACGATACGAATAGCTAGAAGAAAACGTGAGCCAATTTTTTTCCATTCCTCAATCAAACCAAATAGCCTCTCTTAGCTTGTTGACTCTCATAGATTTACTATATCATTTGGTAGAATATAAGGATAGGCTGTTACATTTTAACTGTACGAAGGTTTAACTTAAACTCGGTATCGCCGTTTTCCACTGACAGCGAGATAACCTGGAAGGTGTTTTATTTACTAGCAATTATTTTATACAGGATGCAGGTGAAGCACTAGCAAGTGGCATGAGAAAAGACTTAATTTTGGAACCATTGTGGCTGAAATGTGAATAACCCGTTTTTACGGGCGTATAATAGCGAACGTAGTTAGGCTGATAGCAATCGGTGTACATAAGAGTATAGTTGAATTATGCTAGCAAATGCAGAGAATAAATGGAAAATGTAAATTGCTGGATATTCAGTTATTTCTTTTATAAACAATCACTGTATGAGATTGGTTGTGTTTCATTCACTAAGATTTTATTTTCGATATTTAGTCTAAAAACAAAAAGAACGTTACAAAAATGGCCCACAACGATTAAACACGTCGAAGAACCCTTCATACAAGTAAGCTTACAAGTTGTGTACAAGCATGAGGCAAGCTCGCAGAGCTTTCATATTTAAACTCATTTCATTCCTATTGATGTACACGGATGTGACATAATTTGCGAAAAATGTAATTAAATGAAGCATATTTGTTAAAACAACAAAACTAAACCAAAATAAGCTTCATAAATAGTATTTGTCACATCGAAATGCGCTTCTCTTTTTATGCTTCCAGAGCTTTTTTCTTGTTGCATACAATCTATTGATTCGCTAAACGCTACTTTAAGGGTTGTTTAAGCAGTTCAGCATTTTTTTTGTGAACAAAATTAACGCAAATATCGCTTCTGTAAATCCAGCAGCAACTTTAAGATGTTTTATTCACGTGCTTCACTTAAAAGTAGTAATTTAGCAAGCCTTTATAAAATACATGCTACCACCGTGCACCGTCGAATTGAGCAGCACTTGAAAGGGATGGGTACGGTAAAGTGTTTGGAGTGTCCTGAAGTGCGTGGGAAAAAAGGCAGACAAGTGGAATTCCTCCCACCCTGATGACGGTTGCTTATCAGCTGACGAGTGCCGGCGATGTGAATGGGATATAAAAAAGGTCTAACGTTCTGGCAAAATCGTTCCTTTACCCCAAAGCACATCCATCAAGATGGTTCGTTGTTCAGTTGTGGTTTGTCTGGTTTTGGTTGCGCTGGTTGGGTCGGTACTGTCCGTACCAATCTGGAACCGCATCGTCGGTGGCCAGTTGGCGGAAGACACTCAAATGCCGTACCAGATTGCGCTCTTTTACAACGGTATATTCCGGTGCGGTGGTTCGATTATTGGCAAGCGTCTCGTCCTGACGGCGGCCCACTGCGTCAAGGAAGGTGATATCGTGTAAGTGTGCACATCGATGAACCTTTCGGGTAGTTCGTGAAGATGGATTCGATTTAATTGTAATGATTGAAACCTTTTTATTTCTTCTTGGTGCTTGTAGCCTTGATGCCGAACAGTTTGCCGTTCACGCCGGGTCAGCACGCTTGAATGCTGGAGGTCATCTGTTCGAGGTCCAAGCGGTGTACCCGCACGAGCGCTACGGGTCCTTTCAGAACGATATCGCCGTGCTGAAGATGAAAGAGTCGTTTCACTTTGACAAGTACATCCAGCCGATCCAGCTGATGGATGAGGAGGTTCCGCTTGGCAGCGAAGTGGTGATTTCTGGATACGGACGCGTAGGCAGTAACCAGCCTACCTCGGCCTCGCTGCTGTACACATCGATGTTTGTGGTGGACGATGAAAACTGTCATGGCGTCAGTCCGGGTCTGATTTGCATCGACAAGGAGGGTAGCTACGGTGCGTGCAATGGAGATTCTGGTGGTCCGGCCGTATACGCTGGAAAGTTGGTCGGTGTGGCCAACTTCATCATTGACTTCTGTGGAGGAGACCATGCCGATGGTTATGCGAAAGTGTCGCACTATCTTGACTGGATTCATCAATTCTTGGAGTAAAGGGTCAAACTGTGAATGAGAAAATGGTACGCTTGACACAAGGGAGTTCGTTCGAGGTGGGAGGAATAAATTGTAACTTTGATGAAGAATTGGTGTTCATAGCATGTACTGCATTTTAATATATTTGGTAGAAATATTTGATACAAAAAGTTCTATAATCTATTTTTACATTTTAAGAAGGAATTCAGAGGATACTTTTCCTGAAAGGAAATTGGTTGGGCATGGCAAACTTTTCACATGCCAGGGTAAAAATAGCCAACCGAAGTAAATTTAATGTAACAGCCAATTACATCCCTCGCAGAATGTTGAAATAGTTTCACTGTAAAGCATTTGTCGTTATAGCGTTGTATTTAGACACGGCTTTTGTTGAAATGAACATCTAAATTGAAAGTTCTCTTTTCTGAGAAGGTATAACAATAAAAAAGACAACCTTTCTTCTAGGAAGGTTGTAGAAAATGCTTGAAATTTGAGTAACAATACACTTATAAAAATGCCCTATTGTATTATAAATTTTTTGTGGAAATTTACGTATATGGAGATAGGACCGGGTATCAAATCCCTTCCGGGACCGTACTCTCGTAGCAAGGACTGACTATCGGGCTAAGTGAAAAAAATAAGTCTAGTGAGCCAGAAATGGACGGCATGACCTCTAAGGTCATTAAGCCAAGAAGAGAGAGAGACATTAAATTGCGCATTGCTATGGTATAGTGTAAATAAATAAAAGTATGCGAAAATTATTCATTGTAGAACCAAGCATGCTAGTTAAAAAAAAAGAAGAACAAATCATCATCATGATTAAAGATAAAAATAAGTAAAAAATAAATTTAACGTTTTACGCCTCAAACAAGCTTTGGTGATAGAGTATCGATAACGAGAATATTTTATTCATAATTCTGGTCCTGTGGCAAAATCTAATCCACGTGTTGCGTTGCGGGCACCATATTTTTGTTTTGATTATTAATGAACGAGAACTTGCTTCACAACAGAAGGAGGTACAAAGTTGACAACCGTTACAGACCACTGTATGCTGTGAACTACTTCAAAGGAAAATAAATCCTTGCGCCAGAAGAAAAGGCACATTGTCTTTGGCCGAGGTTAGAGCGAGTATTGTTACTATCGCCAAACTTCAAAGCACACATCTACACCCTGGTGATTTCGTTTGTTCTGAATCTGGTTGTTGGTGAAGCAGATCAGAATGAGATGCTGCTCGCCCGAACTTGGGTTCCGGCGATATCTTCGGTGAGCAATTGCATAACAAATCTCTCCGTACAATCGTATGTCCTCATTACAATGGCACGTTTCGAGCACAGGATTCCATTTATTGGACATCATCGCGTGCAGTGTATGCGTCGAAATCATGGTATTCATCGCTCGCAGTAAGTTTTGGATAGATTGATTAGAGGGATTTCCTCTATTGTTTTCTCTAACAGAGGGCTTTAATAATAGGAATCCTAGCGCAGAAGACCAGACACTTTAACTCAACATGATACAGTGTCAGTGTGAAGTGATTTGTTAACATTTGTAGAATATTTTTACACAAATAATGCTCCCTTTTTTACAGTTTTGCAATGATTCGCATTTCACTTTTATAAAATCTACGTTTGGATTTTTTTTAATTCGACACAACTTATAAGAAATACGTTCAAACACATGCGTTACTATTTTTGTTTGTTATATTGAATATTTGTCTTTTTATGTTGCGATATCAGAAAATATAAATTCATTAAAGAGTACAACATATCACAAACTTTTCTAAACAAATAAATTCCCAAACAGAAGCTAGAAGAATTAATGATTTAAATTTTATATGACAAGAAAAATAATATATAAACATGTAAATCGCCCAAATAAAAGAATTTAAGTTTATAAAACTAATTTAAATTATTTATTGAAATATATTAACAATTTGCCGGATTGAAATGCAGAATGAAACCATTACGATATCTTCTAAATATGGGTTTGAATGAATATGTCTTTAACATCCATTTTCAGCAGCATTAACCCCATCATAACAGAAGCTTCGTAATGCTCTCCTGTTGCTGAAATGGTTCGTAGCTTTTATGTTTGATCGGATGAACTGACCAATCCGGCAGTGTGCCTAATATCAGCATGCATGGCAATCCAAACGGACGTACGAATGAATATAATCTACCAAATAGAACAATACACATTTGCTGCTCGTACGTCATACCGCCGTGTTATGTGATGCTACTTAATATTTGTTCTACAGCCCATTTCAAAATAAACATACCTTACCAGTACAGATTGGTCATGACCAGTCAGGCACACGCTTAAGAAACCATCTAAATTACAGTAAAGAGACTTGTCCCTCTTGCTACCCGTGTCGTACGTATCCTGCGTTCCAATTAACGCATCTCAAATTGTCCTACCATGTTCACCGTGTCGGAAGATGTTCGACGCATGTGCATCCGGACGCGAATGTGTAGTTGCATACTTTGCAAAACTAAACTTTCCCAGCATGGGAAACATTTTCACGACCTGCTGGTCCGGTCTCCCATGCGTCTCCTTTAGTCAGCCCGCAAAACATTTATTAGCTACTTAAAAAGGCTCCACCGTTCTGGTGTGTGTGTGTGAGTGCGTGTTTGTGGACTCCATTCAGAAAGGTTCGATTGAAGGAAACATCTTGGCCCTGGGTAGGTTCTCGAAATTGTGTCGTTCATCTTGTTTCAGCAATGTCGCCTTCACTAAGTGCCGGTTGAGAAGGAGAAAAGCGAAAACCCAGAAAACCGGGCAACCCAGAATGGTAGAAATATAACTTCACCAGAGCGCGGTGAAGTAGCAAACAGTAAAGTATTTGCATATAATATTCAAATGAATGTTAGGAAACTACACCGGTACCTTAGTGTACCGTGTTTTGATGCCTTGTTGTGGGTAGTTCCGGTTGCTTCCGGCTGTACCGGTACATTTGCCAATGGGCAAAATGAAATTCGAATGTGCATAGGTGAGTACGTGCGATCCAGAACACGTTCACGTCTTGCCGAGTGGTATGTTGATGAAAGTGCATTCTCCAAACCGACCACGTGCGAACCGCAGTTTGCATCTATGCAACAAACGGACATTTTAATTTAGACACAACATTCACCATTTTCCTCTTCTGTCCATACATGTTGTTTTCCCCATTTGTTGTACACAGCTGGGACAATAGTGCCATGTCTTGCAGTGTGGACCATTTCATACACTTAGATTTATTTCCCTTTTCGTGCGTGTTCGTTCCAGTCGGTGTCGTTTGCTGCCGAAAGGGGAAACACTTTAAGAATTATGAATTTAATTTCATTTCAGGGGAAACAAAGATTGATAAACAAGAAGTGAAATTAAATCATTTGTTAGTGAACACATTAATCGTTTGGGTTGTAACTGCTACTTCCCCGTGTTTTTTTTTTACGGTGGACATTTTTACTCCCGCTTAGCCTTGAAAGTTTTGAAGCCTATCCGAGCGCGACCGGTAACGAAATATTGAATTTATCGTTGTTGCGGAAAAATATGACAGTTTTTGTGTGTGTATGTATTTTTGCCGTTTTGTTTGGCTCATTGATGCAACCAACCATTTAATCCGATAAACCGTCGATATCCATTTGCATTCGTTCGTGTTTCGTTTGGTCTGTTTCTGGTTTTGTGGGCCTAGTCGATGTGCTCGGTCTAATCTTGTCATCGATGACGATTCAACATGAGCCCGGATTTGAGCGGACTAAAAATTGTGTTAGCTGCACAAACGAACCTTTTGCGGGACCGTGCCCGGGTCTGGTTGTTGGGGGTACTGGTACTGATGCGTAAGAAAACTGGCAGAGAAAATTCAATTTCCGAAAACAATCCTAAGCTGCTCGGAGTTTTCGTTTTTTTTGTGTTTTTGTTTTTGGCGAATAAGCAATAATGGGCAGACACACGGACGAGAAAACGGTGACAGCACATGCTTCCCCAGCACCAGCGAAACAATCCGGCCGGCTTACAAGCTTAGAAACAGTGTCATAACGAGCAAAACGAAACGAATATTCTTGCCGCCCTTTTGTTCTTTCCAGCAGCCGTCAGACTGGCACACAGGCGGCCACACTCTTAACTCTTAAGAACAGTGCGCCCCACCGTTACGGTGCCAACGGGCTGCGAAGGAATCAAACTTCCCAAAAACAGCAGAAGAACCGCACCGGATCGGATCATCGGCCGAATGGGTCGGTTTGGCAATGAAGTGGAAAAACGTAGAACATGTTAATTAGATTACCTTCTCTTGATTTGACACATGATGTTTTACATTCTTACAGCTCGAAATACCGTTGTGAGACGGGTGGGGTGCGAGACATCGGTGGTCCCCCTGCATCCCCGGCGTATCGTATCGTGGGAGAATTTTTAATTTATTCCACTCGCTGATCGAAAAGTGTAAGTGCACCGGTGCGCACCATAATACCAACCAGCCTCTCTGGAGATTGTTAAAAATACATTTGACGCGCAACGTGCTACTAAACGTGTGCTGGGCAATGTGTGTGTGTGCGGGCACGGGGAGGGGGAGTGGTTGCTTAGATATTCCGTGCTGAAAATTAGGCAACACGTGGCAAATTTGTGGGATTTGTGTAACGAATGTCGGAACAGCTAGCGAATAAACATGACATGGATGTTTTACGTTCTTGGCCGGGCGTCATATTTTGACTTTAGTCGGTCTCGCTTTGTACAGATAAATTTATTTTTTTGTTGTGCTGGTGTGCGTTTTAAAAAAAAACCTTCTTGTAGCTTACAACCGCTATAAAGAACTTTAAATAATTGCTTCTTATTATGTGTCTTTTTATGCAGCGTTTGAGAGCAAAAGAGAAAACATTCACTATTTCCCCAGTAATGCACTCTGATTGAGCATAACGATTAACTATTTATTAGTTTTTTTTTGCACACTGATCCGACATTACGACCGATTAGCGTTTGTTTTGTAAGATAGATTAGTTAGAGGATGCATTAACGTTATTCTTTAATTTTAAGTTTTTCCTAATACGCGTTAAAAACCTCAAAATACTCAGGCATAGATCGTCTGTTGTTATTCTAATGATATACGCAGTCCAGGAGTGATCGCACAGTTGAAGATCATAATGAATCCTTGATTCACCTTCTTCAGAGAGAGTTTGAATGTTACTTTCGGGATAATGTTAGACAAATTCGCTATAAAAATATATAAAAACCTGTGTTTTCAACTTTATGTTTGGTAAGCATTTGTTTTTACTTTGTAAAAACCGCATATTTCAATATCTGAAACATTCTCAATCCCAAATGTTCACGTAGAAAGCGACATAAAATTGTTTTTTTTTATTCCCTACGATCTTTCATAAGGAAAAGTGCTGATTAATCCCTTATTGTAAATTAGAAGTTGTATGTTTTAAATAAAAAAATCAAAATGAAGAAGACGTTAGCAAAGTTGATCTATTTTTAGTTGCTTTTAAATTTTTTTCGAATAGTAATTTTCTTGTTATTCAATATAATAAATGAATACCTCTTGATAATCATAATTCCTGCTAAATCAAGGTACATAAATAATTGTAACGTAACGTTATGAAAATGATTACGAATTATGTAAATATGTTTCCATCTTACCCAACACAATCGGGCTGCTTTTTGCCAGTATATTCCCTAGTTTACTTATTCTAATGCACTTGGAACGGCTAGCAAAAACTGTACGCCAAGTTTCTATTCTCGGAAAACTTGCTGCAAGATTTTAATATATTCCTTTCAATCGTTCAATGTATGTGAGAGAAACTTAGTTTAAACTCATCCCACTTGCTGCTCCAGCTGGTACAACAACTAAGAAGTTACAGGACTTATGCCCTGCGGCAAACGTCAGCTGCAAAGGAATCTACCAATGCAGTAAACATCGTACAATGCACTGCATCATCAGAGGCTGATTGACTTTTAACACAATGCAAGGATGCATAGTCAAAAGCAAACCACCTTCAAGAAGTCAGATGCATGATGTATCTCCCGGCTAAGGGCTGGCACGAACTTCATGTCATATGATGCTCGTTGATGGGTTTGTCTAGCCAATATATTGGTAGGTAACTGTATTAAAACCAAAAATTCGCTACAGAACTTTGCCACAGTTTGTTTTACAGACGATCTTTCATCTTTGAAGTTGTTGTATGAAGTGGTTAGTATGAGGAGTATGGCATGGAACATGGAACACTATGGCTGAATATGGCTAAAGTGGGCAGTAGGTTAATGGAAATATTGGAACTTTTACCAGAGTCTTTTGATTTGGAATCATTTTTAAAAATTGTTCTACATCATATTTTTAAACAAAACACGAAAAATAGGAAGTTTTAACATGGTTCCATTTAATTAAATTTCTCCACTAGCAGTAATCCTAGGATATTCGGTTGACGCCAATGCGATCAATTGGGTCAATTGGGTTATTCGATTTGGCAAGGTTAACGTGTCACCTACAACGGTCCTTTCCCTTCAGATCATCATTATCCTTCGTCCNCACTATGGCTGAATATGGCTAAAGTGGGCAGTAGGTTAATGGAAATATTGGAACTTTTACCAGAGTCTTTTGATTTGGAATCATTTTTAAAAATTGTTCTACATCATATTTTTAAACAAAACACGAAAAATAGGAAGTTTTAACATGGTTCCATTTAATTAAATTTCTCCACTAGCAGTAATCCTAGGATATTCGGTTGACGCCAATGCGATCAATTGGGTCAATTGGGTTATTCGATTTGGCAAGGTTAACGTGTCACCTACAACGGTCCTTTCCCTTCAGATCATCATTATCCTTCGTCCTCGTCAATGTCCAACCTACAAAACGGTAAACATCGTCGCACGGAGTACATTGACACGAGAGTCCTGTGCTTGGTTTACGTGCCCGTAGACCTTTTTACGGGCGGTCGGATTTGGATTTGGGTTCGAAAGCTCCCGACACGCTCATTTGTTTGCACAAGCTGTCAGCGTCTGTAAAGATGAAGCACCAGGGTTTATTTTTCCTTTCCGATCAAAATCCAGGCCGCATAAAATATGTATAAACGGCACAAGTGTTTTCTTAGCCTGGCGGTCCTCTGCTCAGTTTATGCTTTCGACGTTTTTTCTAGACATGCTTCGAAATTCATCATAAGGAAATGCCATGAACGACGCGTTGTCTGCTTCATTTACCAGCGTATACGTCACGTGACGGACAGTGAACGTGAGGTATCAAAAGTCTTAGGGCTTCGCATTTTAATCTACATGACCTATCGGAAGCAACAAGGTTTTAGGATGATTCATTCGCTTCATCTTATGGGAGTGTTGTATTATGGGCCATGATGACATGGAGTGGTCTCGTGGGTCCACTATCCATTATCTATCTTTTCTTATGTACTTATGTAGATCTGTCGTAGGTTGATCAACAATAAACAATTTGTGCTAAAAATGCATATTGCAATATAAACCGAATGTGTTGCTTTGGGTGAAGGTTGTCATACAATAGCAAAGTGGCGGTATAAAAGCGGAATTTTTTTTATTTATATTTAGTTGGTCACATATCATACAGGGTGTTAAACTCTTTACAGAATTTAATGATGGCGATAATGATAGCGGTTTTAGATTTTGTATTGTTTGGAGTAGTGATGTGCAAACTGAGCGAGAATGAGTGAGTGAATGAAATCTTTCTTGTGAGTGAGTTAATTCGAATCTCTGCAAATAGTTATTACAAAGAGTCAATAAAATTTAAATAACGAAAAATTGAAAAAAAAATTAAGTGAAAATAATTAAAAAAACAGGGAAGTTTCACTAATGAAATACATGAAATGAAATCATTAACGTGTGATATAACTCTTGAAAGAGTCATTTTATTCATTGTAAAATATTTATATCCAATACTAACGCTTCTCCACAATTTCGTATTTCAGAATAATTATTTAAAGAGTCAGTTATAGAATAGACTCATTTTCGTCACTCACTCACTCAGAATTAACGCATCTTAACGAATTATTCTTCAAACTTCTAGTTTGTTGAGAAATAAAAAAATACGAAAATTGCAACAGTGTTATAATACGTATGGAAATTTTACGTTAGAATTACAGCTCACCATGGAAAACGTTGGAGTTGACATTCGTTCCAGGCAAACCTGTCCATCATTTGTAAAATTTTATTATCGATTAATTTTGGGTAACTAATCTAGTACATTATCAAAGATTTATGAAGTTGTAATGTTTTCTTTTTCTTCTGAGGCCCTATAACATCAAGAGTTGGTTTGCTTTCATTTTTGGCCGTTTTTCATCTCTTTTAAATACCCGTAGAGAGATAGTCAATCTTGCGTACGGGGAAACGATCCGGATGGGATTTGTTACCCGGTCTTGTCGTGTGAAGATCGGCGCTGATACCACATACAACATCGAGCCATTCCGGTTGTTATGTGTTACGTTCTAGTAATAAATAGCAAAAAAGTTATGTAATTCTATCATGTAAAGTAACAACAAACAATATACACACAAGCTAGCTTTGTATATTAGAATTAAGGGTAAATAATATTTCATACAATAATGAATTAATTTTCATTAGTATTATTACTTTTTTGATTATTATTATTACTCAGAAGTCTGACAGATCTCAAGTTTTTTCACATGCACGGAACGATGCAGTAGGTCTTCAGTATNCAGAATTAACGCATCTTAACGAATTATTCTTCAAACTTCTAGTTTGTTGAGAAATAAAAAAATACGAAAATTGCAACAGTGTTATAATACGTATGGAAATTTTACGTTAGAATTACAGCTCACCATGGAAAACGTTGGAGTTGACATTCGTTCCAGGCAAACCTGTCCATCATTTGTAAAATTTTATTATCGATTAATTTTGGTTAACTAATCTAGTACATTATCAAAGATTTATGAAGTTGTAATGTTTTCTTTTTCTTCTGAGGCCCTATAACATCAAGAGTTGGTTTGCTTTCACTTTTGGCCGTTTTTCATCTCTTTTAAATACCCGTAGAGAGATAGTCAATCTTGCGTACGGGGAAACGATCCGGATGGGATTTGTTACCCGGTCTTGTCGTGTGAAGATCGGCGCTGATACCACATACAACATCGAGCCATTCCGGTTGTGATGTGTTACGTTCTAGTAATAAATAACAAAAAAGTTATGTAATTCTATCATGTTAAGTAACAACAAACAATATACACACAAGCTAGCTTTGTATATTAGAATTAAGGGTAAATAATATTTCATACAATAATGAATTAATTTTCATTAGTATTATTACTTTTTTGATTATTATTATTACTCAGAAGTCTGACAGATCTCAAGTTTTTTCACATGCACGGAACGATGCAGTAGGTCTTCAGTATATGAGAAATGTTATTGAAAGAAGATGTGCCACACGAACAGCTATAGTAAAAGATCACCGTATCACCGATCAACAAGACTATCAGGGAGATCGTTTAAACCAGACATGTCAAACATACGGCCCACGGGTCTGATGCGACCCGCGAGGTCTTTGAATCCGGCCCGCGAAGGAAGAAAGAGAACATCCATTATTATCTGATTTGGGTGAGGTTTAGCTTGGAAAATTGAAATATAATTTGTATATGTTGTGTATGTACTCTTTTACACATAAATAACACGCTCTTGAATCTTCTTGAAGTCCAAACAACTGTTGAGTTTTATTTCCTTCCGACTTCTCCAACCCTTTCCGACTTGTCTTGGCCCGTAAGATAATTTTTTTTTTGCAAACCGGCCCGCAAGCCAAAATGAGTTTGACATCACTGGTTTAGACTATCGTTTAAACAGATTTTCGAAGAGCTGAGAACAGAATTATGGAGATTGTTAGGAACCTGACGGCGATTGTTCAGTGAAGGTAATATACTGTTCGCTGCATCTCGTATATGTGCCAAGCTGTATATGTTTAAACAAGATGACTGATGGACTTTGGAATCAGTAGAACCTTTTGCTAATTACATAATAGTATGTCAACATATTTGAAACTGGGCATACATACATAAATAAGTGAAATTAACATTTGTGAAGAGAGTGCGTAGGCTTTAAGATTTGTAGAATTGTATTAGTAAAATCTGAATCGGTACCGTCATAAGCAACGTATTTTTACCTTGTCTGTTTTTGACTAATTTAAAGCTTATTTATAAGCTCTCTTATAGAGTGACATGAAACAAAAAGTGCAACATTTTGAAAATTCTGGAAAATTTGTACACCAAACCTGAAGGAATGAATAATTCGCAAACGAAGTGGTGTCAAATGCCATAATAATTACTTGGGCGTACAACCATGAACCAATTTCTGTGCCAGACTGTTATTGTGACGATCATTAACAATAACAATAAAATTTATAAAGCAAAAAAACCACTGGCAACGATTTGATGTCACTTCACACCCCGTTGCATTCAAATCAACAGAAAGCTATTTAATATTAAAGTGACTAGGCCATCATATTACATATATACGGATTGTGTGTAGATTGTGTCTAACGCTAGAATACGCGTTAGAGGGACGGGCCCGGATGGATTGCTATGTCCAGTGTTTTGTGAGCACCGAGCGAAAGTTCTACCGGAGGTCATCTATACAATTTTAGTGTTAAAACAAAAAAAAACCAACCGACACATCTAAGTAAAACGATCACTCCCATTATAGCTTCATCGTGGTGGGCTTGCTTTTAATTTCGAGTGATGCTTTTTCATTTCGTTGCAACAGAGAGCTTAAAACCTGTACCCTAAAGCATTGGAACCCGGACGAGGAAGGATTTTTTGTGCTGCAACATGTGCCAGTGACTAACAGTGTGCTTAAAGTGATAGACTTTTTATCGGCAACTATCGATGCAAGATTTTTCGTCGAAATGCATCCCATTAGCAGTGTGGAGATCTGCATGTCAGCTAATCTTAAACGGTTGACACTGCCAGAAAACAGCACCATCGCTAGTTTAACGCTGGAAAAAACTCGGTTAGTGTGGGCTCAGTTTGAGGAAAATTTTTACTTACAACACTTGTCTATCGTTGAGTGCCCATTGAAAGTTCCATTTGGGTCGATGAGAAATTTAAAGCTTCTCAAAGAACTTACGCTACGTAAAACCGGCGTTGAAAGCATCAATTTCAACTTGTTGTGTAAGGAACTTCAGCTACTGGAGAAATTAACATTGGATCAGAACGAAATTTCTTCCTTTGTTCGGCCAGACGATCTTGGGTGCGAGTCCAGATTGATGTACATTTTTATGCGTTATAATAAGCTCCAAAGCATAAAATTACCCGATTTTGCACCTTTTACCAACCTGCTAGAGTTTGATGTTGCTTACAACAGGATAGAAACGATCACCGGTAGTCTGATGAATGTTGCGCTTAGCCGTTTAGGGTTGGCGGGAAATCGGTTGAAAACGATCGATTTTTGTCACTGGAATAAATTGAGCAATGTTTCGGAGATTAGTGTCGCTTTCAATAGTCTCGAACGGCTCCCGGGGTGCTTACACACATTTCCAAACGTAGCGATGCTTTACTTGCAGGAGAACCAAATCACGAACGTAGATATGGACGAGTTGGTTATGCTTGAAAATTTGCGTGTGATAAATTTAGCTTCCAACAAACTCTATTCCACCTCGGTGCATGCGGCGAAGTTTCCCCCCAAGTTGGTGCAATTGTTTTTGTACGACAATTGCATATGCAAGATGGAGGTACCGGATAAACAGTTGATGCCATACACAAATCTAACCATCTATCTGCATAAGCTGTATGGAAATGTGTTGAACATAATTGAGCTTCATTGTAAAACTTGTGAACCATTGTGAGCTGTTTAGTTAGAATAGAAATTAAGATCTATCATGTTTATAATTCAGTTACACCACTATTGTAGTCAATACATTGGATCTTAGTGTATCATTGATATTGATTGAAATATATCAAACTATTTTTTAGTAATTACTATCGTTGGTTTGAGATTAATTCTTCTTGAAATCAAATTCAAAAATACGTAAGCAACAATTTTTCATTTAATGTTGAACTCTATTTTGAATATAATTAAAACAATTACAAAACTTTTTTTTGTTTCATGTAGTAAAATTTAAGAAAAGGAAATAAAAAAACAGAACAATTATTTGCCTAACCGATCATTTTACATCGGGCATGGTGGTGGAGATGGTAGCGGCCCAGTCTCTACAGCACAGGAGGGAGTAATAAACCTCATCTGTGACAAACCCCTCTTACGTAGGATTGACTATCTCGCCTTGGGTTAATACATAGAGTAAAAAAAGGTTTGAATGGAGGCTTGTAAAGGTTGTAGAGGCAACTAACGAAGTTAGTTATCTAATAGTTTGGTTTAAGATTTTCATCTGTGGTATTTGAAAATTTCAATAATGATATATAAACATGATCAATATAAACATGCTTTACAACTGTTCTAGGTTCTAAGTTTTCTGAAAGAATTGTTTTATTTGAAATATTTGACTGTAGACCTTATCCAACTCATATTAAGCAAAGAAGTTTTAATTTTAATTATATAATATTTATAAAAAAGGACAATCATTTCTCTGCCACTTGCGGGGTTTAAAATAAATCGTTTAAAAAAAAATTATTGTTATAATTATCATTTCTCCAACATAGCCCCGTGAAAATAATCATTTGTAAATAGTCAAAGTGAATACGATGGGATGGATTCTTTCTCATCCAATTATCTCGTACGTGCCATATCAATGTGCCGCGTGCGCCTGCAACTGGCAGCATTGTGCATTTGCATACCACACCGAAGTACGAATTACATCAATACACCATTACCGGCCGATATGCGATACCGATCGAATGATGATGCAGTTCTGAACTGTAACGTGTAATGGGAGAATGAGAATAAAGAACGAAAAACAGCAACATTCAAATAGATTACGTGATTAATACCATCGTAAAAAAAATGAATGACATTTCAATAACTGCAGCATTGTATATCAGATCAGTTAAACTAATCAGCAATTATCATGCATCACCTATCTCTTTGACATGCCTTCGATGATGTGTACTGTGATTGATTTGACGTGATATTATTTTACACCAAAGTTTATAAAAACACGTACCTCGGGGATGTACATAGGAAAAAAAAGAAACAGACCAAAAAAAGCGTACTTTATTCCTTTTGTTTGAAATGTTTTGTAATGGAGCTGCGTACGAAGGTCTCGAAACTTTCCACACTGGAACATGTGCATCGGCAATGGCAATGAAAATATTTCTAATCCCCAACCCGAATCTGCACTCGACAATCAATCGATGTCGAAGATCTGGGTTATAAATTCTCGTCATTCGCCCGAAGCTGACGAAGCTGGCCATAAATTTGAGCTAGTTTTCATACTACGAACAACAACACACTGGTGGTCGCATGTTTTCTCAAGCGTGTGAATTAGTTTATCGCCGGACACTTTATGGTTTTGACATTGACCCATGGATATCAGACTATCAAAAATGTAATTTTCTTGTTCGGATGATGTTTTTTTTT
>CM028127.1:40500767-40526854 GCA_016254315.1 Anopheles parensis
ACATTGAAGAAAAAGGTACGACTTTAACCGAACCAATGCTTAGTGCTTCGCATTATTCCATCACGCAAAAGAGCCATAGCTTAACTTTAAGAAATAAATCTACGTCAGCTGATGCCACACGCAAGCATCAAAAGCAACAGCACCAGAGACAAATGTGCTCCAATCTTCAGTGCGAACTTTGAGAACTTTCCGAGTTTTCCACCGCCTGGTTGGCAAACCGAAACAATGTGGACCCGAAAAAAAAATCTCTTTTGAAACCACTTGTGTAACAGCCCGGATGAGACTCATTTACAACGAGCGGTTCGCAAATTTGCACCTTTTACACCACGCCCCGTCTGTCTGGTTAGCTTAACTGGATCGCTTTGGATTTTTTTTTTGTTTTTTGGTTTTTACCAAGACATCTTTCAGGGCACAAGGCAATGGTCTTTCGTAACAAAGTAGTTACAGTGGCAGTCAGAAACACGTGCAAGAGTGTGCATACAATTTCGTTGTGTACTGTGAGTTATTGAAAGGTAGCACCAAGATAAATTATTCAGCACAACTAGTGGCACTTTCACTGGTGCCGCTTCAATTCAGCAAACACCCATGCCGCCCATGGTGGTATTTCCCTTTTTTCGCAGCAAAACAAATCCTCGCCGGATTTTTTCAACAGCTCTGCAACTGTGGAAGATGGATGAAACGGAGCGATGGAATTCACCAACCCGCGTTCCGTACTGCACTTGAACGAAACGATTTATTTCAATTTCTTTCACGTCACCAAGACTGAAGGTTAGTCCTCTAGGTATTTTGCTGTGTAAATAATACCGCCCAAGATGGCAGATTCCAAAAGCATTCCTTGTATTGTGACCGTTTCCATATCATTTGGGTACTGACTTTACTGCGTGTGTTATATGCAAATAATTCATGCTTTCTATTTTTAATCCTGCACACATCAACCCGATCCGTTCATAATTTTAAGAACCCCAGGCAGGTCAAATTCGGTGTGGGTACCATTAATTTTATCTCAAATATAAACACACACACACCTTTGGTTCGATTCCGACCTGGTCAACACTACTTGATGACTGCAAAATTCAAAGTTTAGATAAAGAAACAAAAAAAGTATCATTTGTCCGGTGGCTCCCTTCTCCTGGTCTGCCCGGAGCAGTTGTTGATTAATATTTATGATGTGCTAGCATTTCAATTTGTCACTAGTTCATTTTATGTCCGCAAAATGTGACCGATGCTTCTAAATGGTACGGTGGCCACAAAGCTCAATGGTATGGGTAGTAATCGGATCATAAATTCCAGCCAATACACCCGAATAATGCCCGATGGTAGTGCGTTGTGATGTTTTTGCTCTCTACTACCGTCGTTTAGTCTTTAGGTAGGCAGTAAGTCCGCAAGTCCGTTTATCTTTTGAATGCATGTAATAATAGCACTGTAAAGCGGATCATTTTAGAAAACCGAAACCACACACCCATCCATCCGGCATCCATGTAGATCATCCTGGAATGGGGGGGTGGAAAAAAGCACCAAATTTTTCTAGCGACGAATACGCTACGCTAGATCAATTCCAGTCGAACCGGAGCTACGTAGCGAGATTTTGCCCCAGCAAAATATTCTCGGCACATTCGATTGAAACGTTAATGTTCGGGAAAGGTACGAATACAAATTGAATTCAGATTGATTGCGTAAAGTGATTATTGACCACGTACCGTTTTCAATTAAAATGTTTGAGTTCCAAATGTCTATTAACATTCACGGTCCGTAAACATTGCGCTGCGATGATCCTGTAGCTCTAGACATGGATTGGTAAATGTTTTAAATTGGATTGCACGGTGTTGTAAATGTTGGTGATAAGTACACAAAATGGTAAGAAACGGGATCATTGATATGGGGCCACATTATTAAGATGTAATATTGATTTATCTTATAGTAGAGTTTTGACAGTCGATCAACAAACTTAAAATGTAGCAAATAATATAGTGTTTAATATAGCATCAGCGGTTTTCCATCGAATAGCAAACTTCACTGTAAATGAGAAGTGCATACCGAAATTAATTAACTCTATTGAATTTATAACAGCATTATCAAACCATCATCGTATGCAGAGATTTTACCGACATGTTCTTGATGCTCAGATTCACTTGCCCGCATTACCACAATCCATCGTCAGGCAGGCACTTAGCTTCGGTAATAACTGCTTCAGCTGCTGCTGCTGTTGCTGCTTGAGACGGCTGGAATGGAGCAGGGCCGGTCATGTACCGGCTAGCCCAATTGTGTAATGAAAGCGTATCTAAAACTCTCGGTTCCTCTTCACCAATATAACATATCCACTAAGCTGAGCTTAGCAGAAAACTGTGCTTAGCTTCTGCTAATGTTACGTCGAACATCATCAATGGTCATCTTAGTGGCCATAACAGTGCAGTAAACCCGTTTCACCCGCCAGTAACATTGTACCCAGTCGTTGAAAGGATTATCTGGCCCCTTTCATGATTATAACGGGTATAACGATCTTGAGATATGCTTCTGCAGCCCCACACCATGGCATCTTTACATCGTATTTAGCGTAACAGCATACTGCTTCCGTTAATCAATTCACAGTCATTTGGGTTTGAATTACATCGGATGAAATGGATAACGATTTTCTGCGAAAGTCATGGTTTAAACCATGGTTTATATAAAAAAAAACATTTGCCTACATGGGCTATGAGCAGTAATGAAATTTTTAATTGATTGCATATGTCGGATTTGTTGGGAAAGAGATAAAATTTAATAAAAATGTTGTGCAATGTCTTGTGTGTTTTTTTAAAATAACTATTGTTCCTTCCTATTGATGCTATCGTTTGGTAGTGATGAAATTGTATTACAATGCTTTGAAGATATGCAAATGTAAATGTACAGTTTATACGTTCCTTGATTTTTAGCTTACAAAGGAACTGTCTCTGGATGAAATTTTGCATATCATTGCCGATATGTGAGTAACCTATGCCGTCACTTTTTCCGGTCGGATTTAACTTACACTTTAAGTTTGATATTACAGATTAAGCATTGTTATTATAAAGGAACACTTGAGTTAGTTCGTACCATTGAGTACCATTAGATCTGATAACTTTTTCTCGATTCATCCTTTAAGAGAGAAATTCATAATTAGTTATGAAACGCAACGAACATCGAATTTATTTTTATTACAGAAAATCTGTTTTTCCGCTTCTGATAAATCCAACAGAGCGATTCATACTCATACTCCAGTTCCACCTGGGTTCACTCGCATTAATTCTGTATGATTCTTATATGGATTCGACTAGTATTATCTTTTTACCTGATCCTACTACTATTATCTTTTGACCTACTTGAGGCCGATGACAACGCGAAGACATGGCCATGTCGCCAATCCGTTTCCAAGAAACTCGGTCTTTGACTGCAGTCCTCCATCCACGGCTACATTCAATCTCCGCCAGGTTTGCCTCTACCTGATCCGAGCTCGCTATGCTCTTCTCTGCCTTGTGCCGAACGGATCGCTGACGAGCACCTTCCTGGTGGGGCATGAGTCCGGCATCTACATCACTTGCCGCGGCCATCGTATTCTTCTGGCTTTGAAAACCATCAGAATATTTGCACCGCCAAACAGCTCAGCTAGCTTCATATTTCTTCTCAACCTCGTAAGATAGTCCTTAGCACCCGCCGTTCGCAAATGGCGAGTGCGTTGGCGTGCTCCGTTAGTATAGTCCAGGACTAGTATCCGTAGACGACTGCCGAACATATCAGTGTGCGATATATAGTGCTCTGGAACTCACGAACTTAGAGATTGCGTATGTAAATGATTTGAACAGGGTTTACCAAGACTACTAAACATTTGCGCAATATCTTGTAATAGCTCCCACGATAGAATGCAATATTTGGTGCAGCGGTTCATATTTTGAGCTAACTGCAGAATATTTAAAGGTAGGTAAAAAACGTATAAAAAAGCGTTTTTGTGAAGCCAATGCGTGATTTGCCCAATTAATTAATGATTGTGTACGACTACTGTTCTTAGAACAGTGCGGTAATCGTTTTAACATCGATATCCCTAGACATACCCAACGTTTGATAATACATATTAACTAAAAATCTAACGATCCTTGTTGGGTTCATTATTTCTGTCCGATTCATTGGTTTGATGGAAATGCGTAATTACGTAGAGACCTGGACAGATTTATCCGAGTGGGTACGATTAGTACACTGTTCTGGAAATAGTTATTGCACAGTTTGCACAGATTGGTTTAGGCCACATAGCCATCACTAAATATCCTTGGATTTGTCTAACCTTAGCTTCCAAACTGTACCGTTTTCATATCACAAAATGCACATGTTTAGAAAACAGCTCAACATATGGTCTATTTTGGAGGTCAATAGTAAATTGCACCAACGTTCAGGAGAGGTGTGAGTACTGCAAGTCTACAATATCTTTTTCATATCGTCTTCACTCACGAAGGTTGCACAAGAGTTTGTTGTTATTCTTTGTATGGCTTACACAGACTTTAATCCATATGAGATTATATTGCCTCTTTAAACAAGGGATTTGAGACATTAGGACTACTAAACAACACTATAAAATTTAAAGTCATTTTTCCATGTGAATGAAAATTAGTTGCTTCCAGGTGAGGAAATACATGAAAACGAGTTGTGAAGTGACGATTTATCTTTTACAGTTAATAGTTAACAGCAACTACTCGTACTTTAGTTGAGTTATATTGGATATATTGTGCTATTTTAATGTAACAAGATGGGCTATAAAAGCGTCCAATGCATCTTTAGACTCCTATTCATTATTTTCTCTTCGTTTAAGGCATCTACCATATTCGAATCGCCAGCTTTTATGTGCCAGTGTGCATCTATCACGTAGCGCATAGAGTTCCCATTCTTTTACTAGAACCTGTGCATTTAAAAATGCTTTACGGTACGTATTCACCAGCAACACTATCCGGAAAGTTTTCACCAATCTCCGTTGCAAAACTGTCTGTTTTAGCGGATGTGCCAGTTTTTAAACTTCTCCGGCGTCCCGTAGACTGTGGAGAATGAAACCTCAAGTGAACGAATCTGCGCTTTGCGGAAAAATAGCGCACGGTTGTTGAACGTAATCGGTGATAACGATGCAGTAAAATAAAAATTGTAACTTTTTCGACCATCTTGACGGGGAGCAAGGATCTTTGCGATTATCCTTGTTGGCCCGTTCGGCGAGAATCCACCGAGCTCGAAACGATAAACATGTCGTAAAGAAAGCAGAACCAAACCCCTCAAACAAACCGTCCCATATCCCATGTCTTCCTGCCACTTCCTTTTCCCATTCTTCCGATCACCGGAGGCGGAAGAAGCCAAGGACGGTTCGAATTGAAAATCACTTCTCTTTATTCACTCGCCATGATCGTCCCCGGCACTAAAGCTAAACTATTCCACACGGACGAGCGAAGGAAAGGTATGAACGAATAGCAGGTACGATAATAAACTGAGCAATTTATTGTGTGTGCCTCCTTCCAACACTTCCCTTTGATGGTGGACAGCGTAAGCGATGAAAGCATCTGTTTTAGCGATTTAAAGGCTTAAAATTCTGGGTCTTTGCTTTTCCATGTGTCCTTTACGATGTGTGCGGTGAGCAAATAGAACGGGATGGTAAATTGAAGAATTTCGTCGAAATAGAGCGTAAAATGGTAACCACTGTTAGACCATGGTGTGGTATGTTTTCAGATAATAAAGATCTTAAGTCGTACAAATTCCACGTGGTAGCACATATCCTCATCTATCAACCAAAAAATCTAAACTATTGGTGTTCGCTAGTAAAATTTTTGAAAATCTTGCAAAAGTGCTAAATTGAAATTAAAAAAATTACAATATAAAATAAAGTAAAAAAATATAAAAATTAAAAAAAGAGGATGAAATAAAATTTGATTTACTTTAATTTTACTATTTATTTTTTAAAACATTTTTTAACATGTTTCAACATGTAAACCAGTACTTTAATTCCATTTCCATTTTGTCATATCAGCTTTAAACCATGTTTGTGTCCGTACCCACCAAAAAACCCTACTCTTATGCTCACATAGTTTTGCAGCACTATCACACTTATCATCGCAATATATAATTGTTTGCCATGGGTCGAGATGTCGTTAATAGATAATATAGCAATTTCCGGATGGTGCAGTAAAAGCTATGCTTTAGAATTTTGTGCACCATTCGTAACCATACCGTTCATCACATGATCGACGTGTTCCTGTTTCTGGAGTAGGCTTTCATTCAAGCGTTTTCAATTTAAACCCGCTTTTTGCATTTGCTCCTTTACAAATATTTTATTTGATTTGTATGCATGTGTTGGCAACCCAATCTTTTGGTTGGTTATTTTTGCAGCAGCATTAGCATTGGATTACCAATATGAAAGAAACCTTTTCAAATAAAGTTTTCTTCGTTGTTTAATCTAAGGTAAGTTTAAAAAAACTCATATGAAAAACAGTACAGGAAAAACGCTTGATATAGCTAGCTTAGCAATTGTTGAGCTGCAGATTATACACATGCATACTTGTACAACATTTTAAGCAGCTGTAAGATCACCGTTAAAAGTGCTTAAATTTAAAATTGCACTAATACAGTGATAACATTTCATAATGCAAACCTTCATATATCTACCACCCCACACTACTTAAATCAAATAGAAAGCTTAGCTTACGAGTTTTTCTTCGCTCCTCACGCTTCCTCAGCTGCCAACCGATATCAGTGGGACTTTACCTTAAAAGTGACTTCTGGCTTGTAAACCAGAAAATATCACTTCAGTGAAAGCGCACACGGCTCGTAAAAAAGTCAAGCAAAACAAAAATGTATGACCAAAGTGGCATCCGGCCATACGTGCCATCTTATCCAACCTTACCTCCTCAAGTTCCAACACTCCCCTCCTGCTCTTATAACTGTACATTTGTAAACGTAAAAATCACTTCCTTCGTGCACCAAAGACGACGACAACGACGACGACGACGACGACAGGTCCACAGTTGAGCGCTTTCTGTTACCACCTGGCAGACGCAGAATTACTTTGTTGAGGGAATGGTAAAGTTTATGTGAACTGCGGTGTCTGCGGTTGCGGTGGTAACCCGGGCTCTAGGAGTAATTTTCTGCTCAACTAAACACACCCTGCACCGGTCGGGAGGCACTGTCCCGATGGGTGAGATTCCGGCGGTTTGAAAGCGAATCCCTTAGCTGTCGCAACCAGTCGCCCCGAAAAGACCCGAACGAACAACATTACGCACAGCAGGAGCGCGGGAAATGGAGAAATAATGGTAGCGTTTGTTAATTATTGACATTGGTTGCATCGTAAACATATTTGCACTTCAACAATTTTGCTCAACAACGTTGACAGCGGACAACACACGGGTACGGCATCGTATCTCAACACACATCGGTAAATGATTATTGAACATTACCTTTTATTTCATTCTCTGTGTGGTAGGCCGAACCGGTGTATGAAGGATCCAATTCCTTGTACTGCAAATAATGTAGCCACTGCAATGCTACACAAACATCTGCAATTGTCAGTGTTGATTGCGTCTATTGCACCACCACCGTGTTAAGCAAACAAACTGACAAACGTTTGACTTACAAGATGCTGGATAATGAATGCTAATGAGGATGGTTTCCGCACAACGCACCGCACCGTTGATGAGACAGTAATGGAGAATTTACTGATGGTCATTGAACTACTCCAAACGAATGATACAAATTTCATGGCGGAACTGGAATGCAAAAGGTGTAAATACGAAAAGAAGTAAGTAATAGTCTAGTAAATAATTATCAGTTTGATAAAAATTGCAATAATTTACAAATTATAGTAGCAAACAAATTTGAAGTGTTTTCATTTCATTGTAAAAAAACGTATCCGTAATGTATTTCATAACAGCACTGCTCCTTCACACGAAAGGGCCAGTACAAAATCCAATTCGGACCTTAACTTATACGATTGGCTACCCCAGCACAGAGTCAAATATTAATAATCATGCAATGAGTTTTAATACGAGTTTAGGTAATTTAGTTTAGGGTATGTGTTGGCACTTGAGAGTTTACAATTGTATATTAAAAAACGTCCAGCGTCCAACAAAATTACTTTAAGTATAATACTTTTCGTTTTAATATTACGTTCATTTTTAACAAGGTGAGCATGGTGTCGAGCCGAGCCGGTCTACTTACGAGCCGTAATTTGAGAACCACTGACTTAGTAGGTTTGTTATGCCAAAAAGAGGGTAAGGTGGCAAGGAAACTTTTGTCAAAAGTACTGTTCTTAGAAGTGGCAATACTTGGCTAAACGGTGCGGCACGGTGGTGCGGTGGTAAAGCCATCAGATACATACAAGACAGGAATATACCGTCTCGTCCAGATGATTGCCCCATTCCAGACTAGAACAGACAGAGGATCAAGTTTTGATGATGTAAAGTTAATTAAATTAAGCGAAAATTCAGCTATCTTAGAAAAATATAGAATTTTATTTTAAAGAAAAAAGAAAACTTATTATGAATTAAATATTGAATGATAATTAACAGCTACCTAGTTCATTGTTTGACTTACGGTTTTTTATTATTAAAAACAATTATCTTGCATCAATTAACAGTCATTATCAATTCCTATTTAGAATTGTAATTATAATTTCTATATTTTAAAAAGATGTATAGATGATACCTATAGATGATAATGGTCCACATGTATTTGTTTTTAGGATTCCCGATAAATTCCTTCCTTATCCTTTTAACGGACACTAGGGAACTAGGCTGTAGGAGTGTCCAATAATTCAGTGTTCGAAGTGTAGAGAATTCAAAGGATGAAGGACATTAAAAAACAACCATTAGAGTTTAAATTCTAAAGCAATCTTGAAGATAATTTCATTTTTCTTAAACTTGTGTTGAGATGGAACTTATCATCATCATCACAAAACTATTGAACCATACCGAATGTGTATGTAAGACGCAGTAGAAGTATCTGAATGTCATAGTACTACTGGCATTTTTAATGATTTTTTTTCTAAATAATAATGCAACATAAAAAATACAAAGATATTTCTTAAAAAAATATACTATATGTTTACTTCTTTGTTCTGCGCAGTCTCACGATGCATACGCAGAATGGACAAGCTTTCGGTAAACATAGCTGAACAAAGTCAGCAATGACAGTTCCAAGATTCTACGAGGTTGTAGTGACGCTAACCATATTAAAATCGAACATACAGCAATGATAGCAATTTTGTACCACCCGACTGATATCCGCTAACAAGCTTTCAAAGTATTCGACAGCTCATCGAGAAATAAATGAAAGGAACAAATCTGTGACGTAAATTTACAATAGCTTCACACCTTTTCTGCTGCTGTAACGAACTTACGCTTAGCTATTCATAACGCGATGAAACTGCCATGAGATTTAAACCAGCTTCGCTTGCCTTCACATTCGAGTGATGTGCCAGTCCAAACACGTGCAGTGTGGAGTTTTACATCAAATGGTGGATCAACTGAGAGTTGGGGGAGTTTTGGGTGAAAAAGGTTAACCGTAACTATGAAGTGAAATTCTTTCGTGTCGATTATGTTCAGCTGGGAATCACTACCGCCAACCGGCATCATCACCATTGATGGTGGTTCGATAGAACGTGACGTGATTTTATACTCTATATTACTTTCGAAATGTTCAACCGATCAACGAACAACATAGTTAATTCTCTACTCCCGCTGTTAATAAAGCTTTAAAAATATAAAGACTATAATAAAGCTTAAAATCATATCATAAATCATAATAAAAAAAAAACATTTCAATGTCTCTGTAAATATTTATAAAAGATTTTTTTTCTGTGTCTTTTTTCTATCAAAAGTGTTGCTCGAAGGCTTATCATAAAACGGTGTACCATGTTTGTGAAATTTCCTACCAACATACTTGAGTTTTTGAACAATTTTAACACTCTAAATTGAAAACAAATTTATTATGCATAACCTTCCAAGTATATCCGTATAATGCAATTATTTTTTCCCTAAATCAAATGTTATTTTACGTAACGTAACATGCAGCAAATCAAATCAAAGAACCGCCTTTGATGTATCTATACATTTCGAAGGGTTAGAACGTCTTCCCAAGCACCAAACGTGACAACATCCATTCCGATGCAAATGAGTCCTGACCTAGTTGCTTCATCGACCTTTAACCGAGCGTGTGTAAAGCGGCAACGAACGCTTTAATGTAGCTGAACAGAACGTTGACCGCCTCCAGCACGGGTTGCAAAACCATCTCGTACACTAGAACCCAACTGGGTTGCGCTTATTCGTTTCATTTTCCTTCCTTCATCTTCTGTGTGTGTGTGTTTTTTTTCCTCTTCTCCTGGTCGACCTTTCCGTCGGTTTAATCTCTGCTGGGCATCACTAATAATCCTTGGTCACACTAGACAGCACCAGACTAATTACTCGCCTATTTTTTAGCTCCCCATTTCGTGGACGATTTTCACTGCGAAAACTGCACGAGTCTCGTCTAATGTGGACGGTTCTGCCAAGTGAGGGAAATTTCTTTTTCTATCTTCGTAAACGATAAGCTACAGTTGGTGGGACGTACGAGCAGGTGTGTAGCGGTGGTAGATTAAATATGGACTGCATTCGATGAAAGTCCCATGCCGTGTAGCAGCAGCATCCATGGCTGGGTTCTTCCTAAGAAGTGCTTACGTACGACCCAGTTTAAACAATACTCCGCTTCACTTTTATCCTATGAGTTATTTCTTCCCAGCGAAATGCTCACTGGACGTAAGTTTGCCTTCCCTCATTAACCAGCACGATCGAGCGCCATCAAAGTTGTGTTTTTTTTTCGCTCCACAAGAGCTTACTTTATTAGCTTAAACTTTTTCTTTGCACAGTTTCGCGGGGACCGTTTTAGTTTGGTCTCACCGGAAAACACGAGATGGATGTGAGTAATTGATTCAATTACGGATAATTAGACTCGTTGGATTTTTTTTTCGCTGTGATGTTTTTCCCCTTATTTCTTTCCATTGGGAGCAACTATTACGTTAACTTTGGACAAGATTAAAATTATTTATAATGAGAAACTATAAAAATGCGATGTTTCTCCATATAAATAAGTAGATATTGGTGAGATTCGTTACATTATGTGATTTCATAAAGATGGTTAATATGTTCAGTTAGACTTACCTATTTACTTATTTAATTATCCAGTGCTACAACTACTTCGCAGTATTGACCTGCTGTAGATCGATCTGACGACCTTTACCATGTGGGATGTACGGTGTCATTCGAATGACATTAGCCGGGGGTGTCTAATTCGCTGTACGATAGTGAGTTCATCGTACAACTCATAGAGTTTGTCATTGTAATGCTACCTCCATTGTCTCCTGGGAGCCAAGGACATAAGGGTCAAACATATTTCTGAGCATCTTCCCTTGGAGAGCGGTTAAGAGGGTTTCGTCAATGTTGAACAAAGTCCATATTTCTGAGGCTTATGTGAGTACTGAAACTACATTCTTCTTATGTCACTCTATAACCTGAAGGGCCTTGGCCTGCTATTTTTAGCCTTCCTTAACTTGATTTACCACGAGATAACCCTGCTAGATCTAGATCAGCTTTGATCGCTGTAACAGGTGTTTTGCGTGGAGAAGTGAGACTGTAGAAAGACTGGTTGTCAGCCAGCACACTAGCGTGTATCTCAACATCTAGGTTGTTGTCCGTGCAAAACTTTGACCCAAAATATATGAATTTTTACAAGACTTCAAAAAGATCGATCGCCACTAAACACTTATTGGTGGTGTCACAGTCATGTCATTATGATAGAATAGGGATGGACTAATAGAAGCTGGTCGCCAATGTTTCCACTTCTAGGTCGTGGAGGGCCTACTTTAAAATTAGGTTAATGAAGATAATATGATGTATTTCATTTAGGGATCGTGGACTCTTACGACAATATTTGAATGCATTAAGAATACCACCAGCTGATACTGCTGTTGCGGAGACTTCACATTACTAGAATTGTAGTTTACGGAACTGTCTTAAGATATTAATTCACCGACATCGTTTTGCCTCCATCTGAGTGCCAGTCGTCTAAGGCCAAAACTTGTTTCTGCGTGAATTGAGTGCCACAAAACAACGACTCGTAAATCCTTGCAATATAACTAAGTTGCTGAGTTCGTAATGGAGTAGTTAGGGATAAACTTCCCTCGCAGGTGTATCTGTTTCTACCAATTGTTGGATCATTTTTTCTTCCAACTACTGCTGCATCTTCAAATTGGTCCTAGACTTCAAAAAAACGAAAACTAACTAAAAAAACTACGTGAAAACTATATACTTAGTGCAAATGTTTGTCACCATCACAATGGATGGTCAGCATAAAATTCTAAAAAAATAACAAGCATAAATCTCAAGGCACTATTCAGTGTTTGGCGTCATTTATCCATACCGTAGTTTGGTTAATTTTGCAAGAACTTGAATTGATTAACGGTTCTGGGGCAATTTGTCAAGTGGGCAATTTTAAAACGACCTCTGTGCAAAGCGGACTAGTTTGATTATGTTGTCCACACTCTTTGTCGTCCCACAGTAGTTAGAAGGATAAATCAAACACAGGCCTCTCTTAGTATTTTTCTTTACAAGAGATATTATTCAAAATACCATATTTTTGTTTACATAAAAGGCTCCTTTTGGTCTAATTTAGATCTTTTGATTTTGATTAGACGTGATAGGTACATCCATATTATACACAGCTTAGGATTGCATGCTCGAATGACAGCAAAAAAATATATAAATAAAAAACAATGCCTACGGTATGTAATTAGGTTATTAAAATCGTTTAAGAAGTGTAGATTATCCAATACAACAGAGGAAGACTTTATTTGTAAAGAGAGTGGCTCTTCTGATAAAGAAAGCAATGCAATGCAAACTTTCTTTCTCGTTTTGAGGCACATCGACTTCAAAAGATCTTGGCTTGGCCATTTGTTTTTCTTAGACTTTATTTAACCATAACAGGATAGTTAATCCTCCTTAATAGCTGTATTTTTGTTTTTTTATATCTTTTTCCTTAACCTTGTTCATTACCATTAAACTTTTTTCTGAAATTACATGGCTAAAATCGAAGGTGCTTTTTGTACATGGAAGCATCCTGTACACGCCGATATAAGAACCTCACTAATAAAAGGAACTCGCAGGGAGACTCAAGTGAGGAAAGATGTATTGACACACAACAAAACTGCTTATTATAATCGGACATGTTTCAATGTTCGTAGAACTGTTTCTCAACATTTGTAAATGGTATTTTAGATTCAACCAATAGTTATTTAAATGATTGTTTTTCATGAACGCAAAAGAAATGCATATTTGACTTAATATTCCAAAGATCACTAAAACGCACAATTCGGTTTTTTTTCATTAAAACTATAAACCGAAATTTTCAATATAATCTGCTATAAAACAAACAAAAAAAATACAGCGAAACTATGTAGATCATTGTGAAGCAAATCGACCTAAAGCTTGAAATCACATCTTTTTAACACACATCTTCGAATGATAATCCTTGTTTCGAGGCAAAAATGTCGCTCATCATTCTGTCCGGGTAGACGGGGTCTTGATACGGTTTTTGGGCAATACGGTACCGAGACAGTTTGGCGCCGGGTTTTGTTTTTATTTATGTTACAGGCTTATCGTGATAATAGCTTTGACTTTCATTTCTCTTCGTATCGCAAGCATCGTACCGTAAGCTATAAAATGGGCGAAAGTCGAAGGGATAGAAGGAGTTAGCGGAAAAAAACAACAATGTAGTGTCTGATAATTAACGAATACTACACGTTGACATGTTTTTTCCTTTCTACTACGTTGTGTTTTGTCCGTTTAGTTTATTCTTTACAATGATGACATTCTCCGATACTTAACTAAACAGTTGTCAAATTGTATTTCATGAACAACTAAAATAAACCGAATGAGTTTTCAAAATTTGTTTGTTAATCAAATATAATGAAACTAGAATCAATATGTTATAGAAAAATTCTATGATAAGAAGCTAATTTCATATTTTACCTGATTAAAACAAATAATATTTCTGAAATAAATTTTAGTTTAATTTTTCTTAAAGTAAACGTTTTCAAAAAGTAGGACCAAATATTACCTGCTGCTTAGGAAAATTAATTCATTCCTATAACGTCCAAAAGCCACTCCGACATTGCCACACATTGCGGTAAAAGGACTATGGTGGTTATGGGAAACCGACACGTGGTCTTGACCATTTCCTCTTTTAATGTCAGCACTAGACACCCTCTAGGAGCACTTCAAACTAAGACTGGCAACAAGAGATCCTGATCCATTCTTCCTGTCCATCTGGCCGGTTCTCTAGTGACTGAACTTGAACAACGCCGTCCTTGATCAACGTTGACCCACGATTGGCATAGAAAGATAAGGCAAGAAACAACCAGTTCTATGTGAGGTCAACGGCGCAATGAAGCAAATAAATTTCAATGCCTGTCACGTTGGCATGACTCATTTTCTTATTTCATCATTTCCCACAAGATTCAACCATTGCCACCACTATGCTCTAGCACTCTTCTATCCTTGTAGGTGAACAACAATGGCTAGCGCCGACGAACTTTTCTCGTTGGAAAGAACGACAAGCTTTGTGTGTGTTTTTCGTGGATGTGTATAACTAAATCCGCTTTTGGGTTTGGATGTTGAATGAACTTCATCAGAATCTTTATGTTTGGAAACTTGTTTCAACAGAGAGAATTGTATCTGGCTATCCCGTTCTTTGAAATGTGTATATTATGCTCTTCTGCTTTTTTGTTGTCATCGNGAAAGAACGACAAGCTTTGTGTGTGTTTTTCGTGGATGTGTATAACTAAATCCGCTTTTGGGTTTGGATGTTGAATGAACTTCATCAGAATCTTTATGTTTGGAAACTTGTTTCAACAGAGAGAATTGTATCTGGCTATTCCGTTCTTTGAAATGTGTATATTATGCTCTTCAGCATTCTTGTTGTCATCGATGCGGATACACGTTTGATGGATTTCACATTAGTTTGCAATAATTTTACATAACATCTAAAAATTTTGAGCATTATATCAATAGTTAACATGATAAAACCCGAGAGAAAAAGCGGTGTAAAATTACCTCATAGCAATCATGGCATTTCAATATTTCTATTATGTTTTACTTTCGTTCTTGAGATATCGGTTGCGAAACAGTAAATGAAGTTTATTTTTTATTACGTGTAATGATAACGAATTCATTCGATATTTAATTTCCATGAAAAGAATGCAAAACATTTCGCCTGCGACGAAACACCTGAAATGACTAAACAATTTATCTTTCAAAATTAAGATGGGCATCAACAGGTTCCTTCACAGTGAACCTTGACTTGTGCTTTAGACGATGACTTGAATTTAAATGGGAAAAGTTTCAATGCGATAAGTTTGTCCACGTCCTGTACAGGGCCGTAGCGTTTTTTTTGTATTCACTGGAATAGCATTAATGACATTAATGGTCATAAATTTTGCACATCGATTTTACCTTACGTCTTCTGAAAACTTTGGGAACTTTAAAATAGTTCAACCCTCGACAGTTAATTGGAATTATTTCATCTTGCAAAGTACCTACTAAAATGTAGGTTATTGACTGTATTGACTGACTAAAATGTACTGTTAGAATCTCTGTTTTATGGAGTGTGTACTATATCTGCGTTATATTCGGAGAAGGCTGTCTGCCATATGTGGGATATTAGTGTGATGAGTCTAATGTATTATTTTACGATTTTACCGAAGGCATGTTTTTTTAAAAATGATTTTAATAAATTAATAAAACAACTAATTAGACTCAATTTGAACAACTCATTTGAGAATCGCAATAATGATTTGGGTCAACATCGAATATCTTCTTTTTGTTATGGTATTTCTCATGTTTTATCTTCCTGCTTTTGTTGTCACTTGTTGCTTCACATTGTTCTGCGTTATTTTTCGGCATGCTTTCGGCAGTCAAACATAAAGGAAATTTTTTGGCATGTCATGAATTTTCTTCTTTTGTGTAGCACGTCATCAAAAAAAAATTCGATCCAACTCAATTAGTCACGGTCTGTTTAGTGCCTTTGTAACAATGCTTAATTTGCCTTCTATATTTGTTGCTTTTCCATCTTGCATTGATAAACCAAGAATGTAGAATGATAAATGATCAGAAACATACCAGACAGGAAAAAAACAAAGATAAAATGTTGCAATAAAAAAAAAACATTATTTCAATTTTTTTGCTCGATGAGGCCATGATATCATTAAGCATAAAAAAGGATTTGTNCCATCTTGCATTGATAAACCAAGAATGTAGAATGATAAATGATCAGAAACATACCAGACAGGAAAAAAACAAAGATAAAATGTTGCAATAAAAAAAAAACATTATTTCAATTTTTTTGCTCGATGAGGCCATGATATCATTAAGCATAAAAAAGGATTTGTATTGATGAATAAATCATGTAAGAGTACTAATTGATATGGTTCAGTAATACAATATCAAACTCATTTTGAAAGTATAAAAAACATTATTTGAGTATAGTAGTAAAATACATGACAACACAATATATCATACTTTATCAAAATATAAAGTAAACCTTAGTTGTCCATTTTAATTGGCATTGTTTTCGAGTCTAGCAATTTTTGCATGAAATTCACTTTGAACTGAATGCAAGCATATGTTTATTGCTTAAGTTATCCCTTTATGGCCATTAAGAGAGAGAAAAAAAAACAAACAACCTACACCATTATTTGGCTCTATACACTTTTCGTTCAGCGTGGGGCGGACAGAAATGTTATGACCTTTTATCGTATTATCCTTTATCAATCATTTCCAAACAGCACTATGATATATTCTTTGTTTTTATTGACTTTTTGTGTTGGCAAGTGCTTTATGTTAACACGTGTGCTTTAAAGGTTTCAGTAAAGCTACCCATGTAAACTTAAATGTCAGTTATATAATTTTCAGTTGCTGATAATAATATATTACTGATTAATAGTTCTTATATTGCGATTTTATTTTACATCTTACATTATTTAGCCATATTCGTGAAATTAAATTACAATAAATAAAAACGATACAATCTGATTGACTTGCAAATATTTGTCAGATTTATAGTTCAATTAATAGGTTTAGCATCATCATCAACATTATTTTAATGCACTATAGAAAAGTTGTTAGCCAGCCTGTTGAATACAAGCACATATCGATATGATGAATCCATCGGAACCTTCCGAGAAGCATAAAAATTGTTGCCAATACAGCTCTATAAAACTACAACTTTGATGGATATGTGTGTAATTCCTGGCAGCAAACCCGATATCGTAGTTCATCTAGGTTCAAGTTTACTTTTACTTTTTTACCATAACCATCCTCGATGTTTTATGACTATGCACATCCAGCTACTATCCCTTTTTGGCGAGGAAGTTTGCGTTGGAGCAGTCTTTCATTTTTTTTTCTTTACAGTATGTGGAACTTGTACCCAAAACTTGTACTTTGCTGAAACAACAAAAACTTCCGGAATGTTTTTGTACGTTCGTTGCTAGCCTACCCCAGAGCGGATGTATGTGAGGCATTTATTGTCGGTAGAGATATATAATGATTTGATAAAATTTTGATTCTACACATATGTATAAAGTGCTTGATGCAAAAAAAGGAAAAAAAATATGCCTAGAAAGAATGGTTCGTATCACCAAACTTATGCTATAAACTCTCTTAAGCTGTAAGCTTACTCTTAACAAAATCGATTAATTGTTATAAATGATCATTTTGTTTAATGATACTAAAATGTATGTTTTAGTATTAATTGTAGAGAATAAATATATTTCTATTTAAAAATACTATAGCCTTTTCAAATAAATTTGCTTTAAACATTATTCTCAACAGAATGCCATCGCTCATCTATGTACAAAGCAATTTTCTCCTTTCGCTCAGTAGCAGCCGCACTTGTCTCTCCTTTTTCAATTCGAGACACACTCAATGCAAGGCACTGGCTATATTTATGATCGCTTTTATTGCGTTCGCTCTTCTGGTGCTCTTAAAAAGAAAAGGAAACCCTAACTAAAACCATTTACCAAAATCTACGATCAAGGGCTACACAAATCTTTTACAGCGCACTAACGTACATTTGCTTTATCCCTTTCATAATCGGAACGCTTTGCATTTTGCCAATCTACAAGAGCGTGGATGTGTGTGTTTGTTTGGTTTTACACTCCCATTTTCCCACGAGACGTTCGTAAATAAAAAGGAAAAGTTTATTTTCTATTACGATACAAGCCCGAGAAAGCATAGAGCATTGTGCATGGGTTAGCATTTTTCGAGGAGCTCTATTATTTCCGCCATCGAAGATGTGATGTTTTTTTTATTCTGATGGCGCTCTCAATTTGTTTTAAACTTTAAACTGGAAGAGAAATTTACCAAACCGCAAGAATCTACATTTCGACTTTGTTACGCATAAATGAATAGAAATGGACACACGGCAGAAATGTTGCGACAGTTTTTGCAATGTTTGACTTAATTTGAATCTTGGTATGGTTAAGTTTTCCGTGTCAGCGTTGAGTGGTGATTTGGAAACAATTTTCGTAGCATAAATTTATACTTTGGTGTGCAAATATAATTATTGTGCGATAGAATGCTACATTTTTTAAAAGTTTCTTCATTTCAAATATTTTCAAAATTCTCTCAACGAAAACGGTAAGTTTTTGCATAGGAAAAGACTTTTGATTAACTTAGGACGAACTATTTGGATCTGGCAATGGATTTTGACAAGGTACTATAATAGAAATTTATTTCAGTAGTTCTGATACTAAAGTGAAGGTGCAAAGCAATCCGGAGACAAATTAACACTGTTCATTTTTGTCAGTCTTTTACCCTTAGTAAATTTCTAGCACCAAACAACGCAAAGAGTAGGAAAGAATGGTGTAGTTACATCAATTTCTAATACTCTATGTTACTTCCTTTATTATTATTATTTTTTTTCATAAAGAACGGCCTGGCCGTATTGCTACTTCCTTTATTATTATATTCCTAGAAGTAGCAGATTTTAGAATGAAACCAGACGTAATAGATTCAAAACGATTTGTTAAAATTTTTCTTGCATTGAATTGAAGCATTTCTGAACAATGAAATAGTACCGGACACATGATTTTTTTTTTATAAATCGCATTATTACAATTATCGCAATGAACTGTTTGTTGGACAAAATGCCTATTCTATAGATAGTATTTGTATATAAAAATGTAAAAATTCAAAAGCATGTTTATACATATCTAATTAATAATATAAATTGATAGATATGAATTGAAGAAATCAAATTAAAATTTAAAGCCGGTGCTAGGTTCTTTTAATATGCGAAAAAGTAATGATGGAAAATTTCAAATCGAATGATCTCCAGATCTCTGAGAAATTTTGTGTAACTATTAGGAAACTTTTGTGTTAAGAAAACCGAGGTTATTTGTTGATGTATTGATTTGAAACTTAAAAAAAATAAATATTTTTATTTATTTTTTTTTATTGTTTTTATTTCCTTTTTTTTGTTGCTCGATTTGAACGGCCTGATCGAATCAAGACTTATTTTAAAACGCAGCAGAATAGTCATCCCATGCTACGGGGAGACGGTCCGGATGGGATTTGAATATCACATACACCACCAGACCGCCCCAAAATCAAAAATTTGATTTTTTTGTCATCAAAATTTATTCAAGTTTCACGCTAATACTGATTATTATTACGATTTTTAATATTTCTGGGCTATACAGAAAACCCGTAAAGGGCTTTAGATGAGAAAAAAGGAATTTTTCTACTTTAGATGTTTTAATTCAATCACTATTTTGTTNACACTGCATATGACAAACTACCTCGATCGAAGCGAAAGCGTTGCTACGGTAAGCAATTATCGCACTCGATCGAAAACACTAACACCACAATCGTCTTCCGAACGAATATCGGAGACAGACGGAGACACCGATTAGCACGTTACAGCCAAATCGCACAAGCACGCTGAGTACGCAATCGTACTTCGGGGCATTGACCACTTGCTGCCTTAGCAAAATTCCGTAGGCACGCTTTCAAACGAAATACGTCCTCTCGCAACGGATGCTGGAGGCAGACTGATTCTATAGATAGTATTTGTACATAAAAATGTAAAAATTCAAAAGCATGTTTATAAATATCTAATTAAAAAATATTAATTTGATAGATATGAATTGAAGAAATCAAATTAAAATTTAAAGCCGGTGCTAGGTACCTACTTTTAATATGCGAAAAAGTAATGATGGAAAATTTCAAATCGAATGATCTCCAGATCTCTGAGGAATTTTGTATAACTATTAGGAAACTTTTGTGTTAAGAAAACCGAGGTTATTTGTTGATGTATTGATTTGAAACTTAAAAAAAATAAATATTTTTATTTATTTTTTTTAATTGTTTTTATTTCCTTTTTTTTGTTGCTCGATTTGAACGGCCTGATCGAATCAAGACTTATTTTAAAACGCAGCAGAATAGTCATCCCATGCTACGGGGAGACGGTCCGGATGGGATTTGAATATCACATACACCACCAGACCGCCCCAAAATCAAAAATTTGATTTTTTTGTCGTCAAAATTTATTCAAATTTCACGCTAATACTGATTATTATTACGATTTTAAATATTTCTAGGCTATACAGAAAAACCGTAAAGGGCTTTAGATGAGAAAAAAAGGCATTTTCCTACTTTAGATGTTTTAATTCAATCACTATTTTGTTTTTCATCTATCAAATACAATTCGGAAAAATTCGATTCTTCATCACGATTAATTTGTCATCTGATTGAGAGCAAGGTGTGTACGGATCCGGTAGCAACATTTCACCACTTTTTGCCTTCCTTCGACGTATAAGTAATTTGGTGGTTTGGAGAAGATGGAAGTGCTTTTCAACATTGATGAAACGGTCATTCGACATTTCAGCTTTTTTTACTGTGTTTTGTTTTGCTCTTAAAATCTTAATTGTGTCCGCTCGTTCGATATTCCATATTCTGCGTTTTTTTTTCGCACTTCCTTTTAGTCGGCAACACTCTACGCGAACGTTTGCCGGTAAGTGGGAATTGGGCGAGAAAAAAACACCTTTCCTTGCGAAAAGAAATAACATCACACCGTTCGGCAAAAGGGATGCCTAACAATTACGTCAAAGAGCCGGGAAGCCGTTTCGGCAGAATGAAACGATTTGTTATGCAAATTGAAGTATGTTTGCTTTCAATAGAATAAAAGTCTTGAATTGATTGAATTCACAAAATGTGAAAGTAAAAATAAAAAATAAAAAATGGAACAGTGTGTATGCAAACGCATTGCACTCTCGCACTGTGAGAATCTTGGTCCAAGCGTCGAAAATCATTATCGAAAGGCAATCAGGTCGTACCGGAGGGAAATCAGTTTGATTTATTGAATGATTTTCAATCCGCCGAAAATTACTATCGGTTTGTAGATATTTGATATGATTGATTGAAGCTATTTTTGCAAACGGTTGATACCGTGGAAAGAATAATTAAAGAGCCAAAACGAGAAGACGATTCATTTCCTACTAGAACTAGCTGACAAAAGATAAGAAATTGAAAGAAGTTGCTAAAGGTGGATAAAGAAAAGCTTCACATTTAATCCATGTATTTCTAAGCATCTGTAAAGTTTCAATGCGAAACGCTCTTGTTCAGCTAATACTACGACCCCTAAGCTCGCACAGTATCAGTTTTACCAGAGCATGATTGAAAAGATTATGTTTGATTAAATGCGAATTTCTTAATAAATGAGAAAAGGTTGAGGCCTCATCGGAGAGGCAAGATATAAATAAAATGAAATAGGAAGGTTGATGAAACGATGGGAACTGGCGGAAGGCGGAAGAAATGACAACAAAGGCTAGGACATTGGCAAATAGAGCTGCGGACAATGATTGAGGGATTAAAGTATTGACTTTACCGTGCTTGACTTGATTTGGCTGGCTCTTTGTTTTGTCAGGTAACGAAACAAGAAGAAATCATTTCTAGCGAACCCTATCTTGTTCTTCCAGTCCTTCAAAAACTACTTTCAAATCTGATCCTCCGTTTGTTGAAATAAATGCTTTCATTAGATAATGGTCGACTATCGTCTTACTTAGTTTCGTTTTTTCGAGTGTACTGTAGTTATTAGATTTTTGTAATGTCATGTTATTTTTTCAAACGATTTCCAGCAATAATGTTATTAAATTGGTTCCACAGTTTTTTTTCCATAAAATATCTAAACGTTGTACGTCTTCAACATTCATTTCAGCTGGAAAGTTACTCAACAAAGCGCGATTTTTATTGTTTTATATAAAAGCACAAGAAACGGAATGCGAAAGGTGTGTTAAAATTTATCATCAATGTTGTAATGTACGTTTGATCGAAACTCGATGTAATTTACATACTGCCAATGGTTCCCCTTCAAAAAGCGAATATGAAACAATTATTTTCATTCCACACCTGTCCAAAACGTACAGTTTATTTAGCAACAATGTTTACGTATGATCAATATTCCTAAATTCTTCTTCGATTCGATAGTGCAGAGGTATAGCACAGCAAGCACAAGGAAACAGGAGCAATAACAAACGGTATGGAAATAAAAATCATCCAACATGCTAATTCCACAGCAAATGGTAAAGCCTAATGTAAATGCTAGAAATATTTATTGTGTTAAGTGCACCTTTAAGTTTGTCCAGAAGCATTGTTAACTTAAATCGTGATCTATTCGTTTGCAATTAAATTTTAATTCTAGAGTTTAAAATACTTTAAGAGTTTACGGCGTATTTATGTAACAGTACCGGAAAGTTCTTAAATTTATTTTGCAGCGTTCAATGATTACAACTTTTATCATACATTTTTGAAGGAATGTTTTAATAATAAGCTACATATTAGCAATTAGCAACTGAAAAAATATTTCCGTTCACAAATATTTATTTGTTTATGATTAATTATTACGACATTTAGACGTATTGCCTCTGAATGCTGAAATAAAAAGCTTATTTCCATTAAACACAATTATATCTCTTTAGTTGCCAATTCTATTTGAATTTCTTAATTTTATACGGCATGAGAACAAGCACAAATAAACGGATTGTCACAATTGGGTAAAAATTGGTCCTCAATGTTGTAATTTACCTTTCGTAAACGGGAGGCTACGGGTCGTATGTGATAAACGGCGCCGGTCCACACGACAGGCCTGGTCGTTCAAACCCAGCAAAAAAAAGTGCTTCTTATTCATAAAAAAATGGTTATGTTTTAAGTTAGTGTTAAAAAAATTGATACTCTTTAGTTTGTTCGTAGTGATTGTGGTCGTTGTGCCTTATCTGCAGTGTCTGTCCTTGTATAGTACACACGATACTAGGTGGGATTTTACTTATGCGTTGTTCGGTGCCATTTTCATTGTATCATCAGTCTTTTGATTTGTCCTCCACATTATCCTTCTCTTGTATCTGGCCTAATTGAGACTCACTTATCTAATGCGATGTGTGTATTTTCTACAAAGTGTATCATCTCACATACGTAGTCAATTTGCTTTCTTCTATGTACTATTGAACCCAGAAAGTCATGAGTACAATTATAAAAGATTACGATTATATTTATAACAGAAGTAACAGAAGTAACAGTAACAGAAGTAACAGAAATAGCTTTTACTCCCATTATTACCTCATTTATTTGCAACAATTTCATCACAAACGAAGTATTGAAAATCATGCAATTAATGTCGAATCGTTAAACTTATCTATCTAGACATATTAAAAATAAATCAAACATTTATCTACAAAGTTCAACCATGTCGGGTATGCAGCCTGAGAGTGTTTTGCAATGATCCAACAATGAAGTTTCTGCTGAAAAATGGTACCGGGACTATTTATCTGGTGACGTCGTATCTTTGATGTTTTTTAGGGGTCCGCTGTCATTACGATGAAAGCAAAACTCACTGAACTGTCTTGCTCTGCAAGTCTGCAATTACGAAGATATCACGCACTGCTATTTAAAGTATCGATTCTGTTCACTCGCTATCAACACAGGAAGATGCTTAACCATAACGTACGCCATTGCACTGTACGTAAATCCTTACAGCATGTTGCGGGGGAAAAAAATCTGTACGACGTGTGGGATGCTTTTTAGCGTGCGTTTGATCGTGACAGTTTGACTTTAGATCACCCACGTAGTGCACGGCAACAGACATAGCACAAACATGTAGATGGATTTTAAAAGGGCAACACCATTTTGCATTCACTGCCGGGAAGACGTTAAACGAGAGAAAGCATAATGAGTCCATCAATTCGTCTATCACCGACTGAAATCGTTCACGGAGAACGACTTATTCGGTACGATCGCTTCGGCATGCCGTGTCGTTCGAGCTCGTCCCACCATCATCATCGGTTGATATCGAAGAAGCACTCCGTAGCGGTAATGTGCACCGGCCTGGCATCAACGAAATGTGCCCTGATGTGCGTCGTTATCTGCGCAAACGACACGCGGGCTACGAACGCCAACGTTCATTCCGATAGCATCTTAATTATCTATCAGCCTGTCGTTAGCCAGTGTGGTAGAAGCAGAAGCTTTTGCCGGTTTTCAGTCAATGTTAGGGCGGGTTGTTTCGTGTTCCACCAGGCAAAGGCGTCTGCTAAGGCAGAGCTTTATCGAAAGGATAAAGTCTTCCGCTTGCAGGTGGTTCATACACTGCTTTTAGCTACAGCGTGCGAAGGGCTAGAAACTTTTACCAAAAACAAACTACGGTATAATGCTCAGATTCTTCAGACAACTCACAACAGAGCGGCTCGTAATCATAGTANTCGAAAGGATAAAGTCTTCCGCTTGCAGGTGGTTCATACACTGCTTTTAGCTACAGCGTGCGAAGGGCTAGAAACTTTTACCAAAAACAAACTACGGTATAATGCTCAGATTCTTCAGACAACTCACAACAGAGCGGCTCGTAATCATAGTATCGTTTTCTAATTGGCCACAACGATTTTGTTTAAGTGCCACCGGTAAACCACTAATTGTGGCAATTTTCCATTTAAATCTTTTCGACTACGGTTTATGGGATGGAACGTCATCAAGGTTGGCAGGAAATGGCTTATAGCTATAGAAAACTATTGAAAACTGAAATTAAAATGTAATTTGCTTTCTCTTCACACGGGATAAGGATCTTCACGGCAAGTGTCATAATAATGATGCTTTGTCCTAAGGCGTACAATACCAGATCTTTTATGTTGTACTAAGTGCAACCTGTTATTTTAACTGTTTATGAAATGTTTATGCTATTTAAAAAATGTAAGCTTTCGTTTTTGTCTTCACTAGAAACATTGCTCTAAACAGTGCTCTAAAACGTTACTTTTCACATGCAGTGATACGTTACAGTCACGCAACGAATAAATTTCAATTCAAACGAACAAGGATATGCGGAACAAAAACTTGCTCTAGTTTTACACTAGTTTCCACTAGTGGTCATAAATTTAGCTCCCTTAATCCCACGCTCAGATGAAGCATGATATTTGTCGGTATAAATGAAATGATTACTCCATGTTCTCCATAAATTGTACGTTGTTTATTTGTGCTCTTTTCATCTGTGGCCATCCCGATGCACTCTCTCCCCGTTACAGCTACCTGTACACGTGCAATGCACTTTCCGGAGGTGGTTACTACGCTGTAACGGTGGGTAGGATTTTGAATAAATTATATTCCCATCCCTGCCGCACAAAAGCATATGCAGATATCTGTGCGGAGAAAGTACTATAGTGCACTGGTAGGTACACAGTATGTTTTGTTGCATCGGCTTCACATTTGTGGCTGGTTGCAATCATCGCACGACTCACCTGCACGGTACGATAAAGTTTCTTCGCTTCATAATCTGCCTGTGATGTATATTACCGCAAACGTACAGGGAAAAACGAAATTAAACAGAAACACCAGATCCTAGTGCCTATCATGTTTTGCATGTAAGGAAAAGTTTGACATCGAAGAGAATTTGTGTGCTTTTTTTCTTGTTTTGGCACACTGACAAAAACTAACGTTGTAACATTGACGTAGCAAACAAGCAATCGCATTTGGATAATGCAACGAATTTGAATCAAAAAA
>CM028127.1:40546777-40574909 GCA_016254315.1 Anopheles parensis
TGAGCTCAAACTTTTTCCCAAAATGGAGAAAGATGAAGAAGAAGAAGAAAAAGAGAAAGAAAGAAGAAGAAAAAAACAACAAACGTACCGCTTCAAACCCCATTGCTAACGGCTACACGAAGTGGTCTCACAACTCTTTGTACAAAAACTTTCCCGAACTTCATTCGAGCATGATTGGAAACTGCTGAAACCTCGGCCAAGATGCAATAAGATGTTAAGTTTCTTACCAAATAGTTTCGAAATAAGTGCGGTACTGATGCGGCAGTACTTCCGGTGCACACTATTCTAAGAAATCAATTTAAAGTTTTCATCAATGGTCAGCGGCATTTGCACGCACTACTCAGACGGGGATATTTGCCTTAATTTGGTTCTTTATCTTTTTATCTTTGCAAAATAGTGTAGGAACTTTAGCTGTGCTTTAGCACTAGCGACAAATTAGACGGTTTTAATGATCATCGAAGGAAAGCGGGCGACACTTTCATCAGCGCGATCGTGCTAATTGAGAGAGTGGCAGTTTGGTGTACGAATGTTGGTAAAATATCAACAAACCGACAAACATTATCATACAAATGCACATCGCAACGGCTGGACGACCCAGGTGTACACACTAAACACACGCAAAAGGAAAACATAATATGCTTCATGTTATGTTATTGCTCTTTCCTACACCACAATGATTTGTGTTAGCATTGGTAAACAAGGAAAGGAAGGGAGCAATATTGAATCTGCCACCTGTCTATACGGTGTGCTGCTACCCCCCATATTGTGTGGAGTGTTTCGCGAAAGCAAACAAACCTGCTCCATCGATGCTATACGGAACTACCTATACGGACGCATGTCATCTTCACTGCTGGCATGGTTCCCACGTGTACCAGCAGCTCCTGTGCAGCTTCGTCATTTCCACCAATCAGTACGACAAAAATGTTGTGCTCCGTAGAGTAGTCTGTTAGTTGGTGCGAGTACCTATGACGGAGTCAATTTGTCACGCCATACATACAGGGGGGGGGGGGTGGAAGTTTTTGCTGGATAAAGTTTGCACTAAGACGATTTGCTCTACCCCTTTGCAGTTCAGGTTTAGTAGTACCTTTTCGGTGGCACTCAGTTTCGTTTATGTTTGTTCTTACAAGTCAATATAGTTACGCTTGCGACAATTCAATGCGTCTAATATTTGTTTGTAATTTTGCGCTCTTGTTTGTCATTGATTAAATATGGCACAAATATAAAATAGTTGACATAGTAGATTTTGTTGTATCATTAAAGGTTTATAGCTCGACATAATAAGTAACGATCTGTTTAGTGTGATGTTTTTGGTATGGAGAAAAAAAAAAGAATACCTGGTCATGCGTTACCCTTCCCATGACTGGTCTAACTCAGTGAACCTTTTCCTTCTTTAGTCTCTCAATGATAAGCAAAGGGATAACATCTTCGATTGTACCAAGAGAATGTATCACAATGTAACGGTTTTCTATGCAGTCACTGGTCGATATGAGAATTTTATAGAGTCCATACGGTTTTCGTAGAACCATTCTACCTTCCAAAAAAAAAAAAAAGGTAAAGACTTATCGGGATGAAAGTAATAGGCTCTTTTCAAACCCAAACTTAAAAACCAACTTTTTTTTCAAGCTCCCTTCGCTAAGCCATACGATCAGTTTGCAATCGCACAAGTAAAAAGGCAAAAATAGCTTCACCAACCCGTAAGATGGAGAAACCATGAAAGAAGTTTTTACACGTACATAAATAAGTTGCCAATACCGATGACCACATTATTCCTTGCGCTCGAAAGGATGTGTCACCGCAGTGCCAGCGTTGATCTACGATGAAAAGAAAGTTCACCGTTTCCTGACTCGCTAACATCGTTTTCCTGCAGGTCATCGTTGCGCTAGTGGCCAGGGCCGGGTGTCGAGTTCGGATTCGACATCGTTCTCGACCCGTTCCCCAACCACCTCTCCCCCTCCCACCGGGGGCCTGCTGAAAGACGAGATCTGGATTTTGCGATAAACTTTGTGACCGAATCTTTTGCTGAGCACCGGTTGATAGCATCCACAGCGCAGTGATCCCCGTCGTCAAAACCGTATATCAGAGCTGCTTTATCAGGTTCACTGGATAAAAAAGAAGGTGTGCTTTTTTATGTGTGGTTACTTCACGACACGTCATAAAAACAGGAAATCGAATGTCGCAAAACCCACCTTCCTGCAAAAACGTTGTTTGAAAAAAGGTCACAAAACATAATCTCAGATTTCCGTGCGCGCCATGCTCGTTTCTTTTCGATTCTTTTTCTTTCTGCATCAGGCTGTTGACATTCCTGGTTCTTTTCGCCCATTCACGGTCAACGAAAGTTCGGCTATGGAAGTTCATTTTATCAGCCAACCAGTGACCGGTATTGATGGGCACACTGTAATTAGCGTCCAAGCATAACGTTCTTTTTAGGAGCTTTTGCTTCTATTTCGACGTATAAGACACAATCTAATGCGATGAGGCGAACAGCTTTGTGATCTATTCGATGCTGCTAGTCTTATGGCATGTTTATGCAATATTGTCGCTGTGCGATAATAATGATCCGAAACGAAAACTTTTTCATAAGGTGCGTCCAGTTTTCATTTACTGCTTTAAGTAAAATTCAAGCACGTTTTGTGAGTCTGCAACAGTTTTATGTTCGTAATCGTAAAAAGGCAAACTTTTGCAGCATACGGTTGAAAATTGAATTAATAATTGAATGCTACCCAGTGAAGCAAAATTTCTACGCGGGCGTGAAGAACAACACTTCACCGTTTCAAAGCGAAGCGCATCTGTCAGTCGTCTGGCGTCTGGTAATGTTCCGCAGTATGCCATGAAACTTCGATCTGGCATGAGTAAAAAAAAAATTCAATCAAAGCATCCATCGTTCACCGTCAAAACACCAACGCTCACTACTCCCCGGGCTGGTCCATGTGGTGCGCGGAAAAAGTTTCAACAACATCATGAAAAATTCGCAGAACACCGGCCCGTCCATTCCGATTCCGACGAACCGCGAGCTTACCGTCAGCCTCATCGGTTCGATAATCCGCTTTGCGATCGATGTTCCGCAAGTCGTTCGGCGGCGTGAAAATCTTTCGCCCGACAAGCTGCTCTTCCTGCTTCTTCCGATCGTCCGGAACCTCGGTAAGCTAATCGACCGCATCCGACACAGCTCATCTGTCGTGGGCAGAAATGCATCTAACGGTTCCGGTCGCTCTGCACCATCGCGGAACGATCGGCGTTGTCCGCATGCATCGAATGCCGCCGGTACCGTCAACCGGTTTCCCGAGCGACTTGACAATAGCAGTACTGTGCGGGCACCATCAGCAATGCCGGCCGCGACTCCGACCAGCGCAATGTGGCAAGCGACACAGCAAGTCAGTGCACCGCTCAATCTTCAACGGCCACGTCAGCAACAGCACGGCCCGTGCAGCATGGCGTCGATGCTAATGAGCGACGAAGATGACGAATCCAACGGTGCCTTTGAGATGGAGCGTACCTGCCCACACCAATCCGTCCCACGGCGTCAGGTTGTACGGCAGCGGGATGGTAATTATGCGATTCGCGAGACCACAGATACGCGCGGTGCCGACGGCACGTTTCAGCGTATTACCAAAACCATCAGCGGCCCGGACGTGATGATACTGACGAACATTACGAGCCAGCTGTCGGAGCTGCCGACGCTGTTGCCGAAGGCGGCAGGGCGCGAGTCGGTGAGACGAACCGAAAAGTAGGTGCGAATCCCGGTATGGACCGGTGTGAACAGGTTGCTTGTTAGCTAGTGGAACCTGCAATTTATGAATTTTCCCGTAATGTTAAACAAAGGTAAATGAATGAATGCGTGAAATATATCTTTAAAGTCATGTTGTCCTCATTATGATGCAATGAAATGGTTGGATGGCTGAAATAGGAACACAAAATCATTAATAGAAAACCTTACTCTGCAAGGAAGCCGGTAAAAATACGGCTTGAAGGGCACAATAATTTTAATTTGTTCTAATGTTTCCTTTCCAGGAAAATCAATTTACAGCCGCAGCGCAAGAAGCTTCAGAACCACCTGCCTGCCGTTGCTGCTTCAAACTCTCCGGAAGGAAGTGAGCTTGCCAAATCAAATCGATTTTCGAGCGCCAGAACACAAACATTACGAGCAAACGAGCGGACCGTTATTACATTAAGCATGTGCCGAAGATTAATGGCGTTGTTTGTGGCTTGTACAGGCAGAACCCTCGGGGTCTTCAAAATCCTACGCGCAGTGGTGTCTCACTGCTTCACTCACCCGAAATTTACCACCATCATCATATCGCCACACTGTCGAACCGTTACCGCTTTGGATTGCGATTTTTCCGTTTCCCGGATTCGTTTTGCCGGTTCCGCTCGGCTTACCAGTCGAACGGAAACTAATAAATTAGCTCTTCCGTAACAGTTGTTAGCCAGCTGACCATGGCTGGTAAAAATTCTAAGACGATCTCCCTTCGGGATTGTATGTCTTTTTCTGTGTGTTTGGGTGTTTTTTTGTGCCATTGCTTGTTAAGACAATGGTGTGTTTCGTGTTTTAGGGAGAGTTAAAGTTATGGTGCTGTTTGTATGTACGCATACGCAGTACTACACGCTTTAGGGTGAAAAATGAATGATACAGAAGGAAAGAGAAAGTTTGAAGCGATTTGCAACGAGAAAATCATACATAAATATGTATTAGATATAATTGAAAATTTCTTCAAATAGAACGTTGTAAATAACGTAATCATAAATGCTTCATAAAATTCATTTATTGTAAAAATATTAATTGCAGCTTATAGATTTATCTATCTGGTTAATCCCTGTTATGCAATTAATATTGTGAGAAATTCCTTGATCTCCATATTTTTATGTAATTAATATTTTGAGAGATTTCTATCTCACTATGGAACCGATGCAGGCTGAATGGAGACGCCTAGTACTTGACGGAAGAGAGTGATAAAAACTGGCAGTAAAAATATTTGTATTGATAACACAACTAATTTATTTTATCATTGTTTCAGATGAAGCCAGGTTTCTTCCTTAATCATTTTTCATAATTAAAAAAAAACGTAGCGTATTGAATCATTTTCTTTTTACAATTCTGTAATAAGTTTCCGTTACGTTATTGTGCCGTACTCCATTGGTAATTAAAGTTTTGCTGGTTTAGTTTAAAAGTTACCTAGAAAGCTCCAGGAAAGTTTTATTTCTATAAGACAAGATTCAAACGTAGAATAAACAATTAGGAATAAAGACAACAGGAAATGTTTCAGTTGAAAGACAATGTTTAACTCACTCACGCTCCTTTGAGAGTTCATTGTTATTGGACAAAAACAAGGCCAAACATTTTTTCTCTCACTCGTGTATTTATATGTAGGTATATCGGTATGACACTAAACAAATTACATTTTAAAAGATAATTCTAGACGAAAATCAAAACGATGTTAATAATTGCTACACCGTAAAACCCCCTATTGATTCAGATTAGTTCTGAGTGCAATTCGTAGTAAAACAGTGTTGTTGCTAAAGAAAAAAAACATTCCACTGAGCAGGAATCTGAACCTACATTAAAACTTAATTGAGAAGAAAAGTTTTGGCTGGTATTTGTTGATCAACATGCTTTCCTACTTAGCAAAAAAAAAAACTCAACACACGGATACAAAAATTGTTTCACTTTGGCGTTCAATCTCTAACTGTGCTAAAAACATTTTCCTGTGTTTGTTTTATCGATGTATATTTTTTTTTCCTTTTTTCGATCGTCACTCCATTAAATCGTTTCAAATCAAACGATGTAATTAACCGTATGCCAGGAAGACACCAAACATGGAGACAGTGTCGCAAAAGAAACGACTTGTACGCCTGAACAGCCCTTACCAAAGTGATCAACAAAAATGGGAAAAACCAATCAGTTGATTGATCGATGTGCCAACGAGATGTTCGTCCATCAGGTTCGTGGGTGATTGATTTATAGCACCGCGCCTTACGCTTTCACTCGGGAAATCCATCGTCCATTTTTGTGTGGGTTGTTGTGTGTGGCCACAGATCAAAGGGACTCATCAGGGTAAGCAATCAAAGGGTTCAAAAGACTGAAGAAAAAACCAAATCTCGTTTAAAGGCACAACTTTAAACCTAAGCACACCCCCAAAAAACGGCAAAAATGAAGGTTTGAACACAAGGATGTAATGGCCGGTTCGGACAATATTACGATGGTTACACACTCCGTTGTCTATCACCTTGCCAAAGCACAAATAGCACCAAAAAAAAAGGTGTAATGGCGTGGGTAAACATGAAAGCTCATCACCCCCAAAAACCACTGGCTGGGAAGTGGAATCAAAACAGTTTCACTTAGCGAAGATAACAGTGAAATAATTGTATTTGTCTTGGGAAAATCCGTTTTCTTCAGGGTCAGTAAATCTCACGGTGGGTCGGGATTCAGCGGCGCCAATGAAGAGCCAATGGCACGCTGGGAACGGGCGTTTTATTTCTTTCCTTGCCTTCATAGTCTCCCGACTTTCGCCGGCCTAATACCACCATTCCTACTATAAATCTTTTCAATCTTCCCCTCCAAATTCACCGTGCTGGCCAATTCGCTTCGATACATCATCATTCGCGGTGTGCGGTGATGATGTCGTGTGGAGGAAAAACTTTTGTTTTCCAAACATTTCTTCTACAAGCCCCTTGGGTATTGCTTGAGCCGCTAGGACTCCCGAGCAGTCATGGCAAAGAAATGCCTAAAACAAAAATGCTCAACACGGGTCGTGTAAATCGTTTTTGTGGAAAGAAACTCCGGGTGGAATAGCACCGTGCTTTGGTGACAGTAGAATTTTTTTCCACCGTAAACCTTATCGGAATATTTACCCGTTTGATTACGTCACCAGCGTTTCGTTTTCTTTCGATACCCATACTCTTTAAGTGGTTATTTTTGCTCTCCCTTTGTTACACCAAAATAGCAGCGATCATGTCCTGTGCTCCAAACATAGCGAGTCTCGTATCAGCGAAGAACTAATCGCACCATACAGCTGCTGGTATCACTGTGAGGGAAATCGTTGCCGAACAAGAGAAGCTCATCAGAAGCTGCGGTACATCGGCACGAGTTCATAAACTACCCGCCAGAGCGATTAGTGTTGACATCCAAACCGCAAAACCCGGGGTGGAGGTTGTCGTTCAATCTATCAACAATATTTTCTCCCGTGTCTGACTCGACAGGACGAACAGCGATTTCTATGTCGTCAATTAATTAATTATTTGATTAGTATGATTGCTTTTGCCAATCGAAGTGAAAAAATTGCCCGATTCAATCTCGAATCGGTTCGGCTAAGCTGGCCGCTAATGTCCATCCAAGCATTGGCCTTTAACAACAAACCACCGGAATCGAGCGCCCGTTGTCGCATACAGCAAATCTAATCTGGAGCGCTTTATTACGCATCTCTGGTCGAAATCATTACAACAAATTGAATAATGGGACGCTGGGCACGGGCGCCAGTACTTTGCTGCGTAGGCTGTATTTGTGTGATCGGTGTGATTTCGGTTTTTCTTCTGCTTCTTCTGACCGTTGTTATTGTTGCCCAATGTCGTCGGCGATGAACGCGACGAAAGTCGACTGGTGCGCTTTCACAAAAGGACGTGGTAATGGACTAGTAAACAATGTTGATAATACACGAGAAGTCTAATTGACGTAGCAAACGAGCATTGAGACTGGATGGGCAAGGATGTGACGCCGTAACCGATACGGCTTAGTGGTCAAGAGAGAATGAATGTGAATGGGTAAACGCAATGGCGGACGGAATCGACATAAACAAACGGGTTCTATTGCTCCTGCTGGAAGTAATACCAACCATAAGAGAGGAAATTGTACTTTTCTGTACGATTGGGTGTGGTGCTTCTTTCTTTAGAAAAACATAGTTTTTTCTGACGAATATGCATGTTTTTTTCATTAAAGAAAAGGTCAAACCTTAAGCTTTCATAAACAAAACTCTTCAGTCCTTAAAATGTTACAAGAAAATCCCCTTTTTTCTAAAAATTCTTCAATTAAAGAAATATCGTTTAACTGTACTCATTGTTGTGTACAATTATTGAAATAATAATTTGATTAAACCTTGTATTTAGAAGCGGTTATTTTTTCGGTTAAAAAAAATCTTATGTTTTATCTTTTCTATTCTCATGTGTAAGTTCTGTCCTTTGTTGTTCATATTTGCTTTTAACTTACATTTTTTTTGTCCATTTAAAATGTTGTTAAATATTTTTGTAAAATGAAGTAACGAAACGAGCATAAATGAAGGAGGTGAAATTTCTTTCTTGATTAGTTTTTGTTTATCTTTTATGTTGCAAAATTTTTATTTTAACTTTTTAAAATTTTATTTGCAAAGTATCGAATTAAATTTTCCTTAAATTTATCATGCATTTTTAAATCGTTTACTTTCGGCGGTAGTTTAGATTATGATATATAGTATAACCATAGATATTGCTTCTCGTCAGTTTGTATATCATTAGATTTTCAGTTTCCCTGTATTCTGCTTAAGAGCTTAATGGAAAATTAGAAATATATTCAATAAATAATCTGGCTATGATATGAAATTGTGCAACTTTCTGAAATTTCAGTTAACTATAATTATTATCGCGACTGCATCCTCAGAGAAAATGTATCACGTTTGGCAATATTTAAACATCAATCACAGATGAACATTGAATGTACGTCCCATGGTTCCCATTATTGTTATTCACCGTTAGAAAAGCCAAAAATAATCAACACTGATTAAAAAGACTCCGACAACGCAGCACCTGTCCGAATTTCAGCCAAATTACTTCATGTCTATCAAGCCCGTACGCCTGACATCACAGCAGATTTTAAATGTTGAAGCCGGTTTTTACCATCCCAACTTTATCAGCTTTTCAGTACAACCGGATTGGGTTAAGCGATTTGTTGCTAGTTTGTTGTTCCCCGTGTATGTTGTTTGCCCGTCGCAAAATTCAACTTTCATCACCATCGTACCATCGTGGTATCGTGCTATCGGTTTAGAGGAAAAAAAAGCCGAATATTTCGAAGCACAAGAAGCAGCCCAGGGATAGCACGAACCGACCGAGCGACCGATAAAATACCGCCCATACAAAAAGTGCCTGCTGCAACGACACTCTGCCCACATTTTCAAATCCGAATAATTGCGAAAATTCTTGATTTCGTTCTGAAATTCCTGAACGCAGCCAGCAGATCGTTTGGGATCGCAAAGGGGGATAACGCCGGATGGATGCGCCCGTGGGCCCCAATGGAAAGCAATTTCGAGGGTTCAAAGTTATGCTAACTTTTACCTCCGGGCTGTGGGAAATGTTAGCGATGGAAAACAATACAAACGGCGCAACACTCGCCCGACCCAGACCGAACCCGTCCGTAACATAATGTAAACAAACAGTGAGGGATCGCTCAACATGTACGGCCGACCCTGGGTGAAATCGATCAATCGTGAAAATTTTGACGATATAAGCCGAACGGTGCGGGGCAAACAGTAAAGACGAAAAACCAAGGAACAGCGAGGAAAAAAAGGGATTTCATAAATCCATCTTGCATTTGCCATCATATGTAAAGTTTTCAGCTTTGTGAAGCAACACGAACCCGTTTGAAGTATTGTTTTTACGGTTACAATGGCACCTTAACCACGTCATTTTCAAAGGGGATGAACTTTGTTGTGTAGGGAAGTATAGAAAAATAGCTAAAAGATGGGTGATTTAAATTTCCTTTAATTTATGACATTGCTAGCATTTAATGAAGTTTCCATTTTTTTATGACAGTTACAGCAACTTTTCATTCAGTAGAATTGTAATTTAGGGAAATGTGTTTTTGGATTTTGTTGGTTTATTGCGTTTTTCCTGGTAAAATTCATTCCGCATGCTTTTACTTTAGGACTTGCTGGAAATTACGAGCATGACACGATTAGTTAATATTTTTTAAATTACCATTAAGCCAATCAAGTTAATTGGTATATTTTATCTAGCTTGATTTGAAAACAAATCAACTGAATGTTAATTAATACGTATTAAGAAAATAAATAAATAATGCAGAATTTGTAGTTGAAAAGGTGTTCTATATAGAGCTATAATATAGGATCCAAAGTTCTGATGAATACACCGAATATAAACAAAAATCGCTGTAAATAACATCACTTGGAAAAATAGCTAATGTTAATGCCTCACTCGCATGCAACTAATTTAACCCCTCCAAATAAATAAAAGCGCTTGCTGCTCTCGATCGTTTTATTGGTCGCCCCCTTTCTAAGCCGGGTGACAAGATTAACTTGGATTAAATCGGTTGACATCGGTGAACGCTTGAAGACGATGCTAATTGTTGCAATAAACTTGATTTACAACCTCCGACACCATCGAAATTACCACATATCCAAGGCAAAATAAGCTACAATTTACCGTGACCATTTATTTCGAAAACCGGACCGGGACAGGCTTTAAATTGCATCGAATCAGCCTAACGAACGACGCCGAAAAGGGCGTTTAAAAAAAAACAAGTACACAAAAAGAACATCCAAAGTCGAATACATCAACCTGAAAGCAAGATAAATGTTCGGCATTTATGCTGGCCGATGCTCCCGCAGTCCCTACGTGACACCGGAATGGTTTCCTTCTGAAAAGAGCATGGTAATTAATGTACGTCGTCGATGCCATTGCTGGTTTGGGAAACATTTTATTCGTTGTGTATGTGTAGGCGTGCGTGTTAAGGGAAGGAGAAGCCGAGGGCGACGAGTAGGCTGCATGAAAAAGCGCCCAATTCCTGTCTGTCCTCGTGAGCGTTACGAGGTTTGAACGATGGTTCCACAATCGGACATACCTCTCATCATAATTATATTGACACATAGTTATGGGCGCAGTCGAACGGTGGCTAGGTTTGGTGTAGCAGCATATTTTGTATGCCATGAATGGGAGGGTAATGAAAATTAACAGTAATTTACCTCGCGGATTCACGTATCGGCATGTTTGTAGGATTCTACGAATTCGATCAATCATTTAATTTATTCTTTTCGATACTGAAAAGGATACCTATCCAGTGTCCGTGACGCTTACAAGTTACGGCAATGATTGATTCAGGATGACTCCCGCGCATGCTTATTATAGTTGGTTGTTTTTTGTTTAATAACATCCTTTCCAAAGAAAATTATGTTACCCAGTGAATGCAACTGAACAAGTGGCTTTTTCGGAAAGTTAAATGCCATTGGAGTTGTTGCCAAGCTAAAATTCGTTGATAATGTTATGCCTCTAACATTAGGACCATAATATTATGATACCCTTTAGAGCTTCGTAACCATTTTATTCTAGGAGTTTGTGTGGTATGCACAAAATAACTATGCGAAAAAGCTTCCATTATTGGTTCAGACAACGCTCGATAAATATTTTCACTTGATTGTACACGTTTACCCTTGGGCAAAATTTTCCTGTACAGCATAGGAAATTGAATAATTCTTACCTCATAGAGTTTAAGTTTAAATACAACACACTTGGTTATAGCCGTATTTAAAAATTTTAACATTCCTTCCTTTGTCATATTTTTTCTAACTATTTTATCTTTCCAGATTTTTTCAACCTTTTTTTTAATCTTTCCACAACTCCAGATTTACGAACTTGACAGCCTTTTTGCAATGAACTCAATGTGACACTACTTCATACAAACTTTGTTTTCTCCGGAGTCCACGTTTTTAGAGATGTATATACATTTTGAGTAAATTTGAGTTCAATTAAAACTCTTGTACCAAGTTAAATATGTTGTATTGTAATAGTCGTTATACGAAAAACTCGTTATGTAGGTGGTTCTTTATTGAAAAATACAGAATCAAAGTGATTACATTAGAGTCTTACTTATAAAATAGGATTTACTTAAGTTTTTCGGGATATGTATCTTTCATGTGCTCCAATTGGAGCTCTTTCTTGTTATTGGTTTTAATTTTCAAATGTTAAACTACTGACAAATGTCGAAAGTTCATTGGTTCTCTGGTGCAAAATTTTTACAACATTTCATTTTCTGCACTGTTGCTGCTCAGTAAAAAAGCTCACGCAAAATCATGTTTGAGGAATACGTAATTTGTAATTACGGAAAGGAATTAATTAATTAAGGAATGTAATTAATTAAAGGAAATATATAATTTGTACTGTTTCATTGAAAGAAGTTTTTTTCTAATATTTATTTTTGATTTGTATTCAACAGACAATTAAAAAGGGATATTTTTTATAAGGTTTAGGGATTTATCAAATTCTTATGCTTGACTACACGACGACCTGACGTTATATGTCTGGAAAGCGGATACTTGATACGAGTAGATGACGGTTTAAAAGTGATTGAATTTACAGTAAACTTAGTTAATTCAGTTAATTAAATCAATTATCAAACCACAAGGCAGTGGAAATAATGGCAGTTAAATAATGACATACAAAGTCCTACATTTTTATCATGTAACCAATTAATCAATTAAATTATTATTAGTTGTTTTTTGTCAACACCTTTTAATGATGTTCTGTTACATATGACTTCACCCAAAAAAAAATTAAACTAATTTTCATAACTAACTGCTCTTGAAGAATCTGTAATTTATTAAATTAGAAGTTTAATTTACCCTTATTTCAAATGATGGTGTTGTGCGAGCCTAGTGTTTGTGGTGGTCAACAAAAATTATATTTTTTTGCAGAGAAAATTACAAATTTTGATTATAACATTCGATTACAAAAAGTATCCAATTGATTGGACAGGAGCTTGCATACAACACAAAAAAATGAACAGTAGAAAAATATTAAAAACAAGGAATAGTTCGTACAGTAGCCAAACCTAATCAGTGCACTTAACCAATGCCGACGGTTCCCGATCAATTAATGCTTTCGGTAAATGCTTCGTACAAAATCGACTGTGAAAAACCAATCAGAAATCGTGGCACCAAGTTTGTGCCGTGGCAAACTAATCCTCCCCGATTTTCCCACACACGCACATCGTTGGGTGTCTATCGATCCAATTTGTGACTCGTTGGTAAATTGAATTTCCATTTGCACGCGGCGAGGTGGTGTACGGTCCGCGCTCGCCGGCCAGACGAGATTAGTTCGAATTTTAATTCCAATTTCCGAAATTCCTACCGTATCCGTAGCGTTCGGAATGCATCCATGGCACAAGGCACAGGAAGAAAACAGCCCAAAGTTTACCATTTGATATGGAATGTGGAGCGAAAGTTTAGTTCATACGCTAGTGGAACGGGAGCAATGCTCCGCTTCGAAACCATTGATCCGTAAGCGTGCCACATTTCGTTAAAGTACGGCAGAGCGTAGGCCGTCTGGTCGCTATCGGACTGTCAGGTTGCAAATGCGTTCAAAACGGGTGGTCTGTGTCTGTGTGTTTTTCCAATGAGCTGAAAAATTGTTTAGACTAGCGTATTTTTGCTTAGCAAGCGATCGGAATGGAGGATCTGTTTTATTTTCCGTAGAACTCACCATACCGTGCTGTCGATAAACGGGCCGTAAATTCCAGCAAAATTTATCTTCCGATTGAACATATTTTATGAAGAATGAAATGGTTGCAGCTCGTTCACCGGTGCATAGCTAATCCTTACTGCAGTATTTTGCAGCATTGTTAAATATAATGCGCGTCCACTGTGCTAGCGTAGATAGTTTACGCTATTTGAAATATGAAGTTTTTTACACATAAAATTAAGGTTTTACTAAAATTATTATACAATTTTAATGACAATTTTCAAATTAAAAAATACCATTTCGGCTAATTGTCTAAAGATGTCTTGCATGATTAGCCAAACAATGCTAAAACCTTGCGACATAATTGAGCTTTACGTTCACGTTCACGTATTTCAAGAAATCGTACATAAGCTCTATCATGCATCGTTCTAGCATGCTAACAAAAAGCCAACACTTACGATGGACGTCACGAATGTTTAGATCCCATGGTTTGTGTCCGTCTGTCGGCTGCTGTCCCGTTGTAAGTGAAGTTTGCATACGATTCAACACGCATTCCTCGGCAAGGTATGCGATACTACTTTCCATTACGGTTGGCTACGCGTAGCAGGACGATCGTTTGCATCAGGATGCCGGAAACGGTGAAATTACACAAACGCTTCCTGTTTATCAGGATGCCTGTTTCACCTAATCTAGTGCTGGATATCCTGGTACAGGTTGCTGACGAAACGATCCTTTCGATGATGGGAATGTCGGATGCAGACGATAGACGGGTATGATTTTTTTTGTCCAACCAATTGTCGCTTGTTTAATGTGGTTTTAGGCTTTGGTTAGTTCATCGTTACTGCTGTGAATTCTAGACGGATGAATGTTTTAATAAAGAGAATTGAAATGGACAATGTGTGAACTTCATTTAATTAGATTGATCTTCATTTCCTAGTAATTAAACTTAACTTAAAAGCTTTGCCGTATATCTGCTAAATGATTATCGATTGAAAGTAACATACCATGATAGGTTTTAACGTTTAAATGATCAAAAGGAATGAAAAAAGTATTTAAACTGAATACTTTTATTTGATTAACTTTCTGACAATTGTAGTACAATAACTCAAATGTGTAAACAACAAATGAAACCCATTTTGATTTTCCATTCGAAGTTTCCAGTATCACTTATCGTCACGAAGAAGAGAGCGCGAAGAAGCTTAAATACATTGGCAGCATTCTGATAAGCTTACCAAACAGGATACTGTAATTGGTACGTCTCATCGCTGTACTTCAAACGAAATTCTGCCGAAGTGCAAAAAAAAAACCATCTCGGTAATTACAGTGCAAGCGTGTTTCAAAGTTAGGAAGAAGAAAAGAAACAATCACCACAGTTTATCCCGTGCGAAAGATCACGAACCAAAACGGTTAAGAATGTCAAGAAATGAAATGATCAAAATGGTATTTTTCACTCCATTAGAAAAGGCAACAATATCGCCTGGAAAAAATGACGATGCGAGGCAAAAGACGAAACGGTCGTGTCGCGTTTTCCTGTTTTTTTTCTTCTTCTCTTGCTTTTGCTTTCTGCATCTCATTCCAGTTTGTAGGCGTATTATCTGTAATTTTCCCATTTCCCAATCTACCCTGCTGTACAGGAAAATAATCTTTAGCACACTTCTTGGAGCCGTTCTGAGTTCTGAGCTGAGCGCTTTCCATTGCCTACCGTGTGCTGAAGGTATACGTAATCGAAATCGTACCACCATCAGGAGCTAGAAATTCTTTATCGTACACATTTTTATTTTCTTTATTTTTCCCCTCCGCCTGTTCACAAGCACATCCTTTGCATAATGGAGTGGAAACAGGAAATAATCATTGTTCTGTGATGAGTTGGAACGGAAATCGAACATTCATTAAATATTACAGGGTCCCGTTATTATTATCGATAGAATACTCATCATTTATCCGGGTTTCTATGGGCTTCCATGCTTCCTGGCATGCCCTTTTATCGTGATCATGAATAAAGCCACTCGCGGCAAATGAATGCTACTTTGGAAGAATAGTTTAGGGGAGATTCTATAAAATTTTACAACACCAAGGTGAAGATTAAATGATGTTTGGGAAATGTGTTTATTTGCTCGCTCCTCGGCTCCTGATAACGGGAAACAATTATGTGTGAAAAGTCGTTCTTAAGGCATGCCTCAAGGCATAGTGTCGGGATCACATGGATCTATAAAGAAATTCAAACATTTATAACTTTCCCTACTGTCGACTAACATGCATGCGGGATCTCAAATCTGAGGTGATTTAGACAACAATTAACAACACACCGGCAATTTTCACAGGTTCACACGCTGGTGGGAATGAATTAATCAAATCGACCCTTATTATTGAAATAAATTATGCGCTTGCTGAATTGATTATACGAGGCGAATAATTTAAAGCTGTCGTAGATATTGCTCGGAAAAACCCAAAACTCTGGAACACGGAGTGCGCACTTTCATGGGAAGAACTTTTCCGATAAGCCAGTATTATATATTCCTCATTACGGTGTTCCTGATGTGCCCGTACCGTAGAGCTAATAAGACCGTTGGAAAACGTGGGCCGAACGGTACGGTTTTCCAACCCACGCAACCCAGTTCACGGCTAAATGCTTCTCGAACTCTCCCGAATCTAGCAAACCAACCGCAGACGACGAAGCCGTCTTTTCTGTGTAGAGCCCTCCCGGGGTGAACCGGCTTTTAACTTGCACTACTTACCCAGAAAACCTCTTATAGTTTCCCAAAGCGCCGCCGCATGGACGAAACATCTCGTTTCCTTCGCAAGCGGACATTCGGGTCAAGACATCCGTTACGCCCGAAAGCCACTGAAACCCATGAAGGTACCGGGAAATCTTTCACCCTGCCCGGGTTTTTTGGAGACTGAACCCAACCGTAACGATTAGTTGCCAGCTGGTAAGCTTACTTCCGTCGACCAAATCTAATTTCGATGATGAGAAGAACCCCGGTGAGGTGAGTTGCGTGTGATTTCCATCGTACAATCCTATCGATCCTTACCTGATCTGATCGTTACGGACGTCCAACGAGCCGCCCGTTTGCAACGACCCACCAGCACACGCGGTCGCCCTTCTTCCGGAACTTATCGGATCCTGTACGGAGCAGAGAGCTTACTGGTTCGTCGAAGACTTAATTAGCTTCTGCAATAATAATCAACCATCCCATGGCGATTGAAGCACGAAACATTAGCTGGACTGGACGGAGGGGGCCTCATTTTGCTGGGTGCCGATTTTGAGGACCACAACCTTCCAATTCTCCGCCTATCGTATCCTCCCTTCCCAACCCGGGATATTGTTGGTTAGAAGTCAAAGTTTTGAATGCCGGTTTGCTCAAAGTTATGGCTCGTCGAAAGATTATCGTAACTCCGGCGAGTGATCCCCACGAGGCGGACCAGGTGATATTATGTCAAATTAATTAACACTTTCACTACTACATGGTGCTTACGGTCATAACTTTCCCGTTACGCGTGAAAACTTAACGCAATAGTAATTTGTCTCGACACGGACAAGTTTGCTTAGCTGGGCTCTGATCGGTCCGATCAACAGTTTTGAGACCTTTTGTTATGGGGCGCAGGATGACTTTTGGCCGGGAAACTAGCCCACTTTGAACATCAACGTCTAGTAGAGGCTGATTTCGATTAGCGGCATTACATTTCCAAATAATCCCGTGAGCTTATCAACAGGTTCGTAAGTTGTTTAATAAATTTTGCTCATCGTTCTACGTGATTGTTTCCTCGGCTTGCAGGAAGGAAGATTTCTTTCGGTCTTTCTTGGTGACATTTAAATTGATATGCGAACAAGTGTTTGGCACGATTTGCGTTTCAAATGTGTTTATTTCATCAAATGGCAAACTCCATCTAAATTGTTTTGTTTTTTTTTTGTTGTATACATAGTTTGAAATGAAATTGTCCTCTTTTGTCTACCTAGCGCACCTTTGGTGTTTCTTTCATCAAAGAAACACCACCGCCACATACGGTGCTGCGGACGCAGCACGAAGGAATCTGTCCGTCTTCCCAATCGAATCATTCAATTCGAACTATTCGTAAGGTATATGGCGATCGATTGGAAACGTACCCTTGATGCAGGATAAAGAAAATGCAGTTCCCTACCGGGCCTCCGATACGTTTCAGCTGTTTCGATCGCAACAATCAGTTTCCATACGTGCGAATGTTCCCCGTTGGCGTATCCCAATGCTGAAGTATTATATTCTACCACCCCTGGTAAAAGTGGAAGAAGAAAATTTAATCCAGGCTTGTCGTTGACTATTCTCGGTTGATTTGTTCTCGTTCGTATTACCGAATCATTCGCTGTGAGTGTGTGCATGCATATATATATATATAAATGCGAATGTGTGTCTCTGTTGGCAATAGTGTGCTGCACTACCCTTTCGGGAATGTATGATGAATCAGAATTCTCACTATGAATGAAGATATTTTCGATTTGTCTGTTCAAGTTTTGTTCATTTTTTTGTGTGTCCTTATTCGGTTCTTTTCTCTCTCTCTCTCTCTTTCTCCAGCCCTGTCGGGTGCTACACTCAAACCTGCAGCCATGCATATGCACTCGGGTTTGCATGGACTATAGAAAGGGGTAGTAGATGCACAGGAAAATCGGGAGGAAAAGCCGTTTTGCAGCAAATGAAACAATAAATTTCCCCAAACTGCGGGAGATTTATCCGGGGAAATTCACTGGCCACGTGTGGACGTACGGTGTCCGGGCGGGTGGTGCATCATCATACGTGCGAAATTCCATTCGGTGGCCCGGTATGCCAAATTGTGAAACTTTCTGCTAGCTGGGCTGGGTTGGTAAAACGATCGCACCACACCGTTCCACTGCTGCAGGTGAGCTTTTGCCGTGGGCCCAACGATGGGTCGGTTGCCGCTGGTTGATGCGGTGTCCACCGGAACGATGGGTGCCCCCCAGCAGCAGGTACAGCAGTGTGGCCAGGTGCAACAATAATAGCATGCACATGCTGTGCCGTACCGGTGGTTGGCTAACGGTTGGAGCTCCATTGTGCTGCATTGCTGCTGGATGTTCGCCTGCAACGAAAAAGGATGATGAAAGGGAATAGGGAATGGTTCCATTTTTGTTTTCACACGCGCCCCTTGTTTACATCACGGTCGTAAAGACTTACAAGCGACAGATTTATTCATAAGTTGGTTTTTGGTTGTTTTGGGGTGTGCAAAACTAAACGATCTCTAAATTTTGGCAAAACACAGCGGTTCACTGCTTTTTTTTTGGGACAGCAGGAGCTTTAGTACTTTACAAAGAAAATGGAACAGAAATTTAGAAATAACAACCAATACTATTGTAGGATTATATTTGAAACTGCAGAGCGAATATTTAAACCCTCATTGACATCATCAACTCATAAACAATTGATAAGACTAAGGCTTTAGAAAATCTTGATACAAGTAATGATATCGACCAACGGCCGCCTTGAATGCTGAAAATGGAACGAAAAAAAACGAAAAATTTAAATCGTTAAGCTTAAATTATGCTTAATCTTTACTCGGAAGATGATCTTCTATGCAGCAACATGGATGCAATACACGAACCACGCCGTAACAAACAATCATGCATCCGGAAGTACGACCTTTATCGTTCTCAGAATTACGATGCATACGTAACATGCGTGCCACATAAAATAGTCCCCCAAACAAGGACTGGCTCTCCCAAAAAAGGCAAAAAAGGAAGGGAAATAAATCGAATTTTACATGCTGGAAATGTTTTGGCTTGGTTTGAATTTTTGGCCTGTACGGTTGTGTTTTCTTGTCTCTGGCAATGTTGGCTCACCCAGAGCAAAAGGCGACAGGAGTGTACGTTGATACGTGTGTAATCCCAGGCGCTTAAAAACAACCCAACCGTCTCTGCCGTCAATAATCCAGCATGCTGCATGTACCGGGCAAGAAAACGACCCTTATGTAAATGAGACGATGCTATTTGGAGAATTAACTCCAACTGGTGCCTTGCACGGTAGGAATGAGCATCGAGCATATGGAGAATAAGAAATTTAAGAAGAAAATATACGAAACACAAAAAAGAAAATTTCCCAAACCATCGGAACGAAACACGAACCGAGGCTGCTACGTGCCTGCACACTTATCCAGGAGTTTTCTTTGTTTCTTTTGCTCATCCTAAGGCCCATTCTCTTACACATATCATCGCATTATGACGCTGCTTTACACACATTTCAGTGAGAATTGCTGGTGCTGCTTCTGGTGTGTGTTTGTGTGTGTTTGTATGTGCTTTTGTTGTTTTTTTTGTCCACTCATTTTCCACACCACTAGCTAGTGGTTAAGCATTACCACTTTGGGTTTGTGTCCGTTCCGTGTTTGAACCTGCCCGACATACGAATTCGAATGTTGACTCAAGTCAACCATAACTTACCACTAATTACATGAGCATAGACGCTTGCAGAGCGGGCCATCGTCGGTACACAGGTGTAGTTGCCGGTATCGCCCTGCACGGCCCGTTTTATCTTTAATCTGCAATCCGGTGCACCAACGTAACAAACCAGGCCATAAGAAGTAACCACAGTTAGGGAGTCCAACGAGCAACGTGCGCCATGTTGGTTGACCAGCAACGATGCCGTATGATAGCGGTTCCATCCCGGGCAGCCAGAGTGTGGGAGGGGGGAAGAAAAAAGGGGAAGAATTCAGATTAACAACCAAAGCTATCACCGAAAACCGCAATTCGGAACATATTCACCACCCGCGCGTCACCATTCGTCGTTCCGGTCCTCGGTACGGGTGGGATTGGTTCCGTCAAAAAAGGTGGGTATGCAATTGCCTGGTTACCTTGTACTGGGTTACCTTTGCCGGGTTGATATTTGCATATTCATGTATATTACGGTACACTTCACCCATCGCTCTGTGCTAACACCCACAGATTTTGCTGCCTGGTTGCTTGTCTGCATAAACCTCTAATTCTGCTGGTATAAAACCTTTCTCTTTTTCCTTCCGACAAATTCACTGTTCCTCGAAAAACCCACATTGCGCTTCCGGTTGGATACATACGGAGGCCATTGGAGTCGTGGGAGCATGGGCGGTGTGTAGCACTGCAACACCTTCTGGAAGAATGCATCGTTGCGTGATGCATAAAGTTAAAGGAGCGCCTTACAAAAAGAGCTTTGCCGTGCCGATTTCCATCCTTACGGAAAGACATTCCGGCTTGGAGCGCAGCCGGAAAACAACAGTAGAAATGGTTGGGTAACGTTTGAACTGTACGGGGTTTTGTTTCTGTGAAGTTTTGCAAGCTTCAATTGCAAGCAATTGCATCCCATCGCAACGGAATACCGGGACGGGAAGGGGAGGTCGTAATTGCTTTTGCTGCCGTACAGAAACGTCCGGAATAATGCTTTCGGGTGGGTATTTTTATGATATAGTTTCCTTTGTATTGTATTTCAGTAGCTGGCGAGGTACATCATGGATAATAATTGGTGAATTCTTCCTTAAAGGGAGATTCGGTATTGAGTTGCAGCGAAGGAAATGATTGCTATTTAAACTCCAAGTACTTGTTTCAAATTCTTCTCATGAAGGAGAAGAAAATTAGAATGAATGTTTGAAGCTTTCATATAAAGTTAATTTTAACTCATGCCCTAAATGTTCATTGAAAGTCATGAAAGTAAACTAATTAATTTGAGTTGTAATTTGATTAACATAACTTGAACGGAAGCTTTGCTCTCGTTTGCTTTTATTTATCTAATAGCTTGCACGAGCCAAGACGAGCTTTTGGTCTTGTGCTTTATCTCGCAGACTAGTGCAGCGAAAGCTGTGGATCAAATCTCATCTGGAGTATGTGGGCTCTCTCTGTTACAAGGAATGGAATTGCTGCATGTTACACGACCCTAGAAACAATCTGCAAGTGGTGTAAAAGTGAGCTTTATTGCCACTGCACTGCCGAATCATCTCTTGGCAGTTGGTTATTCCAGGAAACAGATAAGAAGACAATTTCACTATAGCTGTCTAACGAATTGACCTCAAATTCAATCACATCCTTAACCGGAAGACACTTTCTACTCTCCGGTTTACAATTTGTGACAGTTTCTATCACCGTTCATGACGAAACCGTCCCGAACCGAGACACCGAGACGACGTGTTTGTGTGTGAGAGAGATATATGTTTCTTGTTCAATTATTTCACTTGGCTACACTTTTATTATTACCTAGATGTCAGGGCATCTGTCCAATCTGTTTCGATGGTGATCCGTCCACGATCGCCCGAATGGATGTCGTTTTCCTGTGCGAGCGGTTCCACCAGCGTATTTCCTGTGAAGAACGACCATCATTGTATGTGTGTGTGTGTGTGAATGAAGAAAGAAATTAAAGACATGTTGGCGGACATGGACCCATCATTGGGGCATGGGATGTACCTACCCTTGTACCAGAACACCGTGCCCAGCTCGTGTGGTCCCTGCTGGATGATGCAAACCATCGTTATTTCGCTGCCAGACTTGACGAATATATCCGACGGTCCCAGTATCCGTGCGCGTAACTCTAAATAAAGGGAAAGTTTTCTCGTAAAGTATAGCATACGCTTTTAGAAAAATGTGGAAAAAATTGTTTTTTTTTCTTAGCAATAAATAAACAATTTGAGGTTGATAAACTATCCGGATAAAGCCTAACACCATGTATCGTTGAAACTCCACACCATTCGATGCCTTTAAGAGTTAATTTATCCGAATTCATTCATGTTCGCTTATCGTACATGCAAGCTTTCTCTGTTGTTTGTAAAACAAATTCCCGATGAGCATTTGCCAGATGGAAACTCACCAACCCGGAAGAGTTCAACACAGTATAAAGTAAACGAAACTGCGTTGCGTTCACATCCAGAGTAGTTGCTTCTTTCGCCTGTCGCTCAACAAAAGGCAACAAGAAAAAAAATACACACCGCTCCGTTAGTTCTCGAATGAAATCATTTTCCAAATTTAAATAAACACTTTTCCAGCTCTGACACCGAATAAAGCAACCAGTGAAGAACACACACACACAAAAAGCCCCCGTCAGTTCCTCTTGGGATGGGTATATACACTTAACAAAAACAAGCAAAAAGAAACACCGAAAGAGAAAAACTCGACCAACATCAACAGAAATGTGTTGACTTTTCTATCTCACTTGCTGGATAAATGGTGAAGTGAAATTGCGTTCGAATAACGTTTTGCAAAACGCCAAACGCAGCAAAAGTTGTGCCAGTGTTGCTCCCCGGCATACGGGGAACCATACACCGGAAGAGAGATTTCGCATCAAGAAAAGTTCGTTTCCGACAAACTAGCAGTGTGTGTGTGTGTGTGTTTTTTTTTCGTAACCGAGTTGTGTGTGTGTATTTTTTTGTCTGTTCACCACCAAAATGGCACAGTTTTGTATGCAAGCAAAAGTGCAAGAAAAGGCATCGTCTTCGTCTCACAGACGGCTCCAAAAAAAAAAAGATGGTTCGGCGGGAAAGATAATATGCTGCACTGTTGGAGAGTTCCCGCTGGATGCAGTGCCACGCTGGCAACATAAACTGTCCGACAAGCGAGATGTCGGATACCCCCTTGGGCAAATATTTAAATGAAAGTTCGACCGACGGAACGTAACAGACTTTGCGTTTCTGAGGGGGCAAAACCATTTAGGCAGATGACAGCAATGGCCGTGTATACTTATGGCCCAAAATCGGAGAAAGTTTAGTGTTTGTCGTGATGTTGTTTTTGGGTCGTGTTGTTTGTCGTGCCTGCCAAGGGTGCGGTCTGCTGCTCGCGTCCTGTGTGCAAGTTTTCCAATGATTTTTTTTTCTCTCGGGTTCTCTCCTGTTTGCCGGTTTCTCCGTTTTCGGTAAAAATTCATGAAGCGTGAGAAAAACTAAAGCCATAAACAAACAAATTGTTTTCCCGACTGCCCTTTCCCCCTCCAAAAATTGACATCTGACGTGGTCGACTGGGACGTGTGGTGCGACCGCCAACGGTAAACATGTTCATTTGCCTACTGGACGGGGTATTCGAACCGACCATTAGATGTCAAAGCAACACACTAGAAGCATACGGTTTTGGTTTGGTGCTTCGTTTTTTGATGAATGATGGGATGGTGTGTCTATAAGCATGTTATCAACACCGACCTACATCAAATTTAACACCACATTTCGACGCCTCCGGACGCAAATGAGGGTAACGCGATAGCGAACGGTCACCGACGGAGCGTATTACAATGGTCGGAAAATCAATTAACCCATCCGCTCCTGCACGGATCTCGGCGAAAGTAAAACCCCTTTCCATTGCCCGACTCCGGACTATATGGAGCCGTATAATCCACTCACACACAGCCATATACAGCGCTGCTAACCCTAGCGTGGCTTATCGGGGCTTTCATTTGTAGCCTGCCTGGAGGTGAAGCGTACTGAAATCATTTCTCTGAAAGCAGCCCAACCGGAGCACTCATTACTGAGCTTGCAGATGCGAGCCTGAAGAAGAGACGAACGATGTGTTTGGGTACACCTGGCCGGTAGAATGGCACCCCTCCAAGTACCTTGGCGTTGGGTTGAATGGGAAGAAGGCAGAAACGAGCACTGCACTGCTGAGTGTCTTGCCCATTTAGCCAATCAGTGTACCAGTGCCCCAAGGTACGGTTCTGCGTGGTAATGATTAAACTTTTATGCACAGATCAGCATGGGTGACATTAATGCGGGTCGGCAAAGCATCGCCGGCACATAAAACGGCCCATCCGAGTGCGATCACAAGCGTTGAAATGATTAGGTTATTTTTATTTTGGATATTTTTTTTCCTCTGTTCTTTGGTTGTTGTACTGTTTCAAGTTTGTTATCAACAATTTAATTTTGTCCATTTACACCTACCCGCATAAGACGTAATGAGGAGCTTAGAAATTAATTTACCAAACAAAGCTTTTGCTGATATTGAGGTGTAATGAACGGGCTGGGAAGGAACGATCGTTGTGCATTTTAATGAAATAGTAAACCGTAACCCCGTAAGGGTTATTAAAAACTCCATAAATGTGACTGTTGAACAATGTGTTGCTGGAAGGGCACATGTCTTTAAATAATGTTAAAACAATGTATAGTTTCCGTTACAGCTTCTCTGCAACATGGTCTAAGTTCAGGCGAAATTACATCATCCTTTTCAGTCATACAAAACCCAACACAGGTACATTGTGAAGATTGTGAAGGCATTTTAATGTAACACGAATGCCAGAAGAGACGTTACGGTAGCGTACGAACGCCTTAAAAGGTTTCGGTATCCTTCGGTATGTATGCGTTTGTGAACGATGATGAAGGTGTACCTCTGCTTGGTGCACACGGCTGATTCTGTTTGACTGTTTCCCATCCCCAGTGCCCCATCCCCATGCAAGAACAGGGAAGTTGGGGTGGCCGAAGGACAAAGTTATTAAATTTACGTCTGAACGTAGAGCACAAAAAAGGAAAGAAGCCAAACACGACAAGGCCAATTACGCCTTGTGGCTTTGAGCTAAACCGGGTACACCTACACACACACACACACGCATACCAATTCAAGCTTCTCATGAAAACTCCAACCCGTCCAGCATCCTGACGCAATGTGTTTCTTCTGTTCGGCTTAGAGTGTTTGTGTTCGTGTGTTTGATAGTGTGATGGCTGAAGCCGTTGCCGGTCTTTTTTTTCGTGCTTGGCTTGTTTATTTCATGGTTGGGTGAGTTTTTAAATTAAATTAGGTGATTTATTCTGCAAACTTTTGCACCACTTTTAGTCGGAAATGCATCACCTCGAAAAAGTTTTCCCAGGGTGCTTTCGCGCGATGACTTTTTGGGGCCGTAATACACAGCGACGGGTTTTATAATGGGGAAGGAGTGGAAGGGAGGAAAGAGAGGGTACCATTTTGATCCTTTCTAAGCATTATGCTTCTTTGACCAATTACGACCAAAACAGTGCTTCATGGCAGCATTGCAGAGGATCAACCCACCTACCATCGGGTTGTTGTAAACTCACCAATTACATTCAACACGTATGACAGGGACATTTTCGGCTCGGTGTTGATTTGGCACTCGTACACGCCCGAGTCACGTGTCTGGGGATATTTTATTTGCAGCGTCCAGTTGACGGAACCTTCCGGCCGTATCACCTGCAGCGTATGAGAAAAGCGAAAGAAAACAGGTCAAACCCCACTTAAACTTCGTCGTATGGTGCTCTAATTGATTGAATTCCAAGCCAGCACCTGCCAGCAATGGGAGATTTTTTTCTCTCGTGTTGTGGAACTAACATTGATGTGGTCGGCGAGCAAATACGTGTTTTTTGTTTTTTTGGTGTTTTTTTTTGCTTCGTTTCGGTTGTTTAATTGCCATAAAACGTACCTGAAATCGTTGGTCCGAGGTGTAGGTGGATGATCCCATCGTAAGTATATGCAGATCACGCTGTCGTATCCACGCAACCTGTAAACCATTAAAATCGATCAATTTAGTCCTGGGCTTTTTAATTAACGCTGCCCAACAGTGGTAGATTGATGTTGTGTAATTCAATTACAACGCTCGGAGGTTCTAATCACGGCCACCAGCCAAAAAAACCAACAACATAAAAATCCACTAACAGCAACATTCCAATTGGTACATTTGATTGCAGTTTGGAATGAAAAAAGAAACGCCAGAAACAATATTTCTTTTTACGAAATAACGAATGTATGCGAGGTTTTATATTGTGATTGAATATATATATTTTTTGCACTGTTTTTTTGTGCCCTGTTTTAACACAAATACACCGGATGAACACTTATTGGATTGATGTTGAAGCGATGGTACACGTTACTCCATACATCGAAATCATGCTGCACGATACGCTTGATTGTGGCACGTTCATGCAGTATTTTCTCAAAATTAATTTAACTTCGTTTAACGATTTCAATGTGGTGCGAGAATCGATTTTCAAGGTATCGGAAATTACACACATAGACGCAGCGAAAGGTACGCCGAGAGTGAGAGAACCCATGCGGTAGAAAATACTCACATCCTGATCGCCTAGACGCTCGACCCGGCAGTGCAGGAAACCGGTCTGGCCCACGGTTACGGTGAGATTGCGCGGCACGTCAAAGTCAAAGTACGGTTGCAAGGCATCGGACGACTCCTCGGTCGTGGCGGTCATTATAATGTTCGAGCTGACAGAAACTGGGAGAAGGTGGAAGAAGATCGGTATGAAACAAAATGGAAGCCACACGTTGAAAACGGAGAAAATATATGAATATTCTATAAGCGATAGGCATCCATCGAGTACGCGTGGTGCGCAACATGATACAGACTTGGGCAAACAACACGAAAAAAAGAAGAAAGAACAATATTGAATAAACAGCACGTTAGAAGGCAACATTTGATGGAATCGTCTCGTAAACACACTGTTCACCTCACATTTACCATTGGGCAAAACAAAACGAAACGCACAAAAAACAGGCATTCGTTACGTAGGTTGTGCATGGGCTGGGGCACATGCTTTTTGAACGTTGATCGGAATAAACAAATGCTTTCGGAGCAATCTTATGAAAATTCAGTACCACTTTTAACGGATTCAGGTGCAGACAGACAAAACGTACGGGATGTTTAAATGAGCAATACACTCACTTCAAAAGATAAGAATATCGTCGCGTGAACGTTTGGTACAAGAAATGTTTTGCCATTTATTTTCTGTTCCAACATTGTGGTCTCTCTCTTTCTTTCTTTATCTCTGTTTCATCACTTTGAGAAGAAAGCGATCATGTTTATCATCCGAATTCATTGTCTGGTTTGTTTTGTGGAGATACTGGTATCTAAAATGGAAAAGGATTGCTCCAATGCATGATTTCTCTGTGTTTGTTGTGTACAAGAAATGAATGAAATATGTAAAATCTCATAGTAATTGAAATTTAGCAAACAACCACACAAACCTAAGCACTACTTTTTTTTGTGGCTTTTGTAGAAAATGATATTTATTGTATTATAACGCTTCAGGGTTTATATCAATTTTATTGATTTTGAAATTCGTTTGAGATCGAAGTTTAGTTACTTGGTTTTTGTTTGTAAAGAAAAATAGTTCGTTCTACTATTTTACACCAAGATATTTTTTAACTTAAACAATCATTAAATTACCTAGTTTTAAATGGTCATATTTCTTTTAAACAAATGGCACCGTTATCAATACGGGCAATACGACGAATAAAAAAAGGCACCGTTTAATCTAGATCTTTAATCGAGTTCAGTTCCCTTTCTGTTCTTCCCATTTTTAATAATGTTCTTTAAAGAATGGAATTTATTTGTCAAGTAGCTTTTTAGCTTTTCTACACATTGACGTCAACTACGGCGTCGAATGAATATGTGAAAGTCTTACGACATTTTGCTAATTATTGCAGAACATGTGTTTAAAAATTCGTGTATCTATGGCGTGGTTAAACACACATTTCATCATATTCATCTGGTTAACAATGGATTGAGATACAATTGGATTATTAGGTCGTTAGGCCAAGAAGATATAGTTCAAAGACCTACCTTCCATTAAGCACGGTACTAGCTCATTACACATCACATGCATATCAAATTTTCGACCAGAAGTTTTCAGACAACAAGGGTTTTAATCGAAGAATAGTGGTTTGATATTTCAAACTTTATTACGAATGGATGTGTTAGTTGTATTAAAATTATTTTTCTACAATTTCCGTTACTTGATATAATAATATCACCACAAAAACACATGGACTCAGTCC